>JAWDGP010003871.1:80000-185000 GCA_033675545.1 Elysia crispata | reverse complement strand
AAATACATGATCTTGGTTTATTTAATAAAAGTATAAAATTTACCAATGAAAAGTAGAAGAGGGGAGAAAAAAAAAAAAAAAAAACCAGCATCGGTTTTATTCGCTTTATCCATTTAATGATCTCTTTGCGTAAACAGTAAATAGTGAATTATACAAACATATGTACAGTTAAAACGTGACGGAGATAGAGAAGGTGTACGTGAATTTTGTTTTAGAAAATCTCAGTCACTTTCTGTTTCCCCATGCCCAGCGTACTATCACGGAACTGGTTTGTCTTGTCTAATAATTTTCTAATTATAACACAAATCTTTATACACAGCTCACTGACATAACTATTTACATTTCCTGAGCTGGAGAAACAATAGCAGATATAATATAAGTACTCACATAATTTAGACAAAAGGATATTACTATGGTCGATATGGGCATTAATCACATCAACAATGTGATTTTGATCTTGGTAAATGAGACACAAACATGAGCTGCAGACCTCACTTTTTCAAAGTTGCAAACATCTTAGCAGCCTATATCCACATGAATTGTCTTCAAGTTAAAACAATAATAATTATACGGAGCATGTAGGTATCAACATCCGATGTCAATGATGTAGCAGCAGACGTGGCTATACACATAATTTGCTCCGTGAGTAGAGGAATCAATTCTGGCCCCAACAAAAGAATATCACGATGGGATTCCTTTAAACACTAAGTACGTGAAATCTTATAAGAATATCACGATGGGATTCCTTTAAACACTAAGTACGTGAAATCTTATAAGAATATCACGATGGGATTCCTTTAAACACTAAGTACGTGAAATCTTATAAGAATATCACGATGGGATTCCTTTAAACACTAAGTACGTGAAATTTTATAAGAATATCACGATGGGATTCCTTTAAACACTAAGTACGTGAAATCTTATAAGAATATCACGATGGGATTCCTTTAAACACTAAGTACGTGAAATCTTATAAGAATATCACGATGGGATTCCTTTAAACACTAAGTACGTGAAATCTTATATATTCTCCACGGGTGCCAGAAATGAGGGTTTGATTAAGAGCACCAGACCACTGGTACCCGCTGGCGAAGTAGTGGTCAGCGCTGCAGAAAGATCAGTGGAGACTAGAGGTGCATGTGGCAGAAGTCGAGGCAGAAACCAGTGTGGCCTTGCTGGCGCCAGCCTTGATCGCCCGCATGGTCACCAGCACCTCTGTTCGAAACTCGAGTTTCTGATCTTCCGTGAAGTTCCGCAGTGTAGGCAGCAGCATGGTAAAGAATGCCATGTCCGCGTCCTTCTCCACGCCCGTCTCCTTCACGACTCGGCGCACCATGTCCTCGAGCAGCCACAAATCGAACTTCGAATCCTCCGCCGCGGATTGGCCGTGGTCGTGGCTGTTGGAGGTGTCTAGCGCCGTGTCCAAGTCCTGCGAGGACTCGGGATCGGGCTTCACAGGAACTAAGTTTACCCTGAGCTTTCGATGGAATTTATGAGCATCCCTCCTCTCTTCCTCCACTCTCCCCTGATTATCACTCTCTTCTTCTTCCTCTTCCTCAGAGCTCTCCTGGGCATCACTCTCTGCTGCCTGCGCTTCGCCCCTGTGCTGTTGGAAGTCAGATCTGCCCGTGTTCCTGCCGCCAGCGACAGTGTCAGCTTGTTCCTCTGCAACTCGACATGTCAAAAACTTGTCTAAGAAAGTAAGATGGGGCGCAAAGATATAGGATTTGCTCTGCAGGCCATTCGCACCAACCCTTTGGACTTTTTTCATGTGTTTGGCGTAGGAATCCCGTATGCTTTTCCACCTGCCTTGAATTTCTTTTACTGGGCGGAAAAAAAAAGAGGAGCAAAGAAGAAAAAGAATAGGTCAAGTAAATACATGTATGACATGAGGTTGTGAACGTCCACCAACCCTATCTGAAAATCGGGTGTCATGTATGCGGTACAGGCGTTTATTATGTATCCCATTTCTCAAAACATACTCAGGTAGAAAGGAAGCAGGCTCCATCCAATAAGCTTTGAACCTGATGGAGCAGGTGTAAACCTATTGTTTTAATGTTAGGTATAAGGTGCTTCTGTTCCTCCGTAAAGCAACAGTACCAGTGATAAGTTTTGGAATGCGTGTACTGAAAAAAAAAATTAATCAGTCGCTAACTGATCTCCCCCCCAAAAAAAAAAAAAAAAAAAATCAGATCAAAACCTGTATTATTCATTGAAATCGAGATACTATATAAAAATAAATACATGTACATAAGTTCCCATAGAAATCAGATGTGTTTGCACTCAGATAAGTGCAGACTACTTAAGTCTCACTGACAGAAATAAACAAACCAAAACTTAGGTTTTCCTGCACATTAATCTCGCGATATTTGTCAAGTTATGCCTTTTACATGACTGTATCTGGAAGGGGTTAACAAACAAATAATAATAATAATAATAATAATAATAATAATAATAATAATAATAATAATAATAATAATAATAATAATAATAATAAAATCTATGATTAAAAAGGAGGCATGTGCTCCAGAAAAATTAATAGCTGATCTGCACAGACATGACAAAATTATAGCCAAGCACATTAAAAAAAAAAAAACTTAATTGCCAGTATGTATTAAACTTTTTGCCTGTTGAGTTGTTGCCAGTTTTAAATTCCAAATTGCCTCAATAAAATAAAATGGAACGATTAAAAAAGCGTTTATGATTTTTTTTTACACGTGAAAGCACTTTTACTAGTCTTAGCAATTTAAATAAAATGATAAAAGGGCCTAGTAGGCGTTCTAATTGAATGATAGCAATACTCTCTCATCTAGTCAAAATTACTACTCTGAGTATCCAATTTTCAGAAATATAAGCCAATTTCAAGAGGGAGTATTACGCCTCGCTCTTTTTAAATAAGTTATAATTGATAGTTTTTCTGTATGACAATATACGGCATTAAAAGGCATGGTTTAATAAAAAAAAAATATCTCTGCAGTAAAAAGCCTTCATTTAATGTTGCCAACCAATCCAAAAATATGAGATTGTAAAGTGTTTTTTTTTTTTTATAGAGTACCGTGCCCAATTTTCCAATATTTTCTTGCAGACCAAAGAAATAAATATTTGAAGGCTTCACGTTCAACCTATTAATTACCGGTATTAAAATAAATTTCTTGTGGACTCTCTCTCTCTCTCTCTCTCTCTCTCTCTCTCTCTCTCTCTCTCTCTCTCTCTCTCTCTCTCTCTCTCTCTGACATACACACAAACGCGATCTTGCTTTAAAACTGCGCATTCGCGTTGTGTTTTGTTTTTTTAACAGCCGGCATATTGAACTTATATGCATATTAAGCCCCGAACAGGCAAGGCGGAACTGAAAAGACAAGGTCTTAAACCCTAAAATAACAAACATTATCTTAACGATGCCGTGGGACCCGTTCACGCGAAGAACTTCCTTGCAAAAATCAGGGAAAGAGTTCCTTTTAGGTACGGACTAATTTACACACCAAAGAGGGCTTCGTTTGATCGGGACCATAGAAAAAGATTGGGCTTGATTTTTGCTTGCGGTTACACAAAGAAGAAAAATTAATTTATTTCAGCTCTGTCTCATATCTTACTTATTCCCCTTCTCTGGTGTGTAAATTAGTCCGTACCTAAAAGGAACTCTTTCCAAAATCAGGACGCATGCTCAAATTCTACAGTCGCTGGCACTCTTGTACTTAATATTTTTGTTTGTTTTGTTTCGGACTCTCCAATTGATTCATTAAATAAAGATCTAAATCTAGGTCTACACCTCACTTTATCACATAACGAAGTATTTGCTAGGATAGTATATATCACTTGATTATGTAGTAAGCTAGATCTAGATCTAGATCTAGATCTAGAGTTATAATGATCTAAATCAACTTACTTTTTTTCACTTCGGAGATTTTGCCTTTGGAATCAGGGTAGACAACTTTAGCAATCTCCCTCCACGCCTCTGTCCTCTTTACTTTGTCCTTATAAAAAGGAGAGTTCGTATTCCACAGCAGTGATCTCCTTTCAATTTCTGCTATCATCAGTCCAGTGCTGGTGGGCGTCATGTTTCCTTTTCGCACAATGTTCATTGTAAAGATTACAGATTAGTCCTCCGATTCAAACAGTAACGTATAGATCTAGCGGCTGAGTATTTGTAACATAAATACAAAGATTTAGATCTAGATTCTATATGCAACTGAACGCGTCGCGAATTATAATGACGAGATCCAGAAGAGGAGTAGAAAATGGCGCGACCGGTTGACGTTTGGAAAGCGTGAAAACCGGCTCCGTTTTTACACGCTTGCCAGCAGCGCGACACACCGCGGCCAAGCATTAGGCCTAGCCTTTCCTGTCCTCCAGTACAAACCATGCGCGCTGCCCGCAGCCTTGGAGCTGTGTTCCTAGGCGTGCACGCCTTCAGCGTGCTTTCAGTTTCACGCGTCATGAACACGCCTTGGTCAAAAACTACACAAACACTCAGTGCTCCCAAGCCTCAGCCTTATGTACGGCCTTTGGCCTAGGTGGTCGAAATCGCTTAGTTGTATACAAGCATGCTGGCTGGTTCATGCCGCGTCGCGCTTGCCTCTGAAATCCTCATGTTAGGGTCAAAAACATAGCAGTAAAAGTAGTAACCCCCCCCCCCCTCCCCTTTTCCATCGCATACTTCTTTTTTCTTCAGTTTCGACCATAAATAGAGCCTGATCGAATCATCCGAAAACGCGTGACAGGTGGAAAAATGGAGTCTTATAACGCTATATTATAATAAGCGATGTTCAAAATTAATGATAGCTTTGGCATAATTTTCATTGAGTCGAATAAATCACCGAAAGCGTTTTGCTTTTAAACATTGGTTAAATGTAAAAGTAAGTCACACCATAATACAGTATAGTTATATGATGCTCTATGATAGTAACGAGGATACTTGGATTTATTTTAGTTCGAGACAAAGAAACAGGTAACTAGTAAAAGAAGAACAACGGGCTCGAAATATGTGGGGGAAATAGATAGGATGGATGAAGGGGCGAAAGTAGAATGGAATATACAATGTATTTATAAAAAAAAAAAAAAAAAAAACATAAGGCGAGGGAGATGCCGAGGAGGAACTTTGTTCTATCGTTTTATTTTTATTTTTTATTTTTTTTGTGTGTGTGTGTGTGTGTGTCCTTTTCTCAAACGCTACATCAAAAAAAAAAAAAAAAGGGGGGGGGGGAGGGGGGGGGGGGGGGAGGGGGCGCTCTTCTTAACCGACAACTTTTTTTTTTTTTTGTTTTGTTTTTTTTTTTTTTTTTTTTTTTTTTTTTTTTCATTTTTTAGCCCTTCCATATTTTAATACCGTGGTTCCTTTAGCTACCTTACTTATATCATTTTTTTTTCTAGTTAAGGACACAAAGATCTCTCCTCTTTTTCAATCGTTATAGAAGGCAAACTTGCAGTTGTAAAACTTCTATCGGTTTTAAGGTAACCGTCTTATCAGAACTACTTGCGTTTCTGCTTTGCTATTTGGAATTATTTAATTAATCTGCAAAATTATAACGTAACTAAAAAAAAAAAAAAAGGTCCAGTCCTCTGTAAAATGCAGTCTTTCCTGCTATCGGCAGTGAAATATTGTGTTATGATAGTAATCAGATTCTGATATATCAATAGCAACAGGGGCAGGGGCATTGCAACGCTCATGAAACATGCATTGTACATGTAATACTAATAGGCCTACGTGCCCAGGTATATTAATTCTTACAGTTACACCAAGCGCGGGAAAGATACAGCCTTGTGTCTGCCGTCGCAGACGGACGGCTCATCTCGTCCATTTTTTTTTTCTCAATACATGTAAGTATTTTTCATACCTTTGGCGTTGCATTATTTGTATATTATAGTTAACCCGCGCTAAATTACTAAAGGAATCACTAGAAATTAATGCTCTTATATTTTTTTTTCAGTACCGGTACAATAGCTTGGGATATGTAATGATGTATAAAACAAAGTCATAAAAAAGCATGCGTCAAAACGGCAAAGAAGGTGGAATAAACGATGAATTAAAATTACAGAGCAATTATTGCAAAGGTTTTTATTAACATACAACAATGGTGCGATAAACGTTTATCCTTCTTGGCTCTTGTTTTGTTTTGCTTTTGGCTTGTTTGTTTGTTTGTTTTTATTTATTTATTTTTTTTACATTATATAAACTTTAACTTAAGCACATGTATAAACATTAAGTTAATGTAGAATTTGGATGTGAGAGGTCACTAAAGTAATTAAAGTAGAGGTAATTTGAAATATTCGAAACTAAAAATTTTATGAAGAAAAAAAAATAAAAGGCTACACCTTGATAGATATACCTTCAGAATTATCTCGTTGTACCTACAGGCAACCATCGTGTTTAATTCCGATGAATCTTAAGCAGTACCATTTTGACAGGACAAAAACCATATTAAACATGAAACTTGTTGCAAAATAAAAATAAATTACCTTTGCTAAAATGTTGTGTAAGAGATTCTCTCCCCACATGAGGATTCAAGATAGATGGAGAATTAATGTTTTTCAACATAAAATGTTCTAATAACCACTTCTTTAACACAAGGCGAATGTGAATTTCGTTCGATCATCTCAGGTCAAAGGTTAGCTTTCGCACTTGCCAATTTAACGTACTTCAACACAACGTTATGGATTTCCGCTTGGCATTCCATTTTCTCTATCGTACTCAACAATTTCATTTTGGGGATCAAACTTTTGAAAAAATATTCATCTTCATCTGTCTGTGCATGCGGCACGCTGTCTCTTCTCTCTCGCATTAGGTGCTGCCCTCTTTCAAACGCTTCAGTCTCCATTTCTAGTTCTTGGGTCCTCTGTTGCGGACAGGATTTGGGTATGCGCCGGCTAGTTTTGGGTTGAGGATGGGATTGCGAGGTTGATGTTGTTGCCGGATTTGCAAGATAATCTTGATCATCATCGCCCTTATCCTCTGGTGTAGGACTGGATAGTGGCGTGTCACCACACTGCGACGTCGAAATTGCTTGTGACAAATCGCTTTTGTAGTCTGGTAGATCTTCGTCGAATGACAGTGTGGACACACACTCTGTGGAGTTTCTTTCCCTTAGGTAAGGCAAAAGGAATAGCAGACGGTCATACAGGTACCATTTCTTTTTCTTGATTGCAGCAGATCCAGGCGCGCATGAATTTATCTCGCGGTTGTTTTTTTGAAAGTAGTCCCGAAGCTTTTTCCATCGCTTTCGAGCCTCAATTTCTGCGGAAAAACAATTAGACAGTAAAACACTTTTTAATTAAACCACATGCACATGCCTAAACTAAAATGGTGATATCCTCAAGTTATTCTATATTTTTACAAATTATCTTGGTTACATCTAAATGACTCTGGTAGACCCTCACACAGTGCTACTGTGATTTTTTTTTTGTAGCTTAATTAATTTTGTTCTGTGTTTCTCTTTCTGTTTCAGAAGCAAATTGGACACGGTTTTGTTCTTACCGGACTGATGCCTGTAACGCATTGTGCTGTAAGTTGATCTATTCATTTCCTCACCCTTTTTTGGTGCGCATCTTTTGGGTAGCGGATCGACTAGATCTATGTACATTATCTTATTTAGTTGCATAATGTTTGTATTTCAAGCCTAAGAACTTAGTCTTGTTTATTGAACACAGCCCGCACTTTTATGGTCTAGATTCTTCTGGAATCTCCGATCTAGTTCTAACATAATTATGATCTGTTACAGTATCACTAAAATAAAATGCGTGTTACACGCACAAAAATCTTGAAGACAAAATTTAGCCAATGGCGGACCCAGTTTTAAAATCATATGAAGGGATACCAAGCGTACGTTTTTGGTTAATTTTCTTTTTCTTTTTTTTTTTCTCTCTAGAATTTGGCTGACTACTGAATGTTAAAAGAGTTGTTCTCTTTGTCTATAAGTAGTACATAATTGATATTCGTTTTTCATTTATTTCCAATATCCCGATCTCCTGCGTTGTTAGCTCAGACGTGAGAAGGATTTCCGATTAGTTTTAAGATAATCGCAGACCCCTGTCATATTGGTCAGGTAAGATAGGTAATTCTCCACTAAGCTTGTGGTAACCGATCATGGAGACCCAACTTTATTCAAAAAAAAAAAAAAAATTGAAACTAAGCCCCTCAGTCTTCCATCAGTTTCTTTACAATATACCCCTCACCTCTCTCACAGAGAACCTACAAATTTACGAGTTTAAACGAAAAGGAAAAAAAAAAAAAAAAAAAAAAGAAGAAGCCATGATTATGCAGTCACATTAAATTAAAATTTAAAAAAAATGCATTATACCATGTACAATATAATGACACCCTTGCAATTAAGCTTTACAGCAATCGCTCCTTTCGACATGACCTTTCAAGTAAACTGACTCATGTACGAGGGAACTGTGTGAAGAGATTTGATCCGCTAAGTCGATTTAGCATCCTCATAAAACCACAATAGTAAAGGATCCCGTTGTGAAAAGACTCAGGGTTGTTGAACTCCGAGCCAAAGATATACATGTATACATCCCGATGAAGCAGTGTAAATTCATGTACCATTTATAACCTTGGCGTCAGCGGTGTTAGTATAAATCATCAAAAAATGATCATCCACTGTAGATTTCTGGGTGGGTGGGGGGACTGTTTACTCAAAATGGTTAATTAAAGTGGATATGACTTTTCAGTACTCACCAGAACATCCGACTTCCTGTGCAATTTTTCTCCACGTTGTATGAAGATAGCTCCTATTGCTGTAATCTGGGCTGCTCTTGTCAAACAGGCCGCGTCTCTTCTCTACAGCGGTAATTAGCGCTTCTACGCGTCCAGCGTCCATTATATTTGGGATCCGCCAGAAATCAAATCGTTTGGTTTTGTTAAACCATCATGCAACAAAACGTGTAGCCAAGTCTAGTGTAGACAGAGCGAGATATATAGACCTGCATTGCGTTAATTTCGACCTTACGACTTGCCCTCGCGATTTACACATGTACCGGTACCGTAGCCGAAGTTCTGTGTTGGTGACAGCTTGGTGCGAGGAGTTCGGAAGAAGCACCAGGAAACCCGGCGGCACCAGTCACCATTACGGGGGAAAGAGAGGCGCGAGGTTGGTGAGCCCAGCCACCACTAGAGATACAGTAGAGAACTGTGTAGACCTCTCCCCGCCTTTTCTCCTTGGTCCACAGTACTGCACCAGCCACCACTAGAGATACAGTAGAGAACTGTGTAGACCTCTCCCCGCCTTTTTTCCTTGGTCCTCAGTACTGCGCCAGCTACCAGGTTAAGTTACCCGAGCACAAGTTCATTATTTTCACTAACCAAGTAGAGTAAACTTCTTGTTAAAAACTCGATGTAATCTAGATCTAGATAGAACAAGATCTAGATCTAGTAAGAAACAAAATACAAAAATTTCTTCGGTTTAACGTCCCCTATGATTCATACATGTATGAGAAATGTACAGGGATGGAAGGGGCGAGAAAGGTGACTCTCTCTCTCTCTCTCTCTCTCTCTCTCTCTCTCTCTCTCTCTCTCTCTCTCTCTCTCTCTCTCTCTCTCTCTCTCTCTCTCTCTCTCTCTCTCTCTCTCTCTCTCTCTCTTATCTCTCTTTTTTCTCTCTCTCTCTTTCTCTCTCTCTATCGTTTTCTCTTTCAGACACACGGACACACATATTTTTCATTTACGGAACAGAAACATGCATACAAACGAAATATTCAATAGCAAATGAACATTATATAAATTGGAAATAAACAAAGCTTTTAAGTAATAGTAGTTTCTTGATGACCGGCAAAATAAAATGTTTGACTCGATACAAAATGACAAAACAGGGTTGGTCAAACTTGGAAAGAATTTACTTTGGATTCTAATTTTCTATGACAGACGCCAGTGCCGCCTCTGGATCTTTTTACTTAGTTCTATTTTTATAGATAACTGGCGCCACTCCTCGCTGCATGCTGCGTGCCGAAGGACAGCTTTGTCGATGTGTGATGTAACGACTTTCAATAGACTTTTTGTTTTAATTTTCGATCCCTCGACTTTTTGACGGTCGTTACGTATGGTCGCACTTTGGTCTTTTTCAGTTCAGGCGTAGTGGATGATTGTGCGTCGCCTACTTCCTTCAGATAAATTGTGAAGCACACAAGTAAACAGCTGCGGACAACAGGAGATGACTTATTTACGGTGGGCGCATTCCTACCGAGAGTGCTGTATTTATCATAATTTTGTTGTTGTTGTTGTTGTTGTTGTTGTTGAATCATTATAGCAGGTTTTCGCATTGCGGGACTTGATATGTTCAGGCATAAAAGTTGAAGTTTTTTTTTTCCATTTTCAGGTGTGTGTTTTTTTGTTTTTGTTTTTTTTTTTCCATGACATTTTTGGCAGAAATTTTCTGCAAATGATAGGTAGCTATTAAAGCGAACTAATGCCAGAGGATTAGATAATGTGAACACGTTTCTCATATATTGCGTCGTTACAGTGAGGAGAAAAAACGTTTTGTTTAACCCATACTGTAACAGTAACAGGTACCTTTTTTTTTTTAGTTCTTCTCCAGTTAGCAGAAAGAAATAATTATTTTTGATTTTTAAGAAATCTCTATATCGCCACGCAGACTCTTGTAACTTTTCCAGTGGTCTGGCAACTCTGGGTATTATGTTTGTAAAATACATGTATCCCATAAGCAAGGTACCTAAAAAGATAAATGAATTACGACTACAATATCTAAGCCATCATTACTTCGACGACTCCAGTTGCTCTAAAGTCTGCTAAAACTAGAACTATACTCACATACTGAAATTCATTCCGCCCCACAGACACACACCTCTCTCAGTTTCTAAACTCCTGAACCGATGGAAGAGTAGCGAGGATAACAACTATAGAAGCCCCAAGAAAACGTAACTCAAAAAGGGGCATGATCTGGATCTGCAGCAAGCAGGGTCAGGGTCAAAGAAATATTTGCAGATATATTAACTTCTCTCCAGAAAACAATCACATTGACCGATTTAGACGACAGTCTTGAAATCTATTCATAAAATCAAAGTTTGCCAGGAAATTCCCAGAAAGTTGAAAAACAAGCACCCCGCTAATCCAAGTCCAGCGCCTACTCATAAAAACTAATAAATGTATCTGGAAAAGAAGTCGCGAAACAGGAGGAGGAGGAGGAGGAGGAGGAGTAGTAGTAGTAGTAGTAGTAGTAGTAGTAGTAGTAGTAGTAGTAGTAGTAGTAGTAGTAGTAGTAGTAGTAGTAGTAGTAGTAGTAGTAGTAGAAGAAGAAGAAGAAGAAGAAGAAGAAGAAGAAGAAGAAGAAGAAGAAGAAGAAGAAGAAGAAGAAGAAGAAGAAGAAGAAGAAGAAGAAGAAGAAGAAGAAGAAGAAGAAGAAGAAGAGGACGAGGAAGAAGAAGAAGAAGAAGAAGAAGAAGAAGAAGAAGAAGAAGAAGAAGAAGAAGAAGAAGAAGAAGAAGAAGAAGAAAGAGGAGGCGGAGGTGAAGGGCGACCTCAGAGTATCCGAAAGTTACAAGTCGCGTCTAGCGAATGGCCCGGAGCGCAAGCAAGCCTTGAAAGACCTCGCAATATAACACTCGGTATAATTAATTTTGTCCTTGTGACCTTTCAAACTTTACTCAAACTGACCTTTGAGTTTCTCCTTGACCCCCCCCCCCTCATTATTATTTAAATGTCAAAAATTTCCTCGTCAATGGTAGAGTAGTGTTGAACAAAATCTTTGGTTAAAGCTAACCTCAGCCCCAGTTTAACAAAACCACACCATGTCTCGTGGGTAATTTCAAATAAATGAGGCATTTCACACAATATGTAGGTTGAATTTACAGTATATTTTCAAAATACATCGCCCAACATATGCATTCACATTTATTTTAAAATTCCCCAGTTTTTGCCTTAATTTGAAAGCAAAGCAACGATGCGTGTATTTGCTCATAAAATTAACATAAGCTAAGATTGCGGTTAAAACAGCCTTGTTTGTTTTGTCGATCTAACCAAACGTATCTAAAGCATAATAACTGTTTAAATTAAACGTGTCGATCTTTGATGTTTATTTAAGAGGGGAAAATTAATTTTGAAGGTATATCGAGAAAGAGAGAGAGAGAGAGAGAGAGAGAGCATAATAAATGTTTAAATTAAACATGTCGGTTGTTGACGTTGATTAAAGGGAGGAAATTGGTTTTGGAAGTAGATCGAGAGAGAGAGAGAGAGAGAGAGAGAGAGAGAGAGAGAGAGAGAGCATAATAAATGTTTAAATTAAACATGTCGGTCGTTGACGTTGATAAAACATTAAAAGGGAGGAAAATTGGTTTTGGAAGTAGATCGAGAGAGAGAAATAGAGAGGGGGAGGGAGGGAGGGAAGGAGAGAGAGAGAGAGAGAGTATAATAATTGTTTAAATTAAACATGTCGGTCGTTGACGTTGATAAAAGGGAGGAAAATTGGTTTTGGAAGTAGATCGAGAGAGAGAAAGAGAGAGGGGGAGGGAGGGAGGGAAGGAGAGAGAGAGAGAGAGAGAGAGAGAGAGAGAGAGAGAGAGAGAGAGAGAGAGAGAGAGAGAAGGTGACAGGAAGAGTCAGGTTGAGATACAGAGAGATCACACGGCTGGCAAAAGCATAAAAAAAAAGGTCAAGATAATTATACAGACCGAAATCGACACAAAACAAAACAACAGAGCATGACATAAAGAAACAGCTACTGACTGTGAGGGCAAGGAGGAACACAAAGCGACTGTCAAATGAAGACAAGATGGCTGGCAAAGGAAAGATGGGCATTCAGCAACGACCAAATAGCCTGTTCTATAGATCTAGTGCTAAGCAGCCTCACAGACTAGAATTAGATCTAGCTCTAAAACCAGTGCAGGCTTTTTAACCTGGACAAGACAGGATGTAAGAAGATAAAACTAAAAGATTAGTAATGATCCACCGAGCAAGGGATACAATTATGGGTACATAAAAGATGAACGGTGATAGGTCACTAAGCAATAACATCAGATTTTTTTTTTTTTTTAACAACAGGAGTTCTACAACAACATATCTTGATTCATGGTTGTGTTCGTCAGTCCCTTTTCCACATTCAAGGTTTCGTCTTCCTTTCGCCCCCTCTTACATTCAGGCCTTCGTCTCCTCCCCTCTCTTTGTCTTTACCCAAAACCTGTTATAATGTACCATATTCGATATTTCTCATGTCCATGTATTGTCTCTAATAAGTATTGTTTAATCCGCGCCAACAATCCAAATAATTATACATGTATGTAAGCATATTGGTCTTTTCATGGGATTATTTTTGCTTCATACATATAGAAAATAATTTGAAACTCTTCTTCAGGCAATTCAATACGTGTACAATGTCAACAGTGTCAAACTCAAAGAAAATGGGACAGACAAAAAGACAGATTAAGGAGAGACATCTAAGGAAGGAAGCAACCAAATACAAATGCGGACAGATGGAGAGAGAGAGAGAGAGAGAGAGAGAGAGAGAGAGAGAGAGAGAGAGAGAGAGAGATAATTTGCTATTTGAAGAAAAAGCAGGAAAGATTTTGTAGCAGAAAGAAATCTGAAAGAGAGGGAGAGAAGAAAGATAAAGGGATAGAGTGACGAAACGTCTCAACGTGGCAAGAAAGAGATCAGAGGCTATGGAGATGGTGAATAAAGAGGCACTCCAGAAGGGGGATATAAAGTGAGGGAGAGAAAAAGAAAGTGTGGGATGGAGAGAGAGAAGATGAAGGAGGAAAGAAGCATTGAGACAATATGAATTTTCTATATGAGTTATGTGTGCAGAATTCAAAAACATAACTACAATATTGGTTCAAATGACTTTAGGACTGCATACTTTCTCTCGACAGTTTATTCTATCCTTAGAATTTTTCTTTTGAACAAAAACATCTCAGTAACGACTAGCTAGAGCTAAGACCTGAACTGGTACTGTCATTTCGTCCAATATTTTTGTTTTCCATTTTCAGACCTTTGATTTATTCTCTTAGATCTAATCTATATAATTATTTCCATGTCGGCCATACAAAATGCCTGCGACAGACTAATTACCGGCAAGCTTTCAGCTTGTGCGGCGCAGAAAAGCGTCACCACCAGACAGCCATTTTCTTCGGCATTCAAAACAACGTGAATATATGAAATACATATTATAACATAATTATACATGTGCGTGCACGTCACTCGTCATTTTGTTTTTCTTTTGGTTTTGCCTGCCTCGCTCGAGAAGAAGAATCTAGTCTACATTGGGTGGATCTACTTTTTGTCTACAGAAAAGCAGACGCAGACACGGCGATGGTGTCACTGCAGCAGCAAAAAGCCAAATTGATAAACGGTACTGCTTAACCGGCAGTCGCAGATGAAATATTGTAGGCGATGTCAAACAGTCGGAGCGAAGGATGAGCGTCTGAACAGCTAACCAGCAGGTGAACCCTCCCCCCCCCAGAGGCTGCGACTGGGTGCTAAATCTGGGCCTAACCGCCGACTCTAGTCTACGTCAGCCTTATTTTTTGACACAGCCAAGCTCTTCCTCACCGAAACTGGAAGGACTGGCTTTTTCCTACTAGAATTCGAAACAGGACCAAAGGCGTTTTTCGTTATCATTATTTTGAAGTTTCCTAAGTTTTATGAAATACAATCAGAAGTCGCATAGATCTTATAATGGGTATCTCTACGATGAGCACTCAGCATACAGGGCTACCGCGGGAAAACTAAGTTTAATATGCAACAGTAAAGACAAAAAAATATATATAATAATAATAATAATAATAATAATAATAATAATTAATTAATTAATTTGGAGAGAGTGAGGGAGAAAGAGAATGAGGGGGAGAGAGAGAGAGAAAGAGAGAGAGAGAGAGAGAGAGAGAGAGAGAGAGAGAGAGAGAGAGAGAGAGAGAGAGAGAGAGAGAGAGAGAGAGATTGTGTGAAAACGCGACCTTGCAAAAAGACGCTGAGAAATTTATGACCGGTCCTGCTTGGGTTTCTGAACCGTCCTAATCGCCTTTCTTTTTTGTTATAAATGAGATTGTCACAGGCATTAGAGAGTCCAAGACCTAAAGCAAGTGTGGTACATTATGAAGAGTCCAAGACCTAATGCAAGTGTGGTACATTATGAAGAGTCCAAGACCTAATGCAAGTGTGGTACATTATGAAGAGTCCAAGACCTAATGCAAGTGTAGTGCAAAATGGAGAGTCCAAGACCTAATGCAAGTGTAGTGCATAATGGAGAGTCCAAGATCTAATGCAAGTGTAGTGCATAATGGAGAGTCCAAGACCTAATGCAAGTGTGGTACATTATGAAGAGTCCAAGACCTAATGCAAGTGTAGTGCATAATGGAGAGTCCAAGACCTAAAGCAAGTGTGGTACAATATGAAGAGTCCAAGACCTAATGCAAGTGTAGTGCATAATGGAGAGTCCAAGACCTAATGCAAGTGTGGTACATTATGAAGAGTCCAAGACCTAATGCAAGTGTAGTGCATAATGGAGAGTCCAAGATCTAATGCAAGTGTAGTGCATTATGGAGAGTCCAAGACCTAATGCAAGTGTGGTACATTGAGTCCATGACCTAATGCAAGTGTGGTACATTATGAAGAGTCCATGACCTAATGCAAGTGTGGTACATTATGAAGAGTCCAAGACCTAAAGCAAGTGTGGTACATTATGAAGAGTCCAAGACCTAATGCAAGTGTGGTACATTATGAAGAGTCCATGACCTAATGCAAGTGTGGTACATTATGAAGAGTCCAAGACCTAAAGCAAGTGTGGTACATTATGAAGAGTCCAAGACCTAATGCAAGTGTGGTACATTATGAAGAGTCCAAGAACTAATGCAAATGTGGTACATTATGAAGAGTCCAAGACCTAATGCAAGTGTGGTACATTATGAAGAGTCCATGACCTAAAGCAAGTGTGGTACATTATGAAGAGTCCAAGACCTAATACAAGTGTGGTACATTATGAAGAGTCCAAGACCTAAAGCAAGTGTGGTACATTATGAAGAGTCCAAGACCTAATGCAAGTGTGGTACATTATGAAGAGTCCAAGACCTAATGCAAGTGTGGTACATTATGAAGAGTCCAAGACCTAATGCAAGTGTGGTACATTATGAAGAGTCCAAGACCTAATGCAAGTGTGGTACATTATGAAGAGTCCATGACCTAATGCAAGTGTGGTACATTATGAAGAGTCCAAGACCTAATGCAAGTGTGGTACATTATGAAGAGTCCAAGACCTAATGCAAGTGTGGTACATTATGAAGAGTCCAAGACCTAAAGCAAGTGTGGTACATTATGAAGAGTCCAAGACCTAATGCAAGTGTGGTACATTATGAAGAGTCCAAGACCTAATGCAAGTGTGGTACATTATGAAGAGTCCAAGACCTAATGCAAGTGTGGTACATTATGAAGAGTCCAAGACCTAATGCAAGTGTGGTACATTATGAACAGTCCAAGACCTAATGCAAGTGTGGTACATTTTGAAGAGTCCATGACCTAATGCAAGTGTGGTACATTATGAAGAGTCCATGACCTAATGCCAATGTAGTAAATAAGTACATTATGAAGAGTCCATCACCTTATGCGAGTATAGTACAATAAGTACATTATGAAGAGTCCAAGACCTAATGCAAGTGTAGTACAATAAGTACATTATGAAGAGTCCAAGATCCAATGCAAATATAATACATAATGGAGAGTCCAAGACCTAATGCAAGTGTAGTACAATAACCAGATTATGAAGAGTTCATGTCTGACTTAATGCAAGTACATGTATATTGCCATAAGTACATTATAAAAAGTCATAGACCTAAAGCGTCTTAATAATACATAGCAAATAAATATGTCTTCGTCTTGCTACATCCATAGGGAGAGCGAATGACTGAAACGACAACGAAGAGAAAGAGGGTGATTACGTCGGGAGGGAGCTAGATCATTTAGTTACGGGAAACAAAAGTGACTTGAATCCTCAAACGAAGAATAAGCAAAGATCAAAACTTAACGTTCGTCCTCGATACACACACAACCCCCCCCCCCCCCCCCCCCAAAAAAAAAAAAAAATAAAATAAAATAAAATAATAAACAGGGTCCTGGCTATTTAGGTCAAAACCGATTGGTTTTTTGTGTTGCTTTTTTTTTAAAGTACCGGGTACCTCTATTATCAGAACGAAGATGGGCGCTTCACCAACGGGCACTGTGACACGGATATTTGGACTGGGGCATCTTGATCTGTGCGAGGTCACGCGTCGGTATTTTGCAGGCCTTCGACAGACAGAGCACACTAAGGCCAAGTCGTGAATTACAGTCATGTATTGCAACGCAGTCTGCAAAGTTTATTGTCCTCGGACTTTGTCCTTCAGTCACGTAGGCCTAGCTGAGCAAAGGCAAAGCGCAAACAGTCAAACAAACAAAAATACTCAGAGAGAGAGAGAGAGAGAGACCTGCTTATCCTGTTCGTAATCTAGTATCCAGGATATCGGCCTGTACCTCAAATGCGAAATAACCGTTATTATATCACACACGCAAATTAAAATTGATTTTACTAATCAACCAAGCTCTAAGAATTTTTTGCATTTGTTTTTTTAATCCTTCAGTTCAAAATACACATTGTTGCCTTCGAACTTCTCAAAGCAACACACACACACACACATATATATATATATATATATATATATATATATATATATAGAGAGAGAGAGAGAGAGAGAGAGAGAGAGAGAGAGAGAGAGAGAGAGAGAGAGAGAGAGAGAGAGAGAGAGAGAGAGAGAGAGAGAGAGAGTATGGGAAATAAAAAAAATTGTGTTTGGAGTATAACATGCAAATACACGCCAAAGGACCATAGCTCACCAGCTACTGTATCTCTCAGTTAGCATTTGATTGCTTGAATTTACTGACTTTTCAATAAAACATGGATTTTGTTCTGACAGCACAATGACACAAACACTGCCTGATAAAGTTTGACACTGTTATAGCAAGTTTCGCATGCTAATGGCATTTTTGCTTTCCTGTATTCATTCCTAAAGAACATGCACATTGCACAAAATTTCAATACAGTTTTTTAACTGCCCTAGAGCAAAAGAAAAAAAACAACAACAAAGGTTTGATTTTCAATCTTAACATTTACGTAGGAAACACATGTACAATTTATATTCTTCCTGCAGAAACTTGTGAAGCAGGTTATATAAATAAAAGTAATAAAAAATATTTCTTTTTTTTTTTTAAAGTCAACTAATGCTATTCCAAATACATCAAGATTCATGACAATTTTGTGTTGGGAAATAGCAAGTTTGCCAAATGAATTTCCCATCACAAAAACGTTTATCCTTTTTGTAATAAACGAAAACAAACGGGCGTGTCACAAGGATTGTGAAAGACACAAGCACAAAATTTACATGAGACAACAAAATACTCTTTTCAATCATGGAAAGGCATGATAAAGTACAACAAAAAACTTGGAAGGATGTAACACATACCTTAAGACACTGGTGCATACAAAACTTGCAGACTTGCGCTCTCCCTGTTTTGCCCGTTGCCTTAGAGATCATGAAAGCTTTCTTTGGCTGACGAAGGGAAAAAAAGGGCTTTAAACAAATTTTATAGAACCTAGCAATCAACAAAGATATATTCTCATGCACTTGTACCTATACCTATCATGCTGATGATCAGGCTGGTTAAATGTGGTAAGGCTCAGGAAAAAACAGACTAAACAAATACATCTCAATTCTTGTCATTCTAGGCATATTTAATATCCTGTCCACTGGTTTGATCTCTACGCAGAAATTGGGAGCTTGTTTTTTTTTTATTAAAGATAAACATGTATGACAATACAGTTGGAGAGAGCGAGGGAGGGAGAAACAGATAGTCAGACAAACAGACAGAGAGAGATAGAGAGAGAGAGACTGAGAGAGACACATACACACACAGATAGTTTATTTTTCTTTGCCTCATCTTACCTTGATCTCAAAGCTCAAAGTGAAGTCCCGCTGGTTGTTAAAATCAACAGATTCTGAACAGGAATCCATCAAATTATCCTCATGACTTGATAAACTGGAGGCGCTTATATCTCCAAATTTTCCTTTAGATGTGACTATTCTTGATTTGCCAACCATCACATTTAGATCTGCTCCATCACGTGTATTATGTCCATTTGGGATGTTTGAATTTTGTGTGCTCTGGCATCTTGAGCTATCAGAGGAAATGTCTTGGGTTATTTTTCTCTGAGAGGTTGGCAAAAAGTCTTTGCTAGTAGGAGCAGATGAATCATCACAAAACTTGGGTATACTTTCTGGGCTATGGGTTGAGTCTGGGTTTTCTTTACGATCAATTAGGTCTAAGTCTGTTTCACATATGCTCTCCAATAGTATACTTAGATCAGAGTTGTTTTCCAAAACTCCACTGTCAATCATGCTGCAGTTGATGTTTTTATGATGTACAAAGCAGCAATCCGGGAGAACAAAGGCCCATTCAATATCAGCATCTAGAGAGTTGTCACCTGACTTTTTCCTATGGACTGTCATCCGCAAGGCAAAGTAGCCAAAGGAATTTATTTAAAAATGAATTTGAAGAGTTAAAAAAATGTTACAAAGCTTCAATACGACAATTAATGTAAATTAAAATTTCAAAAGATATGAAACTGAGAATTTTTCTTTCTTCGTGGCATGTTAATTTGTTTTATTGGAAGTTTATGTAAGAAATCACTCTGTTCTTTCTCCTATTTGAAAAGTATTACTTGATATTATTAAGCATTATAATGCTTAAAACTAGCATACAAAATGATGAAAGTAACAATTTCTTTTCCATGACCATTGACGTAAACTGTCTACGATGGTTAAAATGTGACTTATTTGCAGCAGAAGACTTTATCTATCTTCAGCTATTAACAGTCTAGCAATACCAAAACTAACGCTAAAGTATCAAAAAGTCAAGTTATAATCACAACCTAGGGAATTGTTAATGTTTTCGTCCAACTGTTTTTCCATCACTTCTAAGATTCACACTTAAACCCAAAGATCTAACTTTAATTTTTTGGCAGATTTCAATACTTGTTTTACTACTCAGTACTTTCACCCACCTGGTCTTTCATGTCTGGTCAAAGCAAGAGCCTTGTTTGCAAACCCAAGGGGCACTTTTGCAAGAGTCTAAATATAGAAACGAAAGATTTGTATATATAAGATATTAAAAAAAATAATTATAACATTCATATAGATTTCTATACTGCGTAATCTTTCAAAGATCAAAATAGAAAAATATGACTTTGTCACTAAATGGGAAAAAAGAGTCAATTTACCAGATTTTCTGTCAAGTCCATGAATTTTTTTTCCTATGTATTTTTAAACTAATGATGATGACAGAAAAGATTGAAATTGACAATATTCAGTAATTATCAAATCAAGGTAAAACAGAAAATCTAGCATGAGAATAGGATAAAACTTGGAATAGATTTGAAGTCTGTTAGGATATTGATGATTCTTTTTTCTTATTCTTTGTAAAATCCATCACATTAAACAGCACTGTATCCATCCCCTATCATTATATTGTTGTCTTTTGTTTTTCGAGTTGTTTTTTTTTTTTTTTTTTTGGGGGGGGGGGGGGGGGGGGGGAGGTTGGAAGATCAACCACAATTCACTCTATATAATTTAGACATTTCGAGTCCTTACTGGAGCAACCACAAATTGATTTGAGAAGAGAGGCTGCATCACATTTCTCATGTAGTCCATCACATTTATCAACTGCTCTTTTATAGCCTTTTGGATAGTCTGAAAAAAATGTTAAAAATTCCAGTTGTAGTACAACTTGCACAAACTCTGATCCAAGAAAACTTCACAATTTGCACAGCATAAGAAGAGACAAGATAGGATTTTCTTATAAAGCAAGGCAAGTGTATTTGTGACACCTCTCATATACGGAGAATTGATCTTTATGTTATTAGTGAAGTGCTTCGTTACCTGCATATTGGATCCATCCATGTCTTCAGCACCAATGTCCTTTCGAATCTTTTCAATAGTGTTAGACTTGATTAATCGAAGAACTTCATTTGACTGAGAAAAAAAAAAAGAACAGCATGATAAAACCGTTTAAAAACATTTTTTATTTCATTACCTGTCAAAATATTGATAGAATGAGGATCAAGATAAACAATTATTCATCTAAAGTACTGATTTAATCAACTTTTTCTCAGCATTTGTAAAGCCCACAATGCAAGTTTCAGCCAGCCCACAAAAATGCTGCATAGCATCAGGAATAGACCTGCATATTCCTCACACAGCCGTGGCATTTTTTTCGAGTGAAAATATTGAGGTTTTGCACACAACATACAGCTGCTGGTGACAAAAAAGGTTTATGCAAATCATCCAGCATTGTTTTCATCAATGAGCCCTTTAGTCCCAAAAATATGCAAGATGTACCGGACTTAAGTTGTTTGAAAAAAGGTAGAATTTAACCAATAATATATGGTCTTTTATTTTCTGTAGCTTTATTGAGAGGAGTGGATAGTAAAGAAATATACTGTTAATCCAGTGAGAGATTTTTAAAGCAAAATATCTTTATTAATATGAGCTTGTCAGGGGTCTAGATTTTGCGCTAACTGCCGCCGTTTGGCTCACTGGCTTCATGTCTGTGATTGATGGTATGCGCTGTGATTTGGGACTGTGAGCATGTACTGTGCTTGTGGTGCCTGGCTCAAGTCACTGTACAGCATCATTACAGGAATAGGGCCATTGGACAATCTGTGCACTGCCTTCTCATGCATATTTGACACAGGTGTCTAGATCTATGATACCAGTACAAAAAGGGATTATACTACTACCTTTAGGTATAAGTAATCCGGGTTTAAAAATATTCTAACCTACTCAGATAAATGGTATGTTAGTCTCTTCAGAGAAACCTCTTGAATATTAATATGTGGTAAAACAATTGCAAAGAATAAGAAGAAATATGTGGTAGGTTTAGGTGGACAAAACTTAAGCAATATTCAAGAGATTTATAATTCTTAGAACAACTTGACTTGAAATTAAATTTTCAAAACACTTTCAAAATACTTGTTCAGACTCAGTATACTTCTTTAAAGAAACAATGCTTTCAGACTAGAGTGTAATGTGATCCTTGAGACAGTGGGATAAGAATGGTTAAGATAAAATTGATTAAGAAATTGCTATACTGAAAGCTCATTGCCAAATAATATTTGTTACAAGTAGAAATTAGTAATTAAATTGTAACAATGAACAATTAATTAGACTTCTTGAAACTGAGTGGCTAGGGGAAAATGGTGATAGAAGTAAAAAAATAAAAAATAAAGGATGCCATACAGTTTATAGTTTCGCAGGAAAGACTAAGCCCTAAGCTAGACTATGACGTTAAATCTTTAGACTGACCGACATCATTTGCATAAACTCCTCCCACCCAGCAGTACATGGCACAATCGTTTTTCGCAGACATGCTAGCCTTACCACCAAGAACGATGATGACTGCCAGCGATGCTTTAACGCTGCGGGTACTGAGTACTAGCCTGGAACAGGTGCAAGTACGCTGTGTAGAGTGTGTTTCCACAGCATGCTCACATAGTTACATCACATATCATTCACATGATCTGAGACAGTTTTACCAGTAGCAGCAGATTTCACTGGTTTTAAGTTGACCAGACTGACCAGGCCTAACGCTCGCTTCCGGCTTCTGATGTAAACAACGCTAGCACACGTCACTAGAGAAACAATGTGTTGGTTACATTATGATTCATGCTTACGGTATGTAACTCTGTCTGCAAAACACGGCTCTTATATAAATATACAAACATTGCACATCCTTCCAGTTCCACTTTGCACTCATCAGCAGTTCAGGACCTGCATTGTATCAGTTGAGATAATATACCAGCAGTGTGAAAAAAAATTAAGCCAAAAAAATAAAAACAATTTGATTTGGTATTATTGCAGATATCAACCCAACTCACCCTAAGTTTTAAAACTGTATTTTTCTTAATGAATTTGATATGCTAAACACGGATATGAAGGTTTTACTCGTCACCAATACATATTTTTCAAGATGTAGGCCAAATCATTTTCGTGTTGCTCTAACATCCCATAAAACAACAAGTTTGGATTTCGTCGGGAAACATTCTATTGTGAAGCTGGACAAGAGTGGGCCGATGTCTGCAAATTTACTGATGATTTATCCGACTTTTCATTTCATATTGATTCCAAAGTCTTACCTTAGGAAGAGCAAACACCATTGCTGCACTGCCTTCCCCTCGATATTTTAAGTCCATCGTATGGGTTCTAAAAGTAGAAAGTTTATTGATCAAGGATCTGGTGTTTGAGCTATTAATAAATCTTCATCAAATCTGTAGTTAGCTTACATTGGATCATATAATCTTGGGATCTATCATAAAGAGTTTAGAAAACTATGTTTAAGATTTTATATTGTTGAAGACATTAATTTATTGATTTCGTTGTATAAAAATAGGCCCTACAACATAATGATCTATTAGATTTTCAGTAATAATATATATAATTATACCAATCTATATCTGATCTAGATTTGATCTAAAGAAGCCATCCTACAAGGTACCTGGATCTAGATCTAGATCTTAGGTTCAGGTTACGATTGTTGTTTCGATTTGAACAGGAAGTAAACAAATAAATAGGGGACGCTACTCTTTGTGCATCGTGCCCTTTTTGCCTGACCATATTAAATGGATTTCGTTAACCTATTTAATAATAATAATAATAATAATAATAATAATAATAATAATAATAATAATAATAATAATAATAATAATAATAATAATAATAATAATAATAATAACAATAATAATAAAATAGTTTTTCTTTTTTTTTGTGTGTGTTCTTATGTAAGTACAAAAAAAATTACAAGGTATCCATCTAAGATTTACATTCTCTTAACAGTTAACTTCACTCCATTTCGATAGGGAGATGATATTTGATAGCAATATTTGTTTTACTTAAATGTGGTGCATAAGTAGTTCCAAAGGTTTTACATGAATGTTCTTGAAAAAATGTTATTAAGATAATGATAAGAGCAGAGATTTAAAACACTGTAGTTTATATTGTCTATAAGCCCCAGCCTGATCTCTTACCACAAATTCTGGTTAAAATACAACGATAACAATCTCGATATTATCTATTATGTTTGCCACCGCCACTAAGCTCGAGTTAACATTAAATCTAATGTTAAAGCACACCAGGTAAGTTTTGGATAAAACGACGATTTTTAATGTCTCTAAAGTTTAAAAAAAAATTACTGCGAATTGAATATTGTCCTATAAAATTTATATTTAAATAAAAAGCGAAAGATGCCATTTTGAACTTGATGGAGGAAATAAGAAAGGCAAAAAAAAAATTTTTTTTTTTCAATTCATAAAAGACAAGTGTAGAAGTTTAGAAAAATCTGTACCTCTATTTATTGATTATTTTTATGCTTTCGACAGAGTGGAACTTGAAAAATATCTTCCAAATCTTTACACAACTGAATTCCGGATGGCAAGGATGAGGATTCTACAAATTTTTAACTGAGAGCAAGAGGCAGCACTAAAATTTGACAACGAATGAATTTAAACCTGCTAGCAGAGGAGAAACGTAATCGATTTAATACCCACAGTGAGATAGTTTTCCGTACCATCTGTCAACATGGTAGAGTGAAAGTAAATGGCCATAGCATCAACGACCTTAGTTACTCAGATCATACTATACTCACTGTCGTTTCAAAGAACTTAATGTAGTGCCGCTGTCAGAAGAGGGTGAGAAAAAGGACTAGAATTGAACAAAAAGAAAACGCTATGCATTATTGTATTGAAAATAAATGTGAAAAAAATACCCAAACGCAACATCAGCTTCAAAGAAGAGCATATAAAACAATTGCATCAATTCAAATACCTTTGATTCATAATCACACTCGATGCGAAATTCTGCATTTAAATTAAAAACACATGTAATGAAATGAGCTACATTTCTCTGGCAACTTGAATGGAGCCACTGAAATTCTATATGTGGTCAGCCCTCGTTTTAAGTTGCGAATGCTGGAAATCGAATATTCCTAAAACTCCTGAAAAGATTGGAAGCTACGGGAGTTATATTGCTCGTAAAAAGATTGAAGCTAATATCGGGGACAGATCTGAAGGAGAGACGTATCAGTATCAGGGTGTGCGACTACATGTAGTAGTACAGAGCACTCATTTGAAAACAATTAAAAAAAAAACAAAAACAAAACTAGAATTTTTAGACAATGCCAGTAAGATAGGTGGTTTTCTAAGAACTTTTACCCTTCGAAAAAAAATTGAAAGAAGAAGGAGCTGGGTTGACAGAGGACGACATAATAATATGGTAGACTATCAAAACTGAGCAATAGTAACTGTTCTTTTTGTAGTATATAATATAAAGACCGCAACCATTACCATCCTATGTCTATTATAGTTAGCCCACCTCTAAAAAGTTCTTTCACACAATTATTCAGTCCTCAGGAATAATAGAGGGCTGTGACATGTTCCCGTGCTATGCATACATTGACTTTGAAGCCAAACAATATGGAATCATACACTGGGCCATAGTATGATTATTTTACTTTAATCGAATACGAATGCATGTGTTTGTCAGTGTACGAGAAAAGTTAGATAATTGTGATCAGAGTACTACTATGGTTCTCTGTTTAATAGTGCCATGTGCGCTGTTTTGATATACACCGATAACGATATCGATAGCCTCAGTACTTTCACAACAAATCAAAGAAAATGATGTCTAACAACAAACTGATACACCTGAGTGAGAATAAAGTAGAGTCATAATTTTCGATGCTTGCAACAGGCTTGAAACGTGATGAAAGAGGTTTGGGGCACTCATCTACTCACATGACTCCAAATCCTGCGCCATGACAGATCGACCAATCACATTGGTCTAGTTACTCTACAAAAGTAATCCCGTGTATTGTTAACCGCTTTCAGCAAAAGATGAGCTAGATTACGGTACTTGAACTCCCAAACTCAAACTCTTGTTACTGTGTACGATTAAAAAAAAACAAATAACAACTCTTTGCTCAGGCAGATTTCATTTAATCTCCACAGACCACCAAACACAATCGGCCCTAAATCACCTGGAACGCTGTATGTGTCCACGCCATTCACTGCACCGCAACTTACTATATCCTTAAATTGATGTATTATCTTTATGTTTTGAACAAAAGAAGCAGCAGCAGCAGCAGCAGCAGCAGCAGTAGTAGTAGTAGTAGTAGTAGTAGTAGTAGTAGTAGTAGTAGTAGTAGTAGTAGTAGTAGTAGTAGTAGTAGTAGTAGTAGTAGTAGTAGTAGTAGTAGTAGTAGTAGTAGTAGTAGTAGTAGTAGTAGTAGTAGTAGTAGTAGTAGTAGTAGTAGTAGTAGTAGTAGTAGTAGTAGTAGTAGTAGTTGTAGTAATAATATAAAATAAAAAAAAAAAAAACTATCACAATCACAATGTAAACGAAGCTAACTGATATCCAATATTTATGCTGCTATTTTTGTTGTCACTACTGTTATTTATACATGTACTACTCTCTATCTACGAGCCTAACTTCTCACCTACCTACCACAACCTCAACCTTTAGCATAACCACCACCACCATCACCACACAGTGTTTTTTCTTCTTTTTTTTTCTTTTTGTTGTTGTCTTTCTATTTGAATGAGAGTAGGAGCGAATACCATCAATCAATCAGGTGACCTTCCACGCATCTCTATTCCTCCTCGATTTCTGTGCATCTGTGACTCGTCCTCCTTTACCGACTTTGGTAGTCCATATAACATCTTTTCACGCTGTTTTCCCTTCGATCATACAAGTTGACACAAGATGTTCTAGTTTCTCTCTTCTCACATTCACATGGCTAAAAACGGTTGTCCAGCGCTTACGAATTCTATTTATAAGTAATTTTGTTGTGTCAGCTTCTCGTAACACTGTTTCGTTTGATTTCTTTTTAGTCCATGAGATTCATAGCATTCTCCGTAGGAACCACAATTCTGTTTCCTCCAATTTCTTTTGTAACTGTTTTGAAATTATCGAGGCCTCGTATCCATACATCAGAATGGGTTCACTAATGCATTCCAGGGCTCTTCTTCTAGGGGGAATAGAGAATTTGTTAGCACTGATTTCATTCTCTGGAAACTTATTTTTGCTTGCGCTATTCTTGATGCAATTTCAGTGTTATCGCGTCCATCTCTTGATATTAATGTACCCTACTAGCATTTGAATTGATCACTTTGCGTGAGTTTAATCCCATTGAAAACGATGTTGATCTGTGGACACTCTTTGCTTCTACTAATGCGCATTACTTCTGTTATATCTCAAGTTATTGCTATTCAATTCAAACCCTTTCTTTCTGCTTTCTTCTTCAACAATGTGTTATTATACACATGTAATTGTTTCAAATATTTTTTTTAATTTCCTCTATTTAATACAATGTCTTCAGCGCATTTCAGGTTGTTTTCGTTGTGCCCTCTTAGTTTAATTCCTGAGTATCCTTCGAGGCTAATCAGTTCACTGAAGAGAGAAAAAAAAAAATCTGGGGAAAGTGCGCATCCTTGTCTGACACCACGACTTATTTTTTTCAAAAGAGCTGATTTCTCCATCAAGTCGCACTGCCAATGTCTGTTCCCAGTGGATGTACATGTTTTTCATAACTCGTAGATTTTTTTTCCATCTACCTTCAACTGTTAGTTGTATGATTACTCATGAGTCGTACTCTGTCAAATGCCTTGGTGAAGCACATTATAAAGTTATTGTTATACTTCCAAGCTCATTCAATTATAGTTCTAAATATAAGGATGTAAATTGCATTTAATTTACCTTTTCCCTCCTCAAAGCCACACTGTCCCTCCGCTATTTCTGGTTTGATTGTGTTTCTGACTCGCATCATGAATATTCCTAATACTAGTAATAGTATTTGTTGATTTGAGTGATCGATCTATGTAATTTAAATTCTATATCCATGTTTTTTGGTAGAGCTAAAAATATTGATGTGGATATGTCTGGTGGAATCTGATCAGTGACGCACCATACTACAGCCGGAAGTGAATACATGTATTTTCAATCTATATGTGCAACAAAGGGACCTCGCTTTGATCATAACAGCACAATTTTTGCAATATAAATTTATCGATTCTAATCTGACAACAGGGGAAAATGTTTGAGGTCTTTTGGACACACTAGTGTTTCACTGATTGCCTGTTACATACAGTTTCTGTAGCTTATTATGCAGGTCGACCAACACAATTAGCAGTGAGCTGATAAAAAGCTCATACTAAAAAGGCGCAGACTGTGGACTTGTAAAGCAATATTTTGTTGGATGGGAGTTAACTAGAAACCGAATTAGTATTTACGCTCTAACTATCAGGATGAAGGAATCAAAGGAACCGACAACAAAGCAAAACAACAAGAAAAAAGGCAAATAAAATTTATGCCTACAAAGAAAAGCATCTTTCCGCCGGTATCGAGCTGCTTGACAATAGCAAATACATGTTCATGTATGCCATTCAAAATAACCGAATCAAACGGAAACAGAAACCATGAGTATGAGCGTTTTCGTTGAATGAAGCATTGTAGGAATCGTAGGCCTTGACCTACACAGGACGCTGCAAGAGTAAGTAATACATGTTGTGCATTCTACCATTTTTCCTCATGACGCAAAAATAATGTGATCATTTTTTTTTAGACTTCTTATTACATGTATATATATTAATGAAACTGATAAGTATTATGGCTAAAAAGAGACGTTTCTTAACAATCTAAGAACAATAGAAACCACATAAGTAGTTCTATCTTGAATTTGAAAGTTGAAGGTAGTTTTACTACAAGTACTAATCAAACTAAAACTAAGTAAGATTAATTTTGTTTCAGGGATGTTACACTGTAGAAACGTGACCAACGATGAGATAAGAATTATTTAGAGGTTACGCAACCTTCATCGCTCAAGCTCTCAGCCCGACTTTGAATAAATTTCTATTTTCTCACCTTAGCCAGATACATTGTATCAGATCGGTGAAAAGTAGGCAACGTGGTAAAACCCAGTGTAATCTTTAAAACTGAGTTTAAATATTTGCCTTCTAAAAATATGAATTTCTAAGATGATTGCGGCAATAACCAGACCAGTAGTATGCATGGGTGTGGTATCTTAGACACAATAACCAGACCAGTAGTATGCATGGGTGTGGTATCTTAGACACAATAACCAGACCAGTAGTATGCATGGGTGTGGTATCTTAGACACAATAACCAGACCAGTGGTATGCATGGGTGTGGTATCTTAGACACTTTTAACTCGTTTCTGACTGAGTTGCCTGACACCTGCTTTTGGGTGTCACACCATGCCTACCTCTTGTAAAAGACTGTTTTAACATCAAACCATTAAACTGTTTTGAATAAACTGAACTAAGAAAAATTAAAGAATTCACACACAAAACGTGGCTTGGCAAGAAGCAGTCAATTTTGAATAGAAGGAGATTAGCCTATGTATACTTGCATCTGGAAAAGATAAAACACACCATACCAGTAAACACAACACAAAGAGAAACAGATTTGAGTGAAATTCAAGTAGAAGCTTTAACTAAGTAAAGTGGTATCACAGAAAAAAACAACGAAATAAGTCCAACTAGAGCAAGTTTTATTACAATTGCACAATACAAATTCATTTTCATTACAATGGTAGAATTTCTGTACATCTCTTTTTTTTTATTTTCGATTTTTATGTTTTTTCCATCATAATTTGTTTATAGATCATTAAGCAAATTTAATTACATTTGGGTTGTACATAAGCTGATGCAACCAACTTGTCTGCATCAACCCTCTTGGCGAAGAATAATACCAGTACATATCTAAACAGTTAACGACATACATGACCTAGAATGAAACAATGTGATGCTTGGGCATTTTTCGGATTTTCATTTAACATGGTAAATTTTTATACAATTCAATGCAAGTTAAAACTGGCAGTGTCACTGAGGCATGCCCATTACTTTAACTAAGGTTTAAAATAGAAGGGGGATATTGACGACTATATTAAACATGGGGCTTTTACACTTTAAAAAAAATAAATAAAACCAAGATGGAGGGGTTAAAAATCATAACAAAACTCTTAAAACATCACTAGCCTTCGTCCGTACGATCAAAGCACAGTGTATGCACATTCATAGATCTTTTCATGCCTCACACAAAATAAAACAAAATCCTTGATAAGTAATTTTAAATCAAGCCGAAGTTTTTCATTAAAAATTTAAGTTATCTCTCCCCCGTGATAACAAATAAAATTGTAGTAAAATGACAATGGTTCTTTATAGCAAAACAATCTGATCTTTGTTAATAGCACCAGGACCTGATGGCTTAAACGATGCTTCCCCTTCCATTTTAATTTTGACGTTTTCCCCATATTTTCAGTTCACACATCGTTCTCTTATAGAAATCTCAGTCCACAACACTTAGGGTTTATATTGCACATGAAATCAAGTTCCATTTGGAATTTGGTCCACAATCACAGAATATTCATGCAGAACTTAGCTCACACACAATTTCATGTAGTCAGAAAAAATTTAAAACTTTTAAAATCACTTCTCACTTGGACAGTACATACAAAAATAAAATCCATACTCCTCAAAGAATATTTGAAATGCCACGCACCAACTTCTGTGGAGTCTAGTTAAAAGAAAGCTGCCATAATATGCAATGAGGAAACTTGCGTGGAAAATTGGCCGTGTATTCATTACACACCCAAGTTGACACGCCAGTTTTAACAAGCTAGACTAGATGACCCAAGTGAAAAGAAAATGCTCCTTTATATTTTCAGAATGATTCTGCAAACAGCCTGCAGATGTTAATGTTTTCAACATAATATCAGCATGTCTACCCAGATTTCAGTGAGCAGAAAGTATTGAAAGACTGGTTTCATGTTGCAGAGGGATTGAAAAAAAAATATGGAAACTGAATGAAAATCATCAAAGAACACCATTTCAACAAGCCAACCATTTAGTGTCGGCAGTGGCATTAAGTACAAAACTTTAAAAAAAAATCTAGTGTCAATAATTTACAGTGCTTATTCTCAATGCAAATGAATTATATACCAGCACCTTTTTCTACTTATTTTGAAGTTGAGGGAATTCAATAAAAGTTCCGCTTGTAATGTCAAAACTAAAAGAGTGAATTTAGATGCATTTTTCACAAAGGAATTATAATACATACTAAATGAGATGGCTTGTTACAAAGAATGTTCCATGAGTGAAAAAAAGGAAGTAAAACTTTAGTAAATGGTTTAATATATATATAAAAAAAAACTACATGTATTTGGATGGACCTTTAGATCTATACAAATTTACAACTAATTTCACATGAAGTTATCAATCTAGGATGTTTTGAACGATAAATTTAATGCAAACAGAACAAAAGGATACATATACATTCCAAAGATGCCTATTCAATGCTGTGGGAAATATAGCTGCTACTTTTTTAATATCCAACATGAAGGCATTTAAAGCTTATCACAGTTTCCAATTGTAAGCACGTATGGCAAGTCACTGAAGATATGTTGGTATATACATGTACATATACATAGGTCTTTACGGCTGAGGGTGAACGGACAAGTGGAACTGGAAATGGTTCAAGTCCACTTAACTGCCATTTGACTTGAGATCAATACTCCTTTTTGGGCAACATGTACATAATTCACATAAACGTTGAAATCAGAGAGGAAAAACACGGGTAGCAAGTATAATGTACATGCTAGGAAGTCCAATATTTTGATTGAACAGAAAACAGCCATTGCAATGAACAAGATCTCAATGTAGACAAAGAATCAATGGATGGTCCTAAAAAGTAAGACTTGATAGAATGCTACAGAACAGCTCATGTAAAAGCCAAATGTATACATCTGTACTTTAATTCCTAAACTACAATGTTAAAATTGGAGCAAAACAAGATCCAAACCGACTTTTCACCTTGATGAAACAGCTAGAAAAATTATAGAGTCCAAAATATGTGCTAAAAACATTGCTAAGTTTGAATTTTATCAGAGACAATAAAAGAAACTAAAAAATTATGAGCAGCCATATGAAGCAAAATCATTTGAAACAAACAGAACACTAGTTGATAAAGCCAAAAATCCACCACACCCATTAATTTTTTGTTAATCCTACTTGTTCCTACTTTTTGTCTGTCTAAGCAAGTAAAAATGCAATAAAGACAACAACTATGAAAAACTTCATCAAAAACCCAGGTGAACTATGAAAAAAATTTACTCTATTTTTCTTCTCTAGGTCGATCTTCAAAATGCAAAATAGAAACAAAAATTTTGAACACATTTTTAAATTTATGGCTTTAAAAATTTAGGCAAAACCACATTTATTGATGTAAAAAATGAGCCCTCAACTCCTACCATTTTGTCAAAATTTAAAATCTTTTTAAACACATAAACACAAACTTAAGGGCTTACTGTAAAATAATAATCATCAAATGACAGCTACGTAAAGGTCAAATTATTCCCGCTTGATCAAAATAATTAATGCTTCGGCGTGCATTCCAGTACACACACAAAGATTAAGAAGTAAAAATGCCATTAAAAGGAAAAAAAAAATGTGAAAGGAGAGGATTATTTCTTACAATTAATTGAATTATCCTGCTTACTGAAAGAACTATCAACCATTCTATACTATATTAAATTTTAGGTGCAGGTAAAGAGACCAAACGAATTCACAAGGAGCAGAAATACACATGAAACCAAAAAGTTGACAGTTTAGGATAAAACCAACAAGCTCTCTTAAGTTATTTGATAAGAGCTCTCATTTTTAGTTTGCAATTATATTGGATGGAATAAAAAAAAATACGATACATGTGAAAATTTAAATCCACCTAATTTCTCATATGGTATGTTTACTAAAATTTGACAAGTAAAAATGATGATCAAATAAGCTGATTCTTTGTCGACAGAGAAATGCATGCAAATAACTTGATGATAATCACTTCAACCTCTCACTTTTGTAAAGTAAGGCCATATAATGTACTACAAACAACGACAAAAGAAGAAAAGAAAAGGAACTAAAAATGGCACCATTCCTAGAACTTTAGCTTTGAGAAGAGATTTACGCAATACACAGAAAATATATTCAATTTAAGTCCAGGAAAGGGCAGGTTGGGTGATCTAAGCCACCACAGGAATGTCCATGTAACTTGAGGAATTGCCATGGTAATTCATGGCCATAGCATGATAGTCTCTAGCAGCCATTTTCCCAAAAGCGTCCTGAGCCATTCCTCCACACTCCCCGAACACGTTACGGCGAGCCGATGGGAAGGAAGGGCTGCCAAGGGAAGAAGCAGATACTGGAATGTTTCCGCTGGTATGATAAAGAGCACCACTGGAAGGTGGGGGCGCCATCAAACCAGAGCTTGGAGGGATAAGAGGACGGGATACTAGAGGCTGGGCTGAGCTAGGTGGTGCAGAGAACATGCTAGTGGATGGAGACATGGTGCATGGTTGTTGCTGCTGCTGCATGATATTCGGATGAGAAGGGGGCATGATTTGACGGGGAGGGACCCTACGGCCAGCATTACAGATCTGAGCACTCATTACATATGGGTTGTACTCTTGGGGTGGTGGCGATTTCCTGAGCTGACCGAGGCGACGTGTTGGAGTTGAGTAGTCATTGGAAGATGAGCTTGAAGGAGTATCTGGAGGGCTTGGACTACGGGAACCAATACCCTCATCGATGTCCAACTCTCCATACTCAGGCGACTTAGGCTTGGGTGAACAGCCGCGATTGGCCATGTTTTTAGCATACAGCTGCTCATCTACTACTTCATGCCCAACGCTTCCATCTTCACCAATTCGCATGGAAACAACTCCAGGATCAACCCACACAGTCACATCATGGCTGATAAGTTGTTTATGTTTACTTTTGGGGAATCCAGCCTTACACAAGCTCTCAGCAACAACTGGATCAATGCTCTGCCGGTTGACTCTAATGCACCTGTATCCACTTGCACGTTCAGGCTCATTTGGAAACCAGAATTTTTCATACCTCACCAACAAAAGCTCAGTGAAAATGGAAATGAATAAGCGAATCTGGCTTTCCGAAATCAGCTTTTTCGTCTCTAAATTCTTGAAGGCAATTTTGTGGAATATCTCCACAGCCTTAGAAACTTCTTTGCGCATTACTTGCAAGTCTTGTTTCCAGCTTTATAAATTTGTTTCTTTGTTGTATCTAATGGGAGGAGCTGTGGAGTCAAAAGGGGAAAAATTATTAAATTTGAAAGCTGTCATATTCAAAGTTTAGATTTGCTGTGAAGACATTTTGTTCTGTTTGTAAAATGAAACAAAATGGTTGAAATGGACAAAAATGACATACATTTAAGCTGTGAAGTAAGTTTGATTGCACAAGGCTTTTACAAGTTTTTTTTTACTTTTTAGATTGTTAAATATAAATTTTAGTCTGTAAAAGTTGAACCAATTAATGAATTTTTTTTCACAAGAAGGCCTAATAAATTTTAGATCTATAATATGTATCCCACACCCATCATTATGCATAAACATACAAAATTAAATACATTTTGAACATTAAATCTAATTTTTTAAATATCTGCATGTGGTAATAGATATATCATATCCGCCTAATGCATATGAATGATTGTAGATCTCATTCAATTCAGTGCACTTTTAATAAGGCGATCCTTTGTATTTTCTTCTTTTATTAGCACAAACCAAAAGATCTGAAATGGTAGCTAGTTTAAAAAAAAAAACTTTCGTAATATACAAAGGGTTTACATTTTCGGTGAAAATTTTCTTGTGAGAATGGGTGAAAGCTATGTCCGAGTATTTTTCTCTAAAAAAAAAAAAGGAGTAAAAATATTTTACTTTGTGAACTAATCCAGATTTAGAATAATAGTAAAACCATTTAACCTTGAGAATCTACCAATTCTTGACAAAATGATCTTCAAATTCCTTCTCGGCACACAAATCTAAAAGAAAAAATAAGTACCAATCGAACGTAAAGTGGATTTTTAACTTTTTTTTTTCAGACCTTGCAGAGATTATATATTGATCATATTTTCGCTGAAACTAGATCTATAAGGTAAGGGTTAAAAGCAAAGGTCCGTCTCATCAAACTAAGACAAAGATAAAATTCAGAACTAGATTAGATCTAGATCTAGAGCTACATGAGCTTGATGATATCCCGAAAATAAAACATTAAATAGTGATACTCACCGAAGTAGGATAGATCAGTTATAAAAGTCAGATTGAATACAAGATGGTGTTTCCTTGCCTTTTAATTTTGAAGAGAATGCGACTTTCACTAAGTTTCAGCAGCGATACAAAGTTCACATTCACTCACACACACAAACCGAAAAATCCGTACTGGACGGTGAGTTCTACTTCACATCTTCGTGATTTCTAAGAGAATGATGTTCGTCTGAGGACACGGTGTTGTTTTGATGATAGTGTGTACCTAGAAACTAACCAATGAAATCGCACTGTTGACGTGGGCGTACTGCCGTTTGCCTGTGATTGGTCCTCACGCAGCAGGTTAAGCCGGAGTAAAAATAGGCAACATTAGGCTTAATGTTCATGATGATGTCAGTGTTTATTCTGACTTACTTTTTAACCTCGTGAAGTATTATCATGATAAAATAATGTTTCCAAAAGGAATTATATCGATTAATAATTATTATAGTCTGTTCACCGAAATTGGTTATTTTCCAAATCTAACCCTGTAAGGGCCTTCTCTATTTATAATAATGATACGCCTGGTGTGCGTCATGACCTTCAGACCAAATCGAGGATGACCTCAATTGAACGTGTGCGTCATACCTTTACCTATAGTGACCTTAAAAGGCCTTTTTTTCTGTCTGTAACCTAAAATCACTTTCAAATAATTGTTTTAAATTATTGTGATTGTTTATTCATTAGACATGTATGTTTATAAATTTTCAATACATCTCTGATAACTCTAGAACATCTTTTAATTTTTGATGATGAAGATGAAGGTGATGATAATGATAATGTATTTGTTTATCGTTTAATTTCATAAATTACGTAGCCCTACTTTTTTTCTTTCATTTGTGTCTATGTGTGTGTGTGTGTGTGTGAGAGAGAGAGAGAGAGAGAGAGAGAGAGAGAGAGAGAGAGAGAGAGAGAGAGAGAGAGAGAGAGAGAGAGAGAGAGAGAGAGAGAGAGAGAGAGAGAGAGAGAGAGAGAGAGAGAGAGAGAGAGAGAGAGAGATCTCAAATGGTCCGCAGACTATAAAATGACACCTGCCTTCTGTTGAGAGCAGTGCTTCAGGGTAATATGAAATGTGACATACTGACAATATGCTATGGTTCAAACATTGACCTACCAAATTAAAATTTTTTTTTTCTATTTCATTATTGGTGGGTCTTATTGATATGTGCACTCATCTTTAATTGAAGATAACTTAAAGACGACGTTCCTTCATCATAGGTGTAGATACTTAAAATGAATTGCACTTAACAAACTGCAAAAGATATTCTCCCGTCATAAATATACCAAATAATACATATAACTATATTGGTACATTTCTTGACAATGATACCATTACCAAGCCATTTTATTGCACAGGCTCATATAATTACGTTATATCATCTTAGTTACTGATTTTTTAACTTAGGTCGATCTACCGGGTATTCAGTATCTCACTGCAATGCGATTTGTCTTTTCACGATTAATACAAAAAAGTACTAATTTCAATATCTTTATGGTCTTCTTGGAGCCCTCAGATCAGCACTATTTCTAAGGACCAGAGAAAAAAAAATTAGTTTCCCTTCTTGAACATTCAGTCATTTCAATTTTCAAATGGTATGGATTTTGCATTGAGCCTTCTTCTGCAAATGTGGATGTTATAAACTGTTGAATTTGCATTTCTGCACTTTTTTAGTACAATGTACATTTGTTTCAAATCAAACTGTCAGCCTGTGAACTGTTGTTCAGGAAACTTAATGGGCAAACAATGTTTTATTCAATCCAAGTTAAAAGACTATACGTGTAATTATCTTCGTTAACAAAATACACTGAGTAACTTGAGAAAAAACAGGAAGCAGAATACTGTACAAGGTAAATGTGCCAGCACAACCCAACAGATGGGGTTAAAAAAAAAAAAATCCCAGTAAGGGTATTTCAGAATTTGTAGATGATTTCTTTCCAACATTGTTTGAAACCTTAAAGTGAGCATAGACTAAGATTTTACAATGTATTTTTGTTTATACCTTACTTTAGTAAGATATTTTTGTTCTCCTATTTTGTTGATTTTAAAGATCGATTACTGCAAAGGAGACGTTCATACAAACAAGTCTGTCCTTCTGTTCCTGAAACCTAGTGACAGAATTATGGTATCTGATGATAGTTTCATTGTGAATTAATGGGTTAAGCCTTCAGTATTGATCATGGTCTGCATTTTTACAGCTCATTGTTTCATCTATGCTAAAGCTTTATAAGGTTCATAAATTATTTCCCCAAATTTTAGACGTTGAAAGCAGAGGTGAACTAGAACTAGAAGTAATATCTACAATAATTAGAACTGTTTAAGTATGTTAAATCTCAAAAAAAAAGCTTATAATTTCGGTGAAAAGTTTGATAAAAACACATTTGAAGCATAGGGGGGGAAATTCTCTCCTATAAGCTTGCTTACTCTGTTTTCTTTGTCCTGTTCTATGAGCTCGAACTCAAAAGCCTTTGTACTAATCAAAATAGCTGTAAAGCTGGCTTTCCTTGCTCTGAGAGAGTGAAAGATAGAATTACAACAAGCAGTGCCATGCAAGGGCTCTGAAACTATCTCATTTAGCCTGTTCATAGTGTCAAATGTTAAGCTGAACAATCCATAGCAATATAGTTATTAATGAAGAAAAGATGAAATACAAGGTGCCCTATCATAGCTACACAGAACTTTGCTTGCATGTGAACCCCAAGTAAATTAAGATTTAAAACAAGGGAAACCATAAAAAATTACAATTAATCCTATTTAAGAGAAAAAACTGAATAATCTCCCCTTCTAAAAAAAAAAAAATAAAGTGCTGGTGAATGCGTTAAACAGGTTTTATCTTCAAAGACTTTTGTAAAGGTAAATGGAGTTTTAAAAACAGTATTCCATCACTTATAATTATTCAAATTTATGGGACCTATTATTACTCAGTCACATGCTGTACTGACTGTCCAACATATCAGGATACTTTCAGGTGTAAAAGATATGTATTACAGTACCTGTTTATTTCAGACTTTTAACAATTAAAAAAGGTCTTAACTAAAAAGCATTTATAAAGCAGCAAATAGGTGACAATTTAGACAGCTAACAAAACTTAATAGATACTAAGCAAAAAAGAAAAGAAATGAGTCGAAGGATAAACAGTCACATCTTTATTATCCCATGTTACATCACATCTTGTTTAATAGACTTTCACAATCAAGCATTCATTTCTACTTTTGAAGCCAATGAAAAGAAAGATGAAATTGCCAAAAAATTGGAACAACTTATCTAAACTGCCACGACAATTAATGTCTGCAGAGCAAAATTGCTATGTTTCAAGCCTGTGTAAGAAAATATAACCACTCAAACCTGAAAACAAATATACAGATATATCATCGTTATTTCCACTGTTTTAACAAGAACTTGTGTTTTCTCTATAAAATGTTAAAGTTTGCTATGAATCACACTTAGAATTAAAGAGCTGCAGCTCCAGAGATGATCTCGATCAACTCCCTAGTGATGACAGCTTGGCGGGTACGGTTGAATGTCAGCGTCAGTTTGTCAATCATCTCACCTGAAAGGTCACACAAATTGTAAATAACATGATTGAATCATTAACTTTTTTCTGCATGCAATCAAATCAAATCCAACAAAAATGACTATCTCATACATTTCTAGTAAATAGCAGGAGGGAACTAAAATAATGAAAGAAGAATTATTAAGCGTTGGAAATCAGAAAAGCCATGGCCTGCCATCAGCATTGATTTATAAGCAAAATCAAATAAACCAACCAGTCCCCCTAATGCAAAATTTGATATGTACCATCAGTTTTCACTTTTCTATCAAACCCTTACAGCTTGAGTTAAAAAGATCGATTCTGGAGAGAAAAAAACTCAGCAAAAAATGCCTTGCTTGTGTAGGAACAGGTAAAGAAATGAAAACATCCTGTTAACTCATGGCATTTGGCTTGACAGGCATATCTGCCTTCTGTGAAACAGATTTGAATGATGGGAAACCCTGTGGAAAATGATGCTACTTTTTGTCAATTGTTTGATTTTGGATGCCGATAAAGAAATGAGTTGAGATGTCTTTGAAGGAAACAACCCAATTATCTTGATTCACAACCTTATTGTGGAATTTATCTCTAAGCATGTAGTTTTTTACAATGTGCAGAAAAAAAATTTCACTATTAAATTCTATAAAATAGAATCTGATTATCTAAGGTCATACCATGATTCAATGCAACTCAAAATAAGCAGTCACATTGTCTCATGTTATAAAACTTTAACATAAAATGGAGCAGGTGTGTCACATGTGTCATTACTAAAAATATTGCTTAAAGTTTGCAGTAATAAAAGTAGATAAACTTTCAATGATGTGCAATTGAAAAAAAAATGCCAAGTGCTCCACTGAGCTTTTGTATGTTTCAAACCTGAAGTAAAATCTATCAGCCGCCAATGTATAATTTTGTTTGCTGATTCAGTTCAAAATTTTCAAAGACAATTTCTTGAAAAAGGAGAAATACAAATCATACCTAGCAAGCCTGACTCAATTGTTAACGAAAAGCTTTAGAATCAATTCAATTGTACATATCAAAACTTGGATGATAAATTCCTACCTGGTGAAATGAATTGATTTTACGCATAGGTTTATACCTAGTTTAAAATCTTTACTATCTTATTGGTGCTGCAGCCTCTTGCTCAAAAATTCAATTTCTAATTAAATCAGCTGCCACCTTTCCCTCAATCACTTAAAAATCACTTTCATCTTAACAGGCCATGATGCTTTGGACTCTTCTGTAAAACAGAGAAATCTGTGCAAAGTTTCATTCTGATCCTGGCCTCCATTTAAACATATCAATTAGAACACTTTAAGAATAAGCAACTTCAACATGACTTTAAAATCAAGATGTTAAAAATGCGTCTCCCCATAAAATCATCAAATTCATGATGCCAATTTGGATGTTTACTTTATATAACAGACTGAACAGAATGTAGTTGAAAAACTAGTTGGACGCCTAAAGATCCCTCATAGATTTCAAAAGCCCCAAAACTGGTGTCACGTATATGCATACTGACCAGCATTCTTGCTAGCAGCGTCCATAGCAGTCATACGAGAGCTCTGCTCACTGCAGGCACCCTCCTTCATGGCAAACATAATCAAGCTAGCCAAAGAAAACTCATTGTAGCAGCGCAAAACATCTTCGTCAAGACTGTCATACAGATTGTACTTGGCTGAGCCCTCAATGGCTGAAGTCGAGTGTAGCGGCAGCTCTGTTGTGTTGTATGATATCACACTCCTGAAATTAATAAACAAGAGATAATTATTAGAGAACAACAAAAGAAACGCTAAAAAGGTGAAGAATTCATATTTATTTTAAAAATCCTCTAAATGTAAGATTAAGAGGAAGGTATGAGCTCAATGTCATATTTTCAAGGTCTGCCTGAGTGAGTTTTTCTCAGATACATTATATGACCTGCAAGGCAAGAAAGCATTTCAGAGGCAAAATCACAAATTCAGTGTCAGCTGTACTGCTAACCTGACAATAGCAAATCCCTGCATATTGAAGTTATCCCACTAATTTGAATCTGATACAATAATTATTATAAGCATACGACCTCACGCTGTTTGGCTCAGAATTGACGCAGGCTGATATGGTAGACATGCACATTGGCAAGAACCACTAATCAACTTTTAGTTTTTTAAGCACATGTGCAGTGCTTGTATAGGGTAACCACATTACTCTTGCTTTAATTTAAAAATATATTGCACATATAAAGATTTTTAATGGCATACAATAAAATTCCATGATTTGCAGGACAAAAACCAAAACCAAAAAAAAAAACCAAACAATCCAGCTCCAGGATTTCCAGGGCCATATCTATTGTTTTAAGTCCCTGAAGCCTCTCTCAAGGGTGGGACATGAGGTTGGAAAAAAATATAACATGAACTTTTCCTATGTGGACTTATAAACCATTCAAAGTAAGCATACACTTACTGGATACACATGCAGGTTAAAGCATCCTTCTGCTCTACTGTTATAAAATAAAAAAGAAACAACATCTCCCCCCTCCAAAAAAAAAAATAAAACAGCAAACAAATTGAGATCCAGAAAAACAAAGCCTTCTCTCTCAAGGTTTTATACAGGGAAGGTTTTAATCTATAACCTACATCAAAGGCACTTTTTGTTCCTTTGACTAGGCTCTCCAATCCAAAATTATAAAGAAACACTCAAACTGCAAGTAATTTTAAAAACTGAATATTATTAAAAACAACCATTAAAATAAAGATTATAAAAATAATGAGACGAATAGTTATAATCAGACTCATAAAAAACGGACTTACTTGAAAGTATTGAAAATCAGAGTAGCCCTGTCATACTTGTAGTCAGTATCAAGAATCATATTAGCAACCAAGGCAGCATCAGCAAATATAGGTGGACGTTTACCGTAGTCACTGAAGCTGCACAAAATATTCTGTGACAAGGTCCTAAAAAGAAAATCAATATACTACACTTTTTTTCAATGTTTAAAGAAAAAAAATGAGCATTAACTCATAATTTAAAATTAAAAAAAAAAAAATCAAGATGATAACTATTTAAACAGCATTATGAAAAACAAATAATACTAACATAATATTTACAACTCCTCTATCGAAGGATAAAAAAGATTGATTTAATTAATGAAAAAAAAAAAAAACAAGAAACAAAAAACAAGCTCTCAGCGCAACAGGAGATCAAATGCAATGACAGAATTTATCTAACCAGGTTTAAATTTTTTTAAGCGACAACATCGAAGCCAATTGGTTTGAACGAATACGCAGTAAGATTAACCTTGTTACTGTTCTGTACCCACTTGTAGGCATGACCATGAGGAAACTCTGCTTTGTGTGATGACTCAGTATGTAGGCAACTAAGCTCTGAGATACGTGGTGTGCCGCTAGTAATACTAGGTGTTAAAATCTATTTGAAAAGCGATTCTCCTATAATTGTCTCATTTCAGTCACTCTGGAGACTTTGTATTTTTGATAAGAGTATTAACCAATGAAAAGGTGTCACTTTCTTTCTGTCTGAAATAATGATGAGAGACCCAGGACCCTTGAAGTGTGAAGAACAAATTGCAATTTAGCCATGCCTGTTGGTATCATATTACAAGACAGGTACTTGAAGTTACTGATCCGTGTAGAATCTGTTTCCTATGATTGAGGATGTTACTACAACTGAAGAGCAAACAAAAGAGAAGTTGACAAGGGTGATTCTACTACATACCCTTCCCTTCACCCTTCTTCCCCCAAACTCAATGCATGAGTCCTGGCAAGGGGTTGAAGTGACTACAGCCCCAGAGTCTTTCTCAAATTATGTGAATTACAGCTAATAGTTATAGTGAAGCAACCTGATCGGCCAATTTTTGTAACATCAGTAGGTGAAACAAACCTTTTTAAAATTTGATCACCATGAAGTCAAGTAAGAAAGGGAGAGGTGTATTGTGTTGTAAACAAAGGCATGGGTTGGGAGCGTGATGTTTGTCTGGGTGATAATTTGTTGTTGGTGATTTTTTACGTACTATCTCTGTGTATCCAATTTGAAAGAAAGCATGTTCTATAGCAAAATCTTTCTTCAGAGGAACAGCTGATATTGTAAGCTGAAAAAATGTGGTTTCTCATCAACATCTCCTTGAAAACCTATTTTTTCTCAGAGCCTATGCTCTATCTTTGTCTTTCCTAATCTATTAAAACCATTGAAAAATCCTGCTAAAATAAATTTTACGTATATTTTGTTTTGCAAATAAAAGCCTTTGTTGTAAACTTCAGTAAGCACATTAAAAACACAGGACTTCAACACTGATCTGTTTAGAAGCGAACTGGCAGTGGCAGCAGCGCAGTGATCCACCCTACCTTTGGGGTGATATGTGAGCAGAAACATGTTTACCAACATTGAAAAAATAAAGAGATAGGTGCAAGAGAGGGGCAACAAAACTTTATTTTTATTTATAAAATTCTTGTCCACTACTTGACATCAACACTTAATTTTACCTCTGGAGAATGGCTTTTCCTTTATCTCCTACAACAATGATTTTTGTGTCCACACTGGAGCCCTCCTCTTCCATCTTCGCTTTGATAAACTTGATCACAGCAGAGTGAATGCCTCCACACAATCCCCTGTCAGAGGACATTGCCACCATCAGATGGTTGGGCTTGGTGGTATCTGGCTCTATTTCTGCTTTCTCATAGAAGGCTGGAAAGTCAAAATCAAATAAATTGCATAAAAGGATTTAAAATTATTCAATAAGATGATCATTAATTTTCAGCCTATCTTGTACTTGAACATCTATTGTTTTTATGGAAACTTTGAGTTTTTGTTTGCTTCCAAATAATAAATAGAAAAAAAAAATATTTAAAATTTGTTTATAAAATAAATAAAAAGCAAAAAAAAACCCTTCTCTTTAAAGGGTCCTTGTCTTTTCATCATACCAGAATAACATTCTCATACTATTTAACTTGAACATACAAAGTTTTAATGATAATATATTTCATATCCATAATAATCATTATTAATTTCAGCTTATCCTAAAAACGAAAAACAATGACAATAACTAGAACCAAAATACACATTTGCAAACAATTCAGAAAAGCTAAAGAAGTTTACATGAAAAGTTTCTTAAGAAATCTAGTAGCAGACTCATTTATTGAAAAGTGTGTTTCTGCAAATAAAATTATGTAGGTGATGTTTTGAAAAAAATCGCATTACCTTTGGCTCCCAGACCATACGAGCGAGCAGGTTTGAGCTCTCTTTCTGCTCTTGCATACTTAGCTGCTGACACCATCTTCATGGATTTGGTGATCTTTTGAATGTTGGTCACAGATTTTAATCGGATACGAACTGAACAAAAAAGAAAAAAGAAACAAGCATCACATGTGTCCTGAAATTCTCTTAACATGATTATTTAAACAGATGCCAAGAACATTTCAACAATTACAAATTAAAATATATTCTTGTATTATAATTTTAAAATGCAAAAATAAAAGTATTGCATAAGCATGACAGTTGTTTTTGAGTAATTATATAATTCTAAGTAGGCCCTATAATCCTTCGAGAACCCTGCCTTTAAACTAGTATCAATTTAAAGGAAATGAGAATAGCAAAAAGTAGAAAAACAGCAAATTAAGACTCAAATTGGGTATCTTTTCACTGCTAATTCAATCTCATGGGAAAAGAAAAAAAATATGAGAGGACACTTAAAGACAGATTGTGCATTTGACATTTATGAAGCACACGTTAAAATAAAAAAAGAATACAGTCCAAGATAGAAAGTTATTATCCATAGGTCATTTGAAATTATAAATGCAGGTGTCAAAGTCGATAATGGCATGAACAGTTGAGGAATATTACGGGGAAAAAAAGTAAGAAACAGCTTAAAGAGTAGGATGGAAGTGTTTTAAGAGGTCCACATACTTCTGGTTGAAAAAAGAAAAAAAAAACTACGCCCTAGTTATAATACCCCAAAAATAACAAGGAAGTATGTTTTTAAGTTTTTAAAACCATTTCAAAAGCAGACATACTTTCAGCAAAGAATATTAATTTGACATTTTCTTGATTTCCAAGAAGAGTAAACTTTCCCTATGTGACTAAAACTGCTTTTCAAAAGCTTTCAAACAGCAATCAAGATTTCTAAAGTAAAATTCCAACAGCTGAATATTTCTACAATTACCATCAAGCCATCAAACTACTCATTATTATATATATAAAAAAAATAATCACTAAAACAAGCTGAGAGTTAAAATTAAAAAAAAAATTCTGTTGATGAAACACATGTTTGGCTAGTTAAAGAAAAATTACTTACTTTCTTTCAACGTGGCCATGCCACGACTCTGCATTTGGCCACTGAGGACAAAGAAAAATAATTTCAGAGTGAAATAAAATTGTATACTTGAATTGACTTGATCTCATGTGTACTGCTGATCTTAACAGTGAAATAAAAAAAATTGTCCAGAAGACCTATATCAGGCCTAATTAAAAAAAAAACAACTTTAGTTTTCACACATGTACTTGCAGTTTTAGCTTGACTTTTAAAATATGAAGATAGGTCTGCATGAACTTGCTTTGAAATACTGTTGGACCTTACACTGAAGTTATCACAAACATAAAGCTGAGTCATAGCTTTTCTAAGGAGCAACTTTAGGGAGCAACACAAAACGCAGCCTTCAATTCCAAACAAAGTTGACATGTGTTGCATCTCTGTATTCAGGAGCAATCAATTTACATCTTGATCTGATTTTACAAGACTTGATTAAGTGAGCCTTTCTAATCTTACTCAGTCTCTAGTCTAGATGAAGTAGGACAGATCTGTTAAAAAAAAAACTGATTGGTTTGGCCATTCAATTTTTTTTCTTTAGATCAAAGTTGTTCTTTGAAAAGAGCTTCACTCTTTCTCAACCCATCAAATTAAGTAAGAAATTCATTACTTGAAAGTTGAACATTTTAAATTGCAATTGATGGTAAAAAAAATATCTCAAGGCCTTATAGTAAAGACTAGATCTAGATTCTAGTTACAGCTGCTTCAAGTTCAAAATGATATTAAATTGTTACCCACCCGGTCCAAATGAATCACTATCATATTCAAAGATGTTTGTTTTGCTTTAATTAACATACATATATGCAGAAACGTTCAAAATTTGATCTAGCTCTAGATCTAGATTCTAGATACTAGGAAAGAATTTAAAAAAAAAAAAATAGTCAAATTTTTAGAAAGAAAAATTATGAACAAAATCTATATAGAACTAGCTTGATCTAATTATATATAAGTTTAAGACTCATCAGAACAGGATGGAATTGCAGGCCAATGTAAAGACTAATCTTAACATAATGATAGAACTTGTAGTAAAAAGAAACCTAAATTAGATACTAGATCTAGACCGATCTAGATCTAGATTTACAGTTGCTAGCCACTATGTATCTATAGATGATATCTAGAAATTTGATTCAGACGATTATCAATTTAGACATAGCTTTTAGGTTAGCATAGATTCTTGACATGAAGTAAAAACTTTACATTTATATTATATTTTTTGTTGAGTCCGTGCAAAAGTCATATATAGAATTTACAGAATTAGATCTAAATCTAGAGCTCAAGGATTTAAAATGCTAAAAATGGTAATAGAAAAATATAAGGCAGGTCTAAAGTGTAGAGAATAGCATGACCATTCATCATTGGAGGCCTGATCATGTTTCAACCAACATAATGTTTACCATTGTGGCACCAGCATCGGTGTTGCCCTTGACAGGATGGCCTCCATCTTGCTGTAGAGAGAAGATCATAGAGTTCCAACATCCGGAAGCCGGTATGTAAAAGCTAGATCAGAGACTAAAAAGGAGTGAAACGAAATTAGATTTCGAAATCTAGAAAAGGGAATCAAATGAACTTATGAGAAATTGGCAACTTGACCAGTATTTGTTTTTATTTTTAAATTATCGAACAATATAAATTTACCAATATGCATTGATCCATAAACAACCTTCACAAAAGTTTACGATGAAAAGAACTAACATTAGATTCGTGTTCACATTTACCGGCGTTTTGTAGGTTTCATGGATCCACCCATTATGTGAGAGGAAGGAAAACAAATACATGTTGTAAATTGAAAAAGACAGTTATGAACAGAAAAACAAATAGATTTTTTCCAAATTAAAAATTTAAAATAGAAACGCATGAACTCACTTTCAAAATGATTCGCTCCCATTGGCTTCGTCAATCACGATCACTTTAAATTACTTAAACCATAAACGATTAAAAAAAAATATTAAATTGAAACTTAGCATAAACATAAAGCAAATGACGTAAAAATTCATGCAGAAGGTGTTTTTTTTTACTTATTTAATATTTAATGAATATTTAAAAATTCGGATTTCATGTACATGTATAGCCCTACCCACACCTCTTTTCCAGTGAGACTGTAACATTAATTTCTTTCAAGATTAGATTATCATCGATACATTAAGGAACTGAAAGACATTGCACATATTATAAATGCTTCTCTAATATGATGTGACACAACTCTGATGAATTAAAACATGTGCTTGAACAGGGCTAAAAGCGTATATCATCATGAGTTCTTGCATATTTGGTCCTGTACATGTCCTACCAATTCATCTAACCAATTGCACAATGTAGGAAAGACTCCAAATAAAAGAAAAGCGGCATATATGCATGATCTCATGATAAAAAATAACAGAACTTAAAATTTTCTCCCTCAAGTCAAAACTTCTTGTACTTGTGTAACACATTAAATTAACCAACTTTTCCGGTAATAGTTCAAATGAATATTTTCTTATGATTGTTTATACTTTATGGTAACTATCATCTATCGTTAATAGATCTTATGGAGCTTGTCCATACCAACTGATGGCCTTTACTACCACTTACTACTAGTGATTCTTATAATAGTTCACAACTGCTTACAATAACTTTCATTTACCAGCACTGATTTTTACTTTTATGATGCATACCACTTATTATGGTATATATCATCTATGGATATAAATCTTAAGAAGAAGATCCTCACCATCTTATGTAAACTATCACTTACAAGTAGTGATTACTATAATGCTCCATCATCTATCGTGATGCTTATGAAGATCTATGCTGATTCTTATGCTTAGGGAGTGGGCAGTACCATCTGGCTAGATAGATGGTAATGGACACGGGACACACTTATTTTAATTTCTATTTAATGTACACCAAGTCTTAAGCCACTTTCCCTTCAGGCCTGGTTTTCAACAGCTTCTCTGATTTCAATAAGCTGAATGGATTATTATGAAGAAACAGAAGGTCCGGTTAGCCCCTCTCAGCGCTGTAAAAGGTTAGGTAACCGCTTACCAGGCCCTCCTTGCCATTCAGGGTCGATGCCGTTTGGTGTCTTGTAGCTCTAGCTTATTTTACACACCGAGACTGAAAATGTGACGACCTTACCGATATTTCTGATTCATTGAATGATTATGATCGAAAATTATTTCAAAGCAGACCAGGTTATAGCACGTTCGGACTAATAATTATGATGGTCATCATTTGTCCAGTTGAACTGTGATTTTGGAGTTATGTGTCTAAAATAAATAAATAAATAAACAAACAAATAAATAAATAAATAAACAAACAAACAAACAAACAAATAAATAAATAAATAAATAAATACAATGATCGCTTTTTTTTTTAATTAAGTCTCGCACAAAGCTGTATAGACTGATTTTCTGTTGATGGATTGACTCATATCAGGACTACCTCAGGATGGTGTAGACCAAAACACATTAAAAACCATCATGCAAGCGCAACGAAAGCGGAAGCCTGGACAGCTTCTATATAAGAATTATTTGAGCCAATATGTAAAATTTTGTCGCGTCAAAAAAGGGGACTCTCAGAATCGGGGACTTATCATCAGAAAACAATGGAAATCGAACGTCTTATCAATAATTACTTTGCTGTAGTGTAATTAAGCGTTATGAAAGGAAAATGAAAACAGAAAAGTTTGGCAATTAATTAGAATGAGAGATGGAGCAAAGTCATTTTGATTACACGATGTATCGATTCCTACACAAACTCAGAACACAGGAAATTGTTTTCTTTCCATAAATGAAAAAAAGAACAGGCTTTGGAAAGTACAACCCGTTTCAAAAAAGATGGCACCCTCGAAATTTTCAATAAAACAGTAACTGTTAAACGTGTAGTAAAAAAAACAGTAACTGTTAAACGTGTAGTAAAACAATTTAGGCTCAACATAGAACAGTATATGTAGCAACTTGTGTGCAATTTTTGTAAACAAGGAACAAAAGCTCAACCAACAGCAAAGATTAAAAAAAGTAGTGAAAATGAAATTGAACAGGATTAACGTCAAACTTGAAAAACGTGTTTTGAAACAATATAAATCAGGTGGCCGGTGGGGGCAACTGGAAAAAAAAAACTGTGAAAAGAAAATGCAAAGATAGGCGAGTAAAAGCTGAAGAAATACAGTAAATAGATCTAGATTTATTGACTCATTTAACAATTATTAATTTTAGAATGGCATATGCTCAAAGTGCGTCCCATTGACGGCCAAGCACCTTTCAACTCTTTTGGCGAAGTTTGCGATGACAGCCTTGCATGTTGCCATCGGAATGCCACGAACAGTTTTCTCAACTGCTTGTTTCAATTCTTCCAGATCAGCCGGCTTGCCACGATAGGAAACTGCTTTCAAATAACCCCACAAGTAAAAATCGCAGGGATTCAGGTCCGGAGAATGAGGAGCCCATTCAACTGTAGTGCGTCTACTGATGATTCGGTCCTGGAACTTTGATCTGAGCCACTGAAGGGTACAGTTCGCAGTGTGGGGAGTAGCCCCATCCTGCATGAACCATTGGGAGTCCACATCGACATGTTTTCTTTTCAGTTTGACGAAGAATTGCTTCACCACGCCCATGTAACGCTCTGCGTTGATTGTCGTTGTTTCGTTCTCGTCGTCGACAAACCAGATGGGGCCAATAATTCCTTGAGTACTGAGAGCAGCCCAAGCAGTACATTTCTCCGCGTGAAGGGGCCGTTCGAGAACATACTCAGGTGGAGATCTCCCCCAGTAAAATGCACTTTGTGAGGAAACATGTCCAGACAAATAAAAATGGGCTTCGTCCGTGAACCACACATTGTCAAGAAAGTCAGGCTCACAACGAAGACGTTCACGGAACCACTGGCACATGAGCACCCTCTGCCCCTTGTCCTGATCGTTCAACCGCTGCTTGACTTGCAGTGAGAACGATTGCATCTGCAGATTGGAATGCAAAATTCTGTGCACACTGCTCCTAGACAGGCTAAGTTCCTGACTTCTCCGTCTTATTGATTTCTCGTGATCCGCCTGGACGGACTGGAAGACAATAGCGGCATTTTCCGGCGTTGTCTTCGTTTTCGGGCGACCAGAGTTAGTTGCCTGTCCCGCTCGCTTTCGGTGACGATTTTCTGTGCTGCCAAACATTGCAAACTTGTTTGACCACCTAAAGATAGAATTTTTGGCTGGACATCTACGCAAGTTGAAGTAGTGTCGAAACTTTTGTTGTGTCTGCAGTATGCTGCCTGTCTTAGTGTAGAGACGGACACAAAAGGCCTTCTCTACGTCTGTCCACGGTGCCATGCAAATGAAGAGTGTCTTGGACTATGCAATTGATTTCTTTATAAATTAAGTTGTTGCCATGTGACGTCATTCACTGACGTATAGAAAAAAAGGCTTTCAATAGTGCTCAGTAGGGCTTTGGGAGGAAAACGCAAGCGCGGGAAAGAAAGGGTGACGCACCGTAACTTTGCAAAAAAATACTTCCTTTGCACTTCGAAGCGCCATTTCAATGTGTCTCAATCATTTTCTCTAAAATTTTGCACATGCCTGTCACATAAGCGGAAGTTACTTGTGTGCAAATCTCAACTTCTTTTCTCTGTTGGTTTTGAAATAATCACAAAAATAGAGGGTGCCATCTTTTTTGAGACACCCTGTATTTTGGCCAGAAACCTAAAGGTTTCTGCACTCTCTTCATAATACCGTATTATTATAAATATATTTTCTTAATTTAGGTGATTTTTACTGTTTTTTTAAATCCGCATTGTCTTAGATAAAAGAGAAAACAGTACGAAGTTCACCATTAAATTTGTCTTCATAGTTTACTGTGCATCCTTTTCCTTGACATTGTTGCCAAATCGATATCAGATAATTCTAAGAATGTCTGTTTTCTAATTTGCCAATTATCAATTTAATATCCGAGGAAAATGTAGCAAGTTTAACTTCTTAGTGATAAATGAAGAGAGACAAAAAGATGATCTGACCTCCATTTTTATTGGCCACCCTTAAGTCAAGTATAATAATCATGGTCTGTTTTCCCTCAACATAATTCAATTATTATCATTTTTTTTCACGTGCCAAATTGCGCTGTTTTGAATTACACCAGACATGGCACTGTTGCACCTCCTGTTTATCATCCTGCAGTGGTTGTTATTTTTTTCATCAACTCGATTGAACCTTACTATTTCTGCTTTTCTAATACGTTGAACTCTTTTTTACTCGCATTCATCAGTAAATTTACTGTTCCTCTTTGATTTACGCTTCGTACACTTCGCTATTTTCCTTCATACTTAATTTCATCATATCGTTTTATTCTCATCTAATTATACTCCACTTCTTTATTTCCCAAAATGCACCGTCTTTTTGTCAACTTTCAAAATGATTCTATACTTTCCTGCTTTGTGATCACTATATGCATTGTCATGTATCAACCATCAGCGCCCTATTATCAACTCTCAAAACTATTCTAAAATGTCCTGCTTTCCTACCACTCGATATACTATTACCATGTACTAAATACCACCAGATGTACTCACTTTCTTTGCTCCCACAAATTAAAATTGTTCATCGCTCCACTGTGTCTCAGACTACGAGCACAATGACCGGGCTGTGTTGATGCTCGCCATGATGACCAAATTGTCCATCGACAATGTGTGGAATTTTGTTTTATTAAGAAATTCTATGTTCTTCTTGTTTTTCACTGTCTACTTCTGATGTTGGTTGATTTTAAGAAATTAACTTTTACCGATGTAAAATATTAGTTAATACAAAGCAATAACCATTTTTTCCCTAACGCATACACTGATGAATAAGTCACTCGATACAGGGGAAGGAAATCTTGATTTTGTCAACTTAACGATGATCCTGGAGAGTTACACTTTTAGTTTTAAAACGCTGGTCAAACTCGGGGAACGTGCAACTAATCGGCAAACCAGAATTGCAATCTCTCTTCAGCGGTCCACACGCGCTCCAACTTTTTCATCATTAGTATTTACGTCAAAATAGTTGACACTAATCTTTTGGGATCGTGTAGGGGCAATATTGATAGCCTGAAAAGTATTGACGTCAATATATTGACAGATCTGTTTCAGTAGATATTGTTTGTGCAAACCGCCATTTCATTGAGCTTATGTGGGTAACCATCAATACTTTGCGCCAATAAGAAAGACCGGCGAAATCAGAAACAATCATTATCTTAAGACTCGATTGTTTCAACAATTTAACAACGGTGCTTTGTTGCAGTATTCAATAGAACTGTCAACCATCCAACACATCAGAACCCTCACTCTAAAACATGGTGACTACAAAAGTCACGGTCATCTTTTTTCCTTTTTGTTTATTTTTAAAGCACTAGGAATCGGAACATAGTGCGGGTGATATTTTCTATTATTTTCACTGATAGATGCTCTCTGTTCAGCGATTTTCTAGAACAAATCATGTTTTTTTTTGCCTCTGTATATAACTGTTCTCTTTCTTGAAAATTTTATATTTAAACATTAAAACAACAACAACGCAATTTAAAAAATCCACGCAGTTTCTCGTATTCTAAACAGAACTTTATTGCCAAGAAAATGTAAATATCCCTCTTGACATAAAATCAACCAATTCCAAGACAATATTAAGTCAGAGCATTTAGCCTGAAGTTTTTGAGTACGTGAAGCCACATGAAGAACGAAACCAAGACACTAAACACACCCCTATAGGAATGTCTTCAGTTCTGGGTTGTCTTTTTATTTATTTTCAAATATGATTTTCGATATTGTAAAGTCTGGTAGTAATCCATTTTCCTGTACACGAAGGCCTATATCGAGTCTGGTAGTAATCCATCTTCCTGTACATAAACGCCTATATCAAATCTCTGACAAATCGTCACAAACAATTTTGCCGTTAATGATACAAGCTCTTCAAAGATTCAGGGGAAATATACAATCTCAGAATGCACAGTTTCAAGCAAGTCGAACATTCCTCTTTTTAATGTTCCTGTTTTGAACGCAAAGTCTAGCAAGTTTTTATAAAAAAAAAAAACATTTTTGTGTCCATAAAAGATGTGACACCAAATCTTCTCCTTTATGCCCAGAAACGGGTTCTAATTGATAGAGAAAAATTAATAGCGATAAAGATAATCTTGCCGACTAAACACACTCGACTTTCTTCTTTAAAAGTTACGTTTTAAACTGCGCTTCGTTATGACTATGACTCGCTTGCTCAAGTTGAAGGTATGGGACTTCAAATCACAGAATTCATGTCTTCTAGGTGTCTTTTTACATTAAGTTTTTATTCTTATGATAATTTTAGATGAAGTTCATTTTTAAATTTTATTCTAGGCTATAGAGTGAGATTTCATATAGAGTAATACTTGAAACTCTAACGCCAAAAAAAAAGAAAAAAAAAAAAGAAAGCACCTGGAGGTGCAATTTGACTCATGATACATTTTTAATATTCTTTTAATACTCCTGTCATGACATAATGAATGAGCCACAAGTTTTCCAGAAAAAACACAAAATTGATGCATTTTTCTCAATTCTCAAAAGCTATTATTTTATTTTAGTGGGGAAGGATTAGACATAGGATTTCTCCAAGGAAATAAAAGGAAAGTACCGCCACCAAATGCATGGACAGTACAAAAAGTACACAAATTTTGAGTATGCAAAAGTCAATTCTGTGATCCAACCCAAATTCCACGTTTGAATGTCGAATTAACTGCAAATAGGAGTCCAAAATATCTTTTGTAACAAAAAGCAATCTAGTTGTTTAACTACACAGTAATATTCAAGCTCACTGAACCTGCTTCGCAAGCCGTTTTGAAACTAAAAAAATATTCTATCACAAATTTTCTTGCGCTGAAACCATAGCGTTCCAGTACGCTCTGTGGCTGCGGTTCTTCGCAAACTTGGTCATCACAAACATGGAGTGAATGTCGTTCGGTTCAAACTTCCGGTGCGTGATCGTGCTGTACTTATGCCGGAAGTTGCGCACCTTGATTCCTGCCCGCCAAGCAAGGATGCCCGTGACGTAAACATCGTCGATCCAAAAGTTGCGCATGTCAGTGGACGCCGTGTAAAGCTTTCTCACCACATCCCTCGTCATGAAGACACCGTAACCTTTACACCATGGAGGGTAAAACCGGAAAGGGTATTCTTGTTCTGACACGAACCATTTATTGTGGTCAGCCCGAATTACTCTTTGTTTCTGAAGATTATGAAAAAAAAGTAACAGCCAATAATGCCATAGTACTAAACTCTTGAGGTCATTGAAAAAGACTGAACCAATAATTTTTTTTATTTCTTGTAGTATTTTTTATCTTGAATAGTAACGTATAAAATCGGGGATAAAAGTTAATGATAATGGGACTAGATCTAGAGCTAACGAATTCTTTCGAAATTGAATGTCCACCCAGTAATAAATCAATCTGGATATAATGTATTTCAATGTCTAGGCTTAAAACCGTCGAATTGATTCAATATCCAAAGCTAAAGTTGCGGACTTTATAGCGTTTGTAATCTGTATTTTCTTTCTTTTCTTTCTTTCTTTCTTTTTTTTTTTTTTTTTTTTTGGGGGGGGGGGGGGGCGAGCTTTTATTGTCAACATCGAATAAGATTTGAGCAGACTACCCCTCGTACTGTAGGCAGCTGCTCACCTCTGGCACGTCGCAGATCAAGATGCCGCGACTGTCTGAGGTGTTGGTCGCCTGCTTGACCAGTCTGGCTATCCTGTATACATGTTGACCAGAATGTCGTCATCCACTTTGAGCACAAATGTTGGACTTTTACACCGCTTGAGGAGCCAGTGGTAGGCCAGGAGATGTTTGATAGTCAGGTTTCTATGGAAAGGTCAATTTATGCTAGTGTTTTTTATTGCGATTTTGTTAAGATCCACCACACCTTCCCACCCCCTGTCCTTTCCCACTCTCTCTCTTTCTCTCTCTCTCTCTCTCTTTTTTTTTTTTTTTTTGTTCTTTTTCACAACCTGCTGTAGTTATGGACCGGCTTTCACATGCAGACAGCTGCCAATACTAATGAACAAGAATATGTTTTCATATCATAATATATGAGGGCCAGAATTATTGGTTTTACTCTCAAAACGAACATACTATACGGTTACATAAAAAATATTTTCCCAAGCAAATTTTTTTTATTTTTGTAACATCGGCAGAATAGCGTGTTGAACGTTCTATGAAGTAAAATAAAAGTAAGTGTTTCGGGGGGGGGAGTCTATTTTTAGACTGACACGACGAATTGTAACATTTATTTCCTTGCCCTTTTTGCCTTTATTCACTTTCCAAACAACTCAATACTTACTCTCACCTATAGCTATCTGTAAAATTTCCCATAACAATGTCTTTGAAGATTTGGCTTTCAACTTCCAACTTGTGCATAGTGTCTTCATATATTCTCTCTTTCATCGCTGCCAACTCCTTTTTCTTAGTCTCTGAATTGTCATGGGATGATGGAATCTCCACGTCTAAACTTTCCATATCAGGCATGCCGAGAACAAAGATCACCACGAACTGGACTCCGGAGACCGTTCTGTGAGCAAGAGTGGAGAGTGACGAAAACAGCGTTCGGGTTATATATATGTCAAATAATTTCAAGTGTCTGCGGGCAAGAGTGGATGATGGGAAAAGATCAATCGTATTTATGTTAAGTAATTTCAAGTGTGAGAAGATAACGTTCATTAAAATTTATAGCTAAATAATATACACATGGAGGAGGTAAGAGTTTTAAGATGAGTGGCTTTAATTGCGAACTTTGAAATTAGTCACGGCAAGTCCATTGAAAGGAAATTGAATATTTGAAAAAAAAATATCGAGGAAAAATAATACAAAATGATTAAATTTAGCAATATAAGTCATCTGTATACACTCATTTTTTTATATATATATATTTAATAACTGTAGAGAAAATCCAAATGGTAGGGTGGGGTGCTCCCCTACTTTTGGCTGAAAATGTTTCGTGTTCTCTTTCCTTCCCTTTAAATTTACATTATTCATCCATATCATTCAAGTTTCGTGTTATTGGGACTCTGCACCGGTCACTAGTTAGGTATAAATACAAAACAGTTACCCATAATGTTAAATTTTCTATCACATGGACTCATAACTCGCAAACACATGAAACTGACAAAATTATTTGAAAATAAAAACAAAATACAAAAAAAAAAAACATCTCCTTCCTGCATGGAAAATAATATTCTCATGATATTTAACTATTGACTGATTTTTTCAGACAGGGCTGGCTCCTCACCAGCCACATGGACCTGATCCATGCTGACAAGTTTAAAATAAAGTCTTCAGTGTTGTCGGGGACTTTTGCAACAACAATAATTTTCAAAGCTTGAAAGAAAGAATTGGAGAGAACATTGGAATATTAAACTTTCTTGGTATGGATGCAGACGAAACCTTCAATTAGTGGGGCAGTCATCGTTTATTACTTTTATTATGCTATCCATTAATACTTTTAACAGAAAAAAGTGTGAGTACAAAGTAAATCACATTATGAGAAAATGTTGTTATAGCTCCCTGTGCTTATATTCTATTTTAATTATTTATAAAACATTAAACTTATTATAAACCAACAATAATATGCCATAAAACATTTAAGAATGAAGAGGAACTTGAATCTGAACAATTGTAGTTTAAAATTATATTTGGCAGAATATGTATGCAAGAGAACTGCAATACCAGCAAGCAACAAAGCTGTCCTATTATTTGTCATTATGTAATTGTCCAGTTTTAAAAAAAGTGAAGGCTCAAAACCTAAAAAGCCTAGAAAATACTTGGGCAATGGCGAATTAGATAACCATTGTACTTCTTTATTGAAAGTGAGTAGTGATATTGTAAAAAAAAATATCTCGTAACAATAGACTACTGTTTAGATCACAATAGATCATTCAATTGATTTTGTCCACCTGAGTGATTCAGAGGTAACAAGATATGATGTTGCTTGAAAGCTTTCTCATGGCATAAAGCCAGCTAAGGTATTGGATATAATAACATAAATGTAATTTCAAACATTGACATGGACAATTTAATTATACAGAAGGATATAAAACAATGCAAAAGTTGACAGAGACAATTTAATTATACAGAAGTATATAAAGCAATTTATAAAGAACTCAAACTGAGGGATGAAAAGTTAAGGGTAGATATTACACAAAACGGCTAAGAAGAAAAAAAATTCCAACATAATTTTGCAAACTGCAATATGAAAAGCATAGAAGTTGATGATTTTTTATTGTGCATACAAAAAGAAAATCCTAGAGGAAGTTGATGTTCAATCATGATTCTGAAATTATATGTAATGATTCCCCTAATTAAACAACCCTATATGACATCCTTTTAGTGTCTTCACTGATGGTGGATATATCTATAAATAATCCCTATTATATGGACCATATCAAACAGAATATATTTAATTGGGTTGGATATTTTAATAAATAAACTAAAAATGATGTGAAACAGATTTATCTGTTGCTGTAATGTATCTATGACTGATATGGTAGATATGTTCTATATGCTTGATAGGCATCTTTTAATAGCCCATACAAGGGTCTTCATTGTTTGTAGCACATTAAAAGGAATTGGGGAAAAAAGCATTAGTTTGAATAAATAATACCGAACAAAGGGGAATACAATTTAGATGGAACTGTTCACATCTACTTTAAAGAAATATGCTGTACATAATTGAATATCGGTATCAGAAAAGAAATTGAGGCCCTAGATATTTTTAAGTGTTACGTTGAAAAAAAAATGACACTAATTATAAACCTTTAACATTGATACTAATGATAGAACAAGAATGTAAGCAGTGCAGAAAACAAAAGACATCATTTGATTGCCAAAACAATAGAAATATTTAAACAGGTATGTTTTACGGCTTGTAAAATGTATACATTCTATCGGATGTAGCTGTCATAAGACAGTGAGCGCCTAAGGGATGAAAGTTAAGGGACAAAAGTTTACTTCTGATCAACTATTTAAAATTCAACTTTTCAATTTGAAACAGTCATATGAATATATGTATCATGTGGAATTTTGTTAAGATGATTGTGTGATTCCTTTATCAGTGATTCTTCCACAATGTTAAGGTCAAAGAGTGCTCACAAATGGGCCTATAAAAATAGAGGAGTAGTCTATTATTAACATACTGCCAAATCAAATTTAATCATTCAGTACATGTATAAACCGTGTTGAGATGTCGAACAGATGCTGAAAAAAAAAAATTTAGATTCCTTCTCACTCTGTCACAATGTTTTTAGGTTATTTTGTAATTATTTTCACTTATGAAAACAGATATCACTTAAATTCTTATTCATCAGCTGAATTTGCTTGTGTACATAACTCTGTCCTATTGTCAAAGTGATCAAATTTTCACTCTTTACTTCCCATTTGAGTGAAATTTGATAGAACATAAGAAAAGTTTATTTCCATAATTCATGTGTATGGATATAACTCATTGTCTCATGCCCCTAAGTTGAAGTTTTTGAAACTCACAACAATTAATGCTGTACACTTCAGTGCGCCTGACACATTTGATGTAACTTTTAATTCAAAACTGAAGCTTTTGCTATGGTCTTTTTTTTTCCTTTGGAATTGGGAAAGTTGATTCTATCATTCCTAATGTTGCATGAAAATAATTATTACTTTGTAAGATAGTCATTTTCCTCTTCAGGAAAGTTATTAAATTCAAACTTGATTGTAATACCTGTAATAAAAGAAATATTGTCTAAATACTGAGAATTTTTTTTACCTCCACAACAGACCACCCCCTTTTTTTTTTAGATTCTGAAGGCAAGCAAATTATTCCTAGTTATGTACAGAAAGATCATGTGTTTAACTTAATAATCAAATATGATTATGTAGTGAGATAAAAGTTTAAATTAAAAAAAAAAAAAATTAAAAAACTTAAATGAATACCCTTCTTTCGGGCTGGGTTAAGCATACAGTTTAAAAAAAAATTAGTGTCAAAAAAGCGTTATTAACATATTGAAAAAAATGGGCCAATGTCATTTTTTTTTACATCTTTTATCAGGGTATGATTTTTTGTGGGTTATGAAAAAAAAAGAGATTGAAATATGCAAAAATGTTAAAACTGGTTGAAAAAATAAAAATAAAAAATTTCGGCAGCAGTATCTTTAAATTATAATTATTTCACATATCCTATTCGTACTATTGAGAGAAGAATGGGACACTTTTCATGAATAGTTTCTAGAGCTAGCTGCTCTACTTTTTTTTAGTTTATTCAATATTATGAAGAAACAAAATAAAAAATCAGTCTCATCATTTATATCTATATCTTAAACTGTAAGTATGTTATCTGCTCTGCAGATTTGCCCACGTCAGGCCATATAAATGTCTTACTCTTTACTCGCAATGAACTTGAAGTTCAGACTGACATAAGTTTCATTCGAAAAATATAAAGTGTAAAAATAAGGCATTTTGAACATTTGAAGTAAATTATTATACAAGATGAAGTTTTTTTTCCACAAAAATACAGGTCCAAATTATTTTATTCATTGAAAAAAAAAAAAAAAAAACATCAGCATAAATTGTATGTCAAAGTATGACTGAGTATCAATCACGCATTATAAATTGAAAATTGTTGAGTGACTAGTCAACATCCCATCCTTTGCAGAGTTTTAGATTATCTGAATTGAGCGTAACTGTTAGACAGCTTGGAGTAAATCATTTCCGGTAGTCTCTCAAAATACATTTATAAATCATAAACAAGAACAAAGAATTTTAAAGATATTCTAAGGACTAAAAAAAATTCAGGCCTGAAATTTGTTTACAATAAATTTCTGCTTCTTATTCAGTTATTGTTATGTTTTTTAGTCAAACAAAGGCGAAAAGTGTGGTATCTAGAGGTCTGAATTTCGAGATCTAGTCTGCAAAACTCTACTGGTCTAGGTCATAGCCAGAATCCAAACTCACCGTTAATCTCACATTGTTTAGCATGGGTATTGGGTAAATTTTTACGAACTATTTATTTGCGGCGAATAAAACCTTCAAATTCTTACTCAGCACATTGAAATCTAACAGAAAAATATCACTTTAAATGCCAATGCGAGTTGGGTGTACAGGTAAAAAAATACCGGGTATTGTTCTCCTTCATTTTTGATCAAGAAGAATAGAGCGGAGATGCTGGATCCAGCTAAGTTTTTCTAGTCTTAATCTAGTAAAGATCTCTTTCTAGGTCTGATTAATCATGCTCTACTCAAATTTTTAATTAAGATCATTGTAAATTTGTATAATTTTACATAGATCTGGGTCTAGATCTAGTGTCAAGCTCTATTGAGTCATGATGTGCATCTTACGGGTAAAATAGATTGAATTTATTTATCGGCTTTCTGTAATGTTATGTAGATCTAGATTTAGATCTCCATCGAACAAATATTTAGACCAAGAATAGATCTACAATATACATCTATGTAGAACTGTATCAATCCATATCTCGGGGACAGGAATTGAGATCTATATCTGTGCATGGATTAATTGGATAATAAAAATCTCCTTTGTTTGCTGATTCCATGTGGACTTAACAATATATAAGGATGGATAAATAAAATATACAGACATTGGAACGGCCTATCCTCTTTGCTATTAAAGCAAGGATTGAAATCGTCTGCTGATTGATGAGTTGTTTACATTCGCCGCTCCTGCGCCGGAAGCTACGCATGATCGGAAAAAAAAATAACACTAAGAGGAGGTGACGTAGTTGTATGAATAAAAATGTTTCAGGTGCCATTTAGCCGCTCGCAGGCCCAAGGGCTTGTGGCTTTTTGTCCGGGCCCTGGGCCGCCGGGCAGGGGAGCACAGGCCCGAGGGCATGTATGTATGTATGTATGTATGTATGTATGTATGTATGTATGTGTGTGTATGTGTGTATATATATATTTATACACACACATACACTCATATATATATATATATTATATATATATATATATATATATATATATACATATATATGTATGTATGTATGTATGTATGTATGTATGTATGTCACGTATGTAGGTAGATAGGTATGTTTGTTTGTTTGTATGCATATATGGTATATACAATATATATGTTCAGTTATACAATTTATATATATGTTTAGTTATGGATTAAAATGTCTTATTTTAATTATTGTTCTTTTTCAATAATTTTTTTTTTAATTTTGAAGTTTAAAAAAAATACAAAAAAAAACAAGCAAACAAACAAACGTTCACACAAAAAAGCACCATATCGAAAGTTAGAGAAAATATCTATGCCTTTAATTAAAATCTACAATGTGGGTACAGATTTGACTTTACCTCAGCTTTGATTCTATAAATCTTATTGGTCTATCAGGATCTCAGCATCGAAAAAGATCAAAACTGTATCGTCATTCTAGTCTGGGTCAAGATGTTCTGTCAGACCTAGAAATACTCGGGCATACGTGTTTGAGTGCAAGTGGGCGCGCTAAGTTAGGGATGAAGAGAGACCAGTACGTGATTTAAAAAAAAATTAACAAAAAGGATCGAGGAAATTGACTAGTTCTGTACATTTCAAATCTATTTTAAGATCTATTTATACGCATAAGACTTGCGATTACCGCATAAAGTGCAATATGGTGCACTGCCTTTTGGAAATTCATAGCTGCGTATTTTTTTTAGACCTACGTGATAATGAACTTAAAAAAATCTCTAAATAGTTTTTGATTCTACATATCCGCTCTTTCTGCCGCTAAGACGCGAATCACGCCTCGCGTGACGCCCGCGCTCTGGTAGGTAGGAAACCATTTGAGTGAAAGAGTTTTACCCGATACCGCGTTCCACGTCACCTAGGGTCGACGGATCGGGCTCGGACGCTCGATTAGTACCGCCATTTCCACAACCTCTACGTCAGTAGGGCCGATAAACCGGTTTGCCTGCCGGGCATGATCGGGCATGATCGGAAAAAAATAACACTAAGAGGAGGTGACGTAGTTGTATGAATAAAAATGTTTCAGGTGCCATTATAGTTGGTGCCATTTAGCCGCTCGCAGGCCCAAGGGCTTGTGGCTTTTTGTCCGGGCCCTGGGCCGCCGGGCAGGGGAGCACAGGCCCGAGGGCATGTATGTATGTATGTATGTATGTATGTATGTATGTATGTATGTATGTATGTATGTATGTATGTGTGTGTATGTGTGTATATATATATATATATATATATATATATATATATATATATATATATATATATATATACACATACACACATATATATATATATATATATATACATATATATGTATGTATGTATGTATGTATGTATGTATGTATGTATGTATGTATGTATGTATGTATGTATGTATGTATGTATGTATGTATGTCACGTATGTAGGTAGATAGGTATGTTTGTTTGTTTGTATGCATATATGGTATATACAATATATATGTTCAGTTATACAATTTATATATATGTTTAGTTATGGATTAAAATGTCTTATTTTAATTATTGTTCTTTTTCAATAATTTTTTTTTTTTAATTTTGAAGTTTAAAAAAAATACAAAAAAAAAACAAGCAAACAAACAAACGTTCACACAAAAAAGCACCATATCGAAAGTTAGAGAAAATATCTATGCCTTTAATTAAAATCTACAATGTGGGTACAGATTTGACTTTACCTCAGCTTTGATTCTATAAATCTTATTGGTCTATCAGGATCTCAGCATCGAAAAAGATCAAAACTGTATCGTCATTCTAGTCTGGGTCAAGATGTTCTGTCAGACCTAGAAATACTCGGGCATACGTGTTTGAGTGCAAGTGGGCGCGCTAAGTTAGGGATGAAGAGAGACCAGTACGTGATTTAAAAAAAAATTAACAAAAAGGATCGAGGAAATTGACTAGTTCTGTACATTTCAAATCTATTTTAAGATCTATTTATACGCATAAGACTTGCGATTACCGCATAAAGTGCAATATGGTGCACTGCCTTTTGGAAATTCATAGCTGCGTATTTTTTTTAGACCTACGTGATAATGAACTTAAATAAATCTCTAAATAGTTTTTGATTCTACATATCCGCTCTTTCTGCCGCTAAGACGCGAATCACGCCTCGCGTGACGCCCGCGCTCTGGTAGGTAGGAAACCATTTGAGTGAAAGAGTTTTACCCGATACCGCGTTCCACGTCACCTAGGGTCGACGGATCGGGCTCGGACGCTCGATTAGTACCGCCATTTCCACAACCTCTACGTCAGTAGGGCCGATAAACCGGTTTGCCTGCCGGGCCAATGTGGAAAGCGGGGCCCGTCTCCGCCACCCCTTCTCTTCCGAGAGGCGAGACAGGTCTTGGAAGGGGCACACTGGAAGGGCGCGAGGGCTGACACCCGAACACCGCCTGCACCAGTGCGCCCCTGAGACACCCGCAAGGATGTCCCGACCCGCGGCCAGCGAGAGGGATGAACCCCAAGGACCGCAGAACGCCCGGGTGCTAGCCTGAAAGCCGCGGCACCAGCGGGGCCAGAGAGGAAGGAAACGAGAAGAAAGCAAGCACGCTAACCAGGCCCCACCGCGATGTTGGCGCGAACACACGGAAACGGGGCCTCGGCCAAGCATATTCCTCTGGGTACGGGCGGACCCGGAGTGAGGCACAGCGAGTCAACGACGTCGCGAGGCAGCGAGGCTAAGTCCAAACTGCTAAAGTCCGAAGAAAGTCTCAGAGGGCTCATCCCGCCCAGTCACGGGGCGGGACGAAACGTGTCAGTGGCTGACCTACTGGGTTAAGAGGCCCTTCATCGAAGGGTTTTACAGGTCAACATCTTACCCTACTACCCACAAAATGCAAGAGTCTCCAAAAGAAAACACGAGGGGTGGCACCCACTATAAGCCAAGGTCTGATTTTTTATGCTTACAGAACCGGAACGTCCCTCGACAACGAACTCGAACAACGACAGGCGCGGACTCTGTCTCTTCATTGAATCGTCAGAGAACCGAGCCGCTCAAAATTTTGCAGCTGAATGTTCAAGGTAGCATGACTTTGCGCCACGCCCAGATGTGTAAACTCCTCCAGGAGAGAGGTATACACGTAATCTTGGCGCAAGAAGTGCTCCTAGGAAGCGGCAAATCCTACTCCCTCCCGGGATACCAGATGTACCACTGCTCATGCATGGAAAGAAATAAAAGGTGCCGAGGTATAGCCACCTTCATCCGAAGGGGGCTAAAGGCAAGCGTAGAGAACGTCAAGACCCCAACGGTTACGGACGCCCAGAAGATTGCTCTTTGGTGGGACGGAAAGAGATTCGATTTAACTAATTGGTATCAACCCCCCAGCGATAAACGGGTTTCCCTAGATATAGGAGAATCCGTGCATCGCTACAAGCGCACAATCATAGCGGGGGACGCAAACGCGCACCACACGGCGTTCGGGTACGAAAACACCGACGCCTGTGGTCAATGGATAAAAGATGTGACAACCTCTACACAGACAGGTCCGAACCTACCTTTTTGCACTCCAAGGGCGGCCTATATCGTCCGGATACGGCATTGGTCTCCTCGGATATCCTGGAGCTCGTCACGAGGGAGGTGCTCGAAGACGTGGGTTCTGACCATCTTCCCGCACTGATCACTGTCGGGATCTTCTCCCGACAGCGTGAAAAGGAGGCGCCGACTTGGAATTTCAACAAAGCCGACTGGAGGGCGTATGCGCACGCGCTCCACACGAGGCTTGAAAGTGTAGACTGGAACGCTCTGACCGTCGAAAAAGCAAACGAGGCCCTGGTGAACGAAATCATCAGGGCGGCGAGGAAAAGCATCCCGAGAGGCGTGAGAAAGAAATTCACCCCGGGATGGACCGAAGAGTTAAAAAGGGCGGTATCTAAGCGACAAGAGGCACGCAAGGATTTCATCCGAAATCCTACGGCCACAAACCGTAAACGATACAACGCCTATAGCAGACGAGCTAAGCGAATAGGAGAAACCATCAGAGCGACCGAATGGCGAAAAGTATGTAACGGATTCAATTTTAGGACAAGCAGCCGCACGGCGTGGGGGCTCGTCCGAAGATTGGAGGGAAAACGTACTGCCAGTGAGACCGAACCACTGGTGGTAAACGGCAGAACTCTCCTTACAGCGAGAGCAGAGGCAGAAGCATTCACCCTATTCTACACTAGAGTAGAAGGGTCGAACAGCCAAGCCTCCAAACGAATGGTGGAAAAAACGAGGAAGGAATGGGAACGAAGGCCGTCGGTGGTGAACAGGACGTTTCACACCGACTTCACGATAGCAGAACTGGAAGGCGCACTCCGGAAGTCAAAGAAAGGCAAGGCCCCGGGCCGAGACGGCGTCACACAAGAGATGCTATCTCACATGGGTCCGAAGGCCAAAAACGCCCTTCTGAGACTGTACAACCGGTCGTGGCACAGCGGGACGACACCGCCCACCTGGCGGACGTCGGTCGTCATACCAATTATCAAGAAGGGGAAGAAAGCCAGTGACCTAGCAAGTTACAGGCCGATTTCCCTTACGTCGACTATCAGTAAAACCATGGAGCGGATGGTCAACGGTAGACTATACCATTACATGGAAGATAGTGGCCTGCTCGATGAGAATCAGGCCGGATTTCGCAGGCATCGATCAACTATTGATCAGCTTGTACTCTTCACCCAGAGTGTCATAAATGCATGGCAGTGCAGTCACCACATTGTGGCCGTCTTCGTCGATCTGAAGAATGCCCACGACAGAGTCTGGAGGGGGGGGGGGTGGGGGACTGCTCCTGAAGCTACAAAGATACGGGATAAACGGGAGGATGTACAACTGGCTGAAAGGTTTTCTTTCAAACATATACATCCGCACGAGAGAAAACGGCGTCTATTCACGGACAAGGCCGTCAAAGGAGGGACTCCCGCAATGGGAGCGCGTTAAGTTGTACCCCGTTTTTGTGCTTCCTCAATGACCTCAGCGAGGTCATCCCCACCTTCAATCGCCTGTCGTTCGCGGACGACATTTCGACATAGCAGTCAGATAAGAACGTTGACCGGGCAACTGAGGCCCTCAACCGTGACCTGCACGCGCTTAAGCGATACTGCGACCAATGGTGTATGCAGATAAACACGACAAAAACCGTGTACAACATCTACTCGAACAGCCGAGAGGTGCTAGCACGAGACCTGGAATTGAAGATCGAAGACAAATGCCTTCAGCGAGATCCGCTGCCGCGGTACCTGGGCGTAGCGCTGGACTCACGATTGAACCTAACGGCTCACGAAGAGCAGTTAGCGGGCAGAGTGCGAGAAAGAATAGGGCTGATGAAAAAACTTGCAGGAACAAACTGGGGTGCAACTCTATCGTCACTCAAAACCCTGTATGTGGCTTTCGTAAGATCAGCCCTGGAGTACGCAAACCCAACCCTCAACCTCGCGAGTAAGACAAGTCTCGGAAAGCTCGATAGAATCCAGAATGCGGCTATGAGGCTGATGACGGGGGGACTAAGAAGCACCCCTATCGCAGCCTTAGAAGTAGCGACTGGATGCGAACCTCTAGAAACTAGACTGGAGGTACAGACACTGATGGCCAGGGAGAGATTTCTCCGTCTCGGAGAGTCAAACCCGCTCAAAGACCTGGCAGAATCCTTTGGAGCCACGCGACGTCGGCTAAAGAAGGTTTCCGTGCTCAGCGCCGCTGAAGCGGCAGAACGGAAATTCAACTTACCAACGGACCGAGCCCCACTGGAAACTCCAGGCTGGCCACCGGAACTCGCCCCCCACCCACTGGAGGTCCGCCTCGACAATGGCTTGAACGGAAAAAAGTCAGAGATCGCCCCCCAAAAAGCCGCAGCCCTAGAGTTTATCGACTCGTACCCAGCAGAGTACGTGCGATGCTACATCGACGGCTCGGCAATGGAGGGCATCTCTGACGGTGGCTACGGAGTCTACATAGAATGGAAATCCGAAGAAGCGACCCGAACGTCCGGCCCAGTGGGCCGGAGAACATGCAGCTACGAATGCGAAAAAGCGGCACTGCACGCGTGCATCCGCATACTGAAGGAACGGCATGATCGAGGAAACCCGCTCCCTGGGGTCGTAATCCTCTGTGACTGCCGTAGTTTGGTGCAAAATCTTGGCGGCTTTAACCCCACTAGTATGGGCGACATCCTGAGTGTAACGGAACAGATCCGACAAGCAGATGTCCGGATCATCTGCCAGTGGATCCCGTCTCACGTAGAGATCCACGGTAATGAGGTTGCTGACGAGCTGGCTAACGCTGGCCGATTGCAGCCTCAACCCACAGTCCTGGCAACCCTGGCTCACGTCTCGTCCCTATTACGAGGGGAAACGGCGAAAAGATGGAGAACGGCGATCGAAGGGAATGATGACTCACGACTGGCTAAGCTTTATGAGGCTCGACGAGCTGATGATTATTGCGCTCACCTCCCGCGAGGTGACGCCGTACAAGTGTTTCGCATGCGCGTAAACCACGTACTGCTCTTAGCCAGCATGTCAAAAAGAGGTTGGAGTCAATCCGCGTCTTGCCGTCTGTGCGAAAACCGAGTCGAGGACGTCGACCACGTACTGTTCAATTGCCCAGCAGTGGAGGACTACCGAAGTCCCGGCTGGGGGTGCAAGGACCGAAGCCAGGTCCTCTGGCAGAGCGATCCGTGCTCGTGGAAGCGGCGAAGTTGGTGAGGGTTTTTCTACGAAGGACAAGCGAATAATGTGACTAGATGCGCAAGGGCAGTCCGACTAGTGCGATCTGCTGAGACTCAGCCCTTGGCCAGGAGATTTGCCCGCACAAGACGAGCAACTATCTCCGATAACGGCTTCGCTGCATAGTACTAAGGACACCCTGCGTGTCGACGCCGCATTTTGATCCTTCACGCGAGGGTTTTCAACGGAGGGAAAACGAGTAATGTAGCTGGACATTACTAGACGCGCAAAGGGCAGTTCGACTTGCCCAGACGTCAGATTGCATTGAGAAAGCGACTGGCTTCTTTCCTGAGATGGGAAGGGAAGAAGCCGGTCTTTCGGAAAGTGGGATTCTACCTCTGATTCTACATAAGTAGACTATTGCACAAAGAAAATAATAGCTAATAAAATGATGAGATAGAAGGGAAGGGAGCAAATCTTGCTGATAATATGAAAGTAAAGAGAATTGTCAGGAAATCTCTCTAAATGAACGTCAAGGGATAAAAAATCAGTACTAAATTATTTCTAACGGTTTTGATTTATGTATTTGAATAACTATAATCAGAAATATCAGATAAATAGATTGGCTTTGTACAAGAAGGTGTCAAAAACTCCAATCACCTGGAAACATATAATATTATTATTTAAAAAAAACTGAAGAATCGCATGATTTTTAACGCAGAGCTTCAGGAATGTGGGAGCGTTTTAAAACTCTTGCGATGACCTTGTTGAGATTAGAGCGTTGGTCACGAGTCATGAGTATATCAGTTTCGTTCCGTGGATTTAGAAAGACAAGGGCCTGAAAACTTAGAGAGACCAATGGTTGTGGGCCTTGCCATTGTAAGACCCCGCTAAAAAGTAACATTAAAATCCACTCTCAATACCACATGTATTTCCATCAATCTTGTGTTTGTAGTTGTCACGCGATAATTGAGACATTCAAGTGTTTCAGGACGGTATTAATATACTGTAGATGCTTCGAAACTTGACGATGTATCGCAGCCTATCACAAAAGCGTTATCTTTCGATGGCAGGAAATTTATTTGAAGGTTGTTAGGACAGACTTAAATGGGGAAATAAGTGACGTGGCATGTCATCGACAATTTCAAAAGACTTTCCCCTCCAGCAATTTCAAAATTTCAAAATGTTTTCAAAAAAATTGTTTCATGTGACTCCAGGTTCAATTTATGATCACCTAGTTAAGTGTGCTTATTAACACAGACATAAACTAAAAGATAATATTAAGCTACAGAGGTCATTTTTACTTTACTTACAAATCTAGGCTGAGATCATGAATAATTAAAATCGGAAATTTCTAGGAAGAATTTGCTGCCAAAGATGGTTGCAAACGGTAACGGTAATGTCGTTTAAGAATTGAATTATACTGTAATCTTTTAATGTACTATCTGGTTAGCCCGTATGTAGATTTAGGTGAAGAACAAATTTAGAGATAATATTAATCTGAGCAAGGAATAGATTGAACTGATCGATCTTTTAGGAAGACCGACATTTTCTTTAATACAGCCCAGTCATGAATTCTGATCTCACCCATCTTGCTCTAAATTTTCTTTAAATATACTGCGAAGATTTTTCTTAATCCCGCAATAGCAGCCAATTTCAAAAGAAATACATTTATTGTTTGGGCCTACAAGATCATCTCGAAGGGACCCCAAAACATTTAGTGATACTGCATCTTCAGTTTGGCAAAAACACAATGGAGATGAGAACAGTACCAACTGAAAAAAAAAAGAATTGAATTTAACATCCAATATTGTGGGAAATGAAGAATGCATGTTTTAATTGCATTGATAGACATGGAGTTTCAAACAATGAGACTCTCACACATTTCGGATACAACCAATGAATGCATGATAATGATTATTGTAAACTCTGTTCTACGATAGATCTAATCAGACCTACATAATAAGATCTCTAAACACTAAATTCTACTTTGTAATTTTAACTTGAAATAACTCGAGTTGCATTTAATGACAAAATGATATGTACATGAGATGTGCAGACAAAGTGAGTATAAATTTCGTGATTTAATGTTTGCCCTGCTACCTGGAATACAATAGAGTGAGTGAAGGTAAGGGGAATCGAACAAGATTAAAGGTCACACAAGGGGAAGTAACCTGCTCAGACATAAACACGGTGATGCCCCATTGTCATTTGATAGGGAAAAAGGACAGAAACAAAAGACAAATTTTCTATATAGAACGAAGGATTTTAAAGGGCAGAAATAGTGGCAATAATAATGAGGAAAGTTGAAATTTTGGTGATGAGAATGATGGGGATAGTTGGAATTTTGGAGAATATAATGATGGAGATGATGAGCATGAAACACGTAATGTGAGTAATAGCATTTTCCGTAGATGAGGAGAGAGGGAGTAAGAGAGAGAGAGAGAGAGAGAGAGAGAGAGAGAGAGAGAGAGAGAGAGAGAGAGAGAGAGAGAGAGAGAGAGAGAGAGATAACAGGGAGTCAGGTGATGAGAAAGATATTCTGAGAAAGACAAAGGTAAAGAGAAAGATATTCTGAGAAAGACAAAGGTAAAGAGAAAGAGAGAGAGAGAGAGAGAGAGAGAGAGAGAGAGAGAGAGAGAGAGAGAGAGAGAGAGAGAGAGAGAGAGAGAGAGAGAGAGAAAGAGGAAGCGAGAGAAAGAGGCGGCAAGGGAAGAAGAGAAAACTACCCAAAGCAACAATAATGAAAAAAAGACAGAGAGAGAGAGAGAGAGAGAGAGAGAGAGAGAGAGAGAGAGAGAGAGAGAGAGAGAGAGAGAGAGAGAGAGAGAGAGAGAGAGATGAACTTGCTGCACAAAAAGCATACATATTAGACTATAAAATTATTAAAGGAAATCTATGTCGGGTCTTTAAAATGAATAACAATAATCTCATTGTTCAGAACACACAAATTCCACCCCTGGACGTACAATGGCTAAGATGAAACAAACTTATTATGACGCTATTGTTAATCTCTGAATTACTGTGCGAAATCAGAGTGCTAGCGTTTGGAGATCAAAATTGAATGTATTTTCTCAGGTTTTCTTACTATTTCGGTCATAACAAGAAAAAGTTTTAATTGAAATATAGAACGTTGCAGCTTTAATAAGAGGATCGTGATTCCCAGTCTGCATCTCAATCTTTACAGTCCTCTCCATCCGTACGGTCATCTTAAGCCTGATTCCTGGTGGGTTCACATCTCAGTCTTAACATTCCTCTCCATCCGTACGGTCATCTTAAGCCTGATTCCCAGTGGGTCCAAATCTCTTTATCCGTACGGTTATCTTAAGCCTGATTTCCATGGGACGGTTATCCAAACGTTTTCATACGTAAATGTTTGGATTGCTGGGTTTGAATATAGGCGGGTTGTGACCAGTGCGATCAAGCATTGACGTTGAACCTTTCTCGAATCCTTTGCTCTGCAACGCATTGAATCTCCTGGTCTTGGAGGTGGACACGTCAACAATGATGTCCACGTCGGGGTAGCTGTCATCTATGGAGATAACTGTGCTACCGCCCATACCGGATGACCTGATGGACAGAAGTCCTCCCGGGTCGCCTCCCACCTCTAACCTGGAGAACTCACCATCCTGACCATTCCTTGTCGAATCCAACAGCGGAGATATAGAGTCGCTAGGATCGCCATTGATTCCCCCTCCAGTGACGTTATTGCTGGGGCCGAAATTACTGCGATTTCCGTTTCCGTCAACGGGTGACGTGTCATCGAAAGCGTCGACGTCATCATCTTTGTAGTCCCACTCTTTGTACGAGACGGGCACGATATCGAAAACGCCCCATGCTTGTTTGTAACTATTGATAATTCTGTGGAACTCCGTGATAAACTGGATACTTTTAGTATCGATGTCGCCCACACCGGCGTCGCTGACAAAAATGTATCTGAAAGTCAAAAGAGCAAAATTGGGTAGCTTCAGCAGATTGCTTCTTTGAGCTGTCTACTTATAAAATATAAATGTAGTTTGAAAAAGAGCCAAATTACTATTACTTTTGTTTACGGGAATTTGAACCCGTGTCTAATACTTTTTCCACACTTTTGACTCAAAAGTCGTCACTCTCGAAGTTAAACATGGAAATTGAATAACGTTAATTTATTTATATTTTTTTTAATTTGGAAAAATTATATATTACATAAGGTGCTCAAAAAAACTCTTTTTATACATTAATAAAACTATTGTAAGTGATCGTTATTTAAAAAAAAAAAAAAAAAAAAACCTCACAAAAAACAAACTATACGTAGCTCACAAATTGATCTTATCACCTAATCGCCACCCAACAGTCTTCCATGATCTAATCATTCATTACCTTATGCATTCGGCTTTTTTTGTTTTTCGTTATGTTTGTTTGTTATCTTTTTTTTTTTTGTTTTTAGTTGTTGTGGACATTTTAACTGTTTAAACTGAGTATGGGGGGGTGTAAGCTCTTCCCGATATCGTCAAGAGTCATGGACTTCCGATGTTGGTTCGATACCCGGACTCGATAGATAACTTGGGACATTATATCGTTAGGAATTAAAATCATTCTCGATACACGGACTCGATATAATTATAACTTGGGACATTATATCGTTAGGAATTAAAATTATTCTCGATACACGGGCTCGATATAATTATAACTTGGGACATTATATCGTTAGGAATTAAAATTATTCTCGATACACGGGCTCGATATAATTATAACTTGGGACATTATATCGTTAGGAATTAAAATTATTCTCGATACCCGGACTCGATAGATAACTTGGGACATTATATCGTTAGGAATTAAAATTATTCTCGATACACGGACTCGATATAATTATAACTTGGGACATTGTATCTTTAGAAATTAAAATTATTCTCTATATACGGACTCGATATAATTATAACTTGGGACATTATATCGTTAGGAATTAAAATTATTCTCGATACACGGACTCGATATAATTATAACTTGGGACATTATATCTTTAGAAATTAAAATTATTCTCTATATACGGACTCGATATAATTATAACTTGGGACATTATATCGTTAGAAATTAAAATCATTCTCGATACCCGGACTCGATAGATAACTTGGGACATTATATCATTAGAAATTAAAATTATTCTCGATACCCGGACTCGATAGATAACTTGGGACATTATATCGTTAGGAATTAAAATTATTCTCGATACCCGGACTCGATAGATAACTTGGGACATTATATCGTTAGGAATTAAAATTATTCTCGATACACGGACTCGATATAATTATAACTTGGGACATTATATCGTTAGGAATTAAAATTATTCTCGATACACGGACTCGATATAATTATAACTTGGGACATTATATCGTTAGAAATTAAAATTATTCTCGATACACGGACTCGATATAATCATAACTTGGGACATTATATCTTTAGAAGTTAAAATTATTCTCTATATACGGACTCGATATAATTATAACTCGGGACATTATATCTTTAGAAATTAAAATCATTGTCGAAACCTGGACACGATGCATAACTTGAAAAATCATATAACTAAAAATTAAGATCAACATCGATCGGACGGACTAGATTAAAGAACCATTAAGATAATAGGGAAACACACCCCATGACGCTTGCAACTCACCTAAACAAAAAGGGCACAAATCCACCAACAACAGTGGCCAGCAGTTGGTTAGTGGTTGACACCTGGAGAGAAACAAGAAAGAGGAAAGCTGATAACTGTTTATCACTGGAGGCGACTCACAAGGAATTCAGAAAGACTTCAGTATAGATGCCGACATTTTTCAAAATAAATATAGGATTTCTGAGCTTCCAGACTTCATGCTATTCGTGCGGGTAACTCAGCATTGTTCGTCTTTATATCGAGCAGGAGCTGTGAGATACCTGAGAGAAGCTAAGCTTATTTATCAGCAACATTCGTTTTCTAACTCAATCCCATACTATTTTTTGGGAGAGAAAAATTGGGTGCCAATAGTCACGGAATCAGATTTTTTTTAAAAGGCAAACTCAGGCCATAGTGACATAAGTCTGAGGATGATTAATTTTTAGATTAAATTTTTGTTCTGTTGTTTTTAGAAGAAAAAGCTTCAACTCAAAAAGTTTCGGCTTAAGATCTAACATGAATTCTTAACAGTTCGATATAGGTTGAATGCAATGGTGAAATAACCAAAATAGTAAAATAAAAAAAAAAACAACAACTTTTAGACTACTTCTTATTTGGTTTTTGAGGGCTTTCTATTCTCGTTATATGCTAGACTGTGGTAGACTAGAAGCCCAATCCTTCTGAAAGAGAGAAGAGAACTAGTGGTCATCCATGATTATCTTCTTTTCATTGATGCCTATGGTAAAGCCATGTCTTGTTTCTTTTCGATCCATTACTATCAGACCAGAAGGTCATGAACTCCTCCAGTTTAGTTCCCCCCACTCCCCACTCACCTGGTACGCATCTCCAAACGCCATGACCACGATGAATATGAACAGAAGGAAGAGAACAATCTTGAGGAATTCCCACAAAGCTGCCAACACGTTCGTGTAGATGGGTCCGGGGCAGCCGAAGTAGTTGAGGTCGATTGTCTCAAAGAAGAACTTCTCTGGCGTGTAAGGTGTGTCGTACTTGTCTAGAAAGACGAGCATGCCCTGGGTGGACCACTGGGGCTGGTTTTCCTGGGGGAGCACGGATTCGAGTAATCATAATAAGATTGGATGATTAATTGACAATGATAAAAGCTGGGTGACAAGCTGGAAAGGGCCTTGAGAGAGAGAGAGAGAGAGAGAGAGAGAGAGAGAGAGAGAGAGAGAGAGAGAGAGAGAGAGAGAGAGAGAGAGAGAGAGAGCGAGCGAAGAGAGAGAGAGCATGTATAAAAAGGAACTTAAAGGTTCCCTTATGAGCTATACCTATAGTTTGGACATGATCCGAATCTCACAGGATCTATGACAATATCCCACACCATGATTATACTGCATACTCACTTTGATCTTGATCCGCGGTCTTACATCCTTGGGCGTATTGGAGGATGACTCGCCCTGCACGATGAAGGCTGTGTTCTCCTGATCCGTGGCTTCCTGCTTGGCCACTTCGTCTATCTCCTCCTTGATCAGACCCAGCAACTCCCGGTGGATCACCTAGCAACCGTGAAGAGGAAAACAAAGAGATAGAGCATTAAGTCATGTATAGCGTCTATACTTACTGCTACACACTCCGCTCTCGGATCAGGAAGTTGGGAGTTCGAATCCTGGCTTTGCAATTTTTTTTTTTAAGTGTTTCATGTTTCAGAACTTACAATACTAAGTGGTGGATAGGCTATATCCAACAACCAATTACAGAACCACAAGACTCACAGCGTGATAAACCTAGAAGTAGAGATTGGCGACCCAGGGATAGCACGGTGATGTATTGTATGATGGCTCCCACACCTTAAAAAGCGGATGGGCTATATCCAACAATTAATATACTCACGGCTTGATAAGCTGGTAGAGATTGGCGACCCTGTTGGAAGTGTTTTTACTGTACAGAAACAGCAGGAACACAATAAATAACTGCACGATGGTTGCTGTGCTAACAAGTAGATGGTCTATATCCAACAATGAACCGACTCACCCCGTGATAAACCTGATAGAGATTGGCGATCCTGGAGAAGGTGTTCTTGCCATAGAGAAAGAGCAGGGATAGCACGGTGGTGTATTGTATGATGGTTCCCACACCTTAACAAGTAGATGGTATATATCCAATAATTAATCTACTCACCCCGTGATAAGCCTGGTAGAGATTGGCCACCCTGGAGAAGGTGTTCTTGCTGTACATAAACAGCAGGAACAGCACGGTGACGTACTGCAGGATGGTCCCGGCGTTAACGATCACGCCCATGAAGGTGTAGACGAGGAGCTCCACGAAAAACGTCACAATCTCCATCAACATTAGAGTTACAGACCTTTGGAACAGAAATTAGAAGGAGGCGTTGGAAATATGTAAACTTCTAAAAAGGCATGTACTAAAATCATAATTCTTTTTAAAATTTTCAAAAAACATATATTGGGTGTTTTTGGAATAAAAAAATGAACTTAATAATTGACAAAATCCCACGGAATAAAAAAGAGATCCTTGTGGATTTGGTCAATATTCAAAGAGATGGGCACCCTCTGTCACACACTGCCTCTCTTTCATTCCCCTCTCTCCTTCAGACCTCTCTCTCTCTCTCTCTCTCTCTCTCTCTTCCCTGCCCCAGCAGCTAGATCGACCCACCAGAAAGAGATGAGCTCCATCAGAATGACGACCAGCTGTATTAGGACGCCACCCCTGGTGTACATCTCTCTCTCTCTCTCTCTCTCTCTCTCTCTCTCTCTCTCTCTCTCTCTCTTCCCTCCCCCAGCAGCTAGATCCACCCACCAGAAAGAGATGAGCACCATCAGAATGACGACCAGCTGTATCAGGACGCCACCCCTGGTGTACATCTCTCTCTCTCTCTCTCTCTCTCTCTCTCTCTCTCTCTCTCTTCCCTCCCCCAGCAGCTAGATCGACCCACCAGAAAGAGATGAGCTCCATCAGAATGACGACCAGCTGTATCAGGACGCCACCCCTGGTGTACATCTCTCTCTCTCTCTCTCTCTCTCTCTCTCTCTCTCTCTCTCTCTCTCTCTCTCTCCCTCCCCCAGCAGCTAGATCCACCCACCAGAAAGAGATGAGCACCATGAGAATGACGACCAGCTGGAGCAGGACGCCACCCCTGGTGTACATCTCTCTCTCTCTCTCTCTCTGTCTCTCTCTCTCTTCCCTCCCCCAGCAGCTAGATCCACCCACCAGAAAGAGATGAGCACCATCAGAATGACGACCAGCTGTAGCAGGACGCCACCCCTGGTGTACGTCTCTCTCTCTCTCTCTCTCTCTCTCTCTCTCTCTCTCTCTCTCTCTCTCTCTCTCTCTCTCTCTCTCTCTCTCTCTCTCTCTCTCTCTCTCTCTCTCTTCCCTCCCCCAGCAGCTAGATCGACCCACCAGAAAGAGATGAGCACCATCAGAATGACGACCAGCTGTAGCAGGACGCCACCCCTGGTGTACATCTCTCTTTCTCTCTCTCTCTCTCTCTCTCTCTCTCTCTCTCTCTCTCTCTCTCTCTCTCTCTCTCTTCCCTCCCCCAGCAGCTAGATCCACCCACCAGAAAGAGATGAGCACCATCAGAATGACGACCAGCTGTAGCAGGACGCCACCCCTGGTGTACATCTCTCTCTCTCTCTCTCTCTCTCTCTCTCTCTCTCTCTCTCTCTCTCTCTCTCTCTCTCTGTCTCTCTCTCTCTCTCTCTCTCTCTCTCTCAACCCACCCCCAGCAGCTAGATCGACCCACCAGAAAGAGATGAGCACCATCAGAATGACGACCAGCTGTAGCAGGACGCCACCCCTGGTGTACATCTCTCTTTCTCTCTCTCTCTCTCTCTCTCTCTCTCTCTCTCTCTCTCTCTCTCTCTCTCTCTCTCTCTCTTCCCTCCACCAGCAGCTAGATCGACCCACCAGAAAGAGATGAGCACCATCAGAATGACGACCAGCTGTAGCAGGACGCCACCCCTGGTGTACATGTCTCTCTCTCTCTCTCTCTCTCTCTCTCTGTCTCTGTCTCTCTTTCTCTCTCTCTCTCTCTCTCTCTCTCTCTCTCTCTCTCTCTCTCTCTCTCTCTCTCTCTCTTCCCTCCACCAGCAGCTAGATCGACCCACCAGAAAGAGATGAGCACCATGAGAATGACGACCAACTGTAGCAGGACGCCACCCCTGGTGTAGGAGTGTTTCTGGATGAAGCTCTCGTTGGCCGTGACGTCATGCATACTGAACCTCTCCCGGACTGAACTGAACTTGCCGTGCCAGGACCTGCACTTGTTCATCAGTCTGAACAATTGGAGTAACACTTCACACTTTAATAGTTTCTTCTTTGTCCTCTTAGCAACCGAAAAGCTACTGACTTGGTAGTAGTACCAGTTCTATAGATTTTTGTTACAGATTGTAAGATTGCAATATCAACTCATTTCAGTCCATTCATGTAGCCACGGGAAGAATGAACCGTAAGTTGAAAATAAACGATATTATTCCTTTTTTATTAGCATCTCAGCATATTCATTATTTTTATTTTTGAAGAAAATAGATAAAAGTATGTGATTGATGTCAGTATTAGTTTTAATATTTCGGACAGGCCTTAATAAGGGCAAGATTATCCTGAAAGGGTATAGAAACGCTAGGTCATTACATTAAGAACATATTAAATCTTTAACAATAACATTGTTCTAGCAGACTATTTTACACTTCTAAAAATTTTATTTATTGTTCGGGAAAATAAAACCATCATCAGTGTAACTATCTTTCGAGATAACTATGCAACTCAGCGGATATTAAACAAAACTGAGCGCCGTTTTCTCATCCTTACTTGTCAGGGCACAAAAAGATGAAGAGGTTAATCAGGAGTCTTATGCTGAGGTTGAGCGTCGGGAAGATGTAGAAGGCTGCCACTGGGAGTGTCACCACGGCCAGGAGAATCAGGTACGGCACGAACAGCAGGAAGCCCAGCACACCAAAAACGGTGAAGGGCAGCACCAGGAGCTTGGTCATCCAGGCCACAACGGCGATTCTAGGAAGGTTGTGATGGGAAGGGTCGCATCGGAGCTTAACAAGAACTCAAACGATTTTGCCAGAGACATAGCTTTAGATGTAGGTAAGAAGAATAGTTAACTAATTTTGTAAAGAGCAAAATCTATTTTTAAATCCTTTCAATTATTCATCATCGTGTGGGTTTAAAATAATGCGCAGCTTTAAATTCCGGCTAGGCATTGCGCCTCTAGACACTTTTTGCGAGAATTCACAATCTTCTAACAAACGTTTTAAAAAGATGTTAAAACAGAATCGGAAAGTATCCCATTTAGCATAATTTTTTAAACTCTGATTTTTCAGAGAGAAATCCTATTTATAGCCCCATTTATAAGAGATAAAGATCTGCTATCAAAGACTGCTCCCAACGTATGATCTTCGGGTCACAGGTTCAAGATCTCTCGGTGGCCAGAAGCTTCGGAAGTCAGATTCGTTATCTTATATTCATAAGTAAAAGCGTGTTGTACTAAAATTTGGCGTCCTGCTAAAATATCGAAGTTTGATGGGAAAAGAGTGTAATATCTCCGAAAAAAGAGAAACCAAGGAAAAAATTTAAGGGATATTAATCTTATCAAAGAACTAGGTGGAAGATTGTAAACAACTGTACACTGGCTCTAAACACAATATCTTAGATTTCAAGGATCGGGCTTTTATCTACACCTCTACCAATGCTCCAGGAGGATAAATAAGGAAAAATCTAGCTCCATTACATCTTTATCTGTGGTGGTATTGTTTTTTTTATGCAGTACGTTCTGCAAGATATCATTTCTAACCATCACTGAAGTTACCTCGATCTTTCCCGCATGTCTCTCAAGCAGTCTCGGGCTACGTGCTTGAACTTCTCCTTCATGGCTTTGCTGAGGACCCCATACACAAGTGAGTCGATGATGAATATGATGTAGATGAAGATGAAGAGGCCGTGGACAGGTGACAGGTACAGAACAATGCTGCCGGGATATTTAATCTCCAGCCCTAGTCTTTCGGCGGCCTCGACCTAAGATGTAGAGAGTTTTGATATTTGCCAGAAAGCAGAATCACTGTGAGATCTTTAAAATATACAGACTTGCTTTAATAACACAAAGTCACATGATTTCAAATCTCAAACATAAAGGAAATGAGTATAGAGAATGGCATTGTAATCAGACAGCAGAAACATCGACAGGTGATTAGAAGTTGATTTCTGGCAAATTTTACCCGACTTTAGAATCGTGAATTGATCTTGTAATATTATCAAATTCATGTTTTATTAACATGTAAAGCTAACAAGTTTGATATTTACTATCACATTTGATATAGCTTACTGTTGAAGATAAGGTTAAGATAATTATTTATTTTAAATATTTTCTTGAGAGGAGTCAAGGCATAGTTATTTTTTGTTTGTTTTTTTGTTTTTTTCGGGGGAGGGGGGGGGATAGGTAATTAAACAAAAAATATCTCATTTTAACTTAGCTACCGATACTTAAAGATGACAATGTCACTATCACCAGATTTATCCACCATCATTATCCTGATCATAATTATCACATTAAACAGCCTTTTACCCACAGTTTCAATCAATTTTTTATTTCAATAACCAAAACATTCTTGACAATAAAGAATGCTGAGTGACTAACACATTTTCTCAAAATTAACACTTATCAAAACAACAAAACAAGAAAAAGTACTACAGCATTAAACCAAAAGAATAAAAACAACAACAACAACAACAACAACAAAAACAACAAAACACCATCTTGATTGTTTACCACTGACCTGCCTGTCTCTAGTGATGTCCTCAAAGGTAAAGTATCCATAAATCCTGAGTATCCAAGGTGTGGAGATCAAAACCATCAAACACAACCTGGATACGGTAAGTAAGGCACAATGTTTTAGAGGAGACCGCATTCTCAGGTGGAAGTATAGCAGGCGCAAATGAAGGGAAATGTATCAATAGATCCAGAATCCAAAGATATAGCTTTTGTTTACCAGAGTATTATCTTTCCACGCAAAGATATGTGTAGATAATGTTTATCACTACCATTACGTTTGAAAATTTATATTAATTCAATTCTTTACAGATGATGTTTGTGACATTTCCTTTTTATTCCGTAATCAAAATGGAGACTTTTTCGGCAAAAAGTTTTTTTTTATGTTTTAATCATCATGTTTGTTTTCTCAAAGGCATTATAAGTAATCAACAAATCCATATCCCACACATTTACCAATTTATGTTTATACACCCATTCTGATGGGACTAATTAGTTTTTTCGACATTAAAAAAAAGGTGTGCGTCGAATTTTTATGGGAATCAAACAAAGTGTTTGTAAAGCTAATTCTGCTTGTGATATGAACCCGTTGATTACTTACCTTTTAACATACACTCTACATAATTGACTTTCATAAAACCACTTTACACTCTGACAATCTTTTGATCTCACAGAAGAAGGAGGTAAAGGCTCTCACCCTGCGAACCACTTCATGCAGTGATGCCACTTGATCATTTTGATACCAGGGTTGAATCGTCCCAAGATGTTGCTGTTACAACAGTCTTTTAGAGGCTGATGAAGTGAGTTGGGATAGAAATACAACTGTTAAAACAGTCTTTAGAGTTAGGAAATAAATAGAATGGAAAGTCAGCCTCTAAATCAATTTTGCATTTTCATAATTGACTTACAAACAGTAACTAATTGAATTCTTATGCAGGATAAAAAGTTTACTAGCCAAAAGTTAACGTCATCATCTGTTATATCTATTTTATCCGCACGCGACCTGTCTTTCTTGTTTCCTCGCTCGATGAGCGGATCCATTTGGATAGATTACGGATCTAACCAGCATTGGTATTTTCTGAAAGATTATTGTTCTTAGGAAACAGAAAAAAATTCTCGTTCCTTTCATGTTGAATTTAAAATAACAGACATTGTCATTGCTGCTCTCGACTCGTTCTCCGTGATCGCCTTCTCCCCATCTCCCCCGCCTTCATACACCCATACCTACTCAAACAACTCACAAGCACACATATCCAACTAATACATTAATCCAACTTTCTGATCAGCATTGGACAATTACTCCCCCTTCCCTTTCCACGAAAACACAGCGGACACAGTACTCACCTCCAACTTCCTGATGCGGCATCTTATCAGGTTGTTGTACAAGATGCTCTTGATGCTCACAGGAACTGTGAATTTGCTCAGCAAGCGTCTGGCCTTCACCGACAGACGCACGTCCTTAACTTTCACCTGGTAATGGCGATAGAACAAATTCCGCACGGGATGAAAGTTATGGGCATCATGGCGCAAACTCTTCTTCAGAAGTAAAGTAAACTCCCACCTCTTACCTCATATCAATACATACTGAACAGAGAATAGATTATTCTATAGGGAATGCGATTTCACAAAGAATTATTGTACTTAGTTGGAAGTCATTAAGTTGTTGTTAATGTATCAAGCTTAAGAATGCACATTAGTGTGAAATTTAAAATAAAAAAGGGAAATACAAAACGGGCACACGATACAAACATTTTTACATTAAAACTATATTAGTTCTGCTTAGATCTTCGAGATGCTTTTGTTTGTTGAACAAAACTCATGATTTAAAAAAAAATGACTTAACTCCTTGTGAACTCGCATTCCCTATAAAAGTTATGAAATAGAAATTTTCTAAGGCAGGGATTGATGGCAGTTGATAAACTTGGTTTTCAGTTGATTGCAACAGGGAAATATGTTTATTCTACAAACAGTGTAATTCTACCATTATAAGTGAAAGCTTTCAAGTTTAAATATAGTCTCTGAGACAAATTCTTACTCTTCTCCTTTCCAAACAGAAAACGAAATTGTATCTATCCACAAGTTAATTATAGGGCATTGTTTTACAGATTGCATCAATATCATCATCATCACCATCATCACCATCATCATTATCAACATTTCCATCATCATAATCAACATTTTTATCCTCATCATCATCATAAACATCATTGATATCCACATCAACCTTTTCTTTGTTCCCTTTTCATTAAACCATCATTAATTTCACTCATAGATAAACCAGAACTCATTCCTCACATCCTTATCATCGCCCCAGAATTGTATAGGGTATATTCAGCCGTTTCTACTCCTAACCTCATTTGTATTGGTTGATTGAGCATTCAATAAATACTTTGTCAGCTAACATGGTGATTTTTAGCTTTTTCTGGAGCACCAATCGGCATTTTCCTCTCCTGCGGCATGGCAGAGATGATGTGTCACCGACATAACTCAATCTCTCTCTCTCTCTCTCTCTCTCTCTCTCTCTCTCTCTCTCTCTCTCTCTCTCTCTCTCTCTCTCTCTCTCTCTCTTCCTCTCTCTCTCTTTCTCTCTCTCTATCTCTATCTCTCTCTCTATCGTTTCCTTCTAACTTCGACCCCCCCTCTCTCTCTCTTTTCCCCCCTCTCTCTATCTCTCTTCCTCTCTCTCTCTCTCTCTCTCTCTCTCTCTCTCTCTCTTCCCCCCTCTTTCTCCATCCCCTCCCCCTTTCTCTCTCTCTCTGTCCCTCCTCTCTCTCTCTCTCTCTCTCTCTCTCTCTCTCTCTCTCTCTCTCTCTCTCTCTCACCCAGACACCCAGAACACTGCCTCTAACCCTGACCTCATAGATCTTCTCCGTTTGCCAGTTGGAGGACGCCACCATGGTCTTGAAGACCTCCATGTTCTTGAGCTCCTCCAGCCGCACGCACTTGTGCTTGGCCTGGGGGCCGTACTGGTCAGGATCCTCACTGACCACGACCTTCAGGGTCATGGCTGGACCTGGGAGGTGGTACAGGTACTGCGCCGCTACGTACTTGATCCTGAGAGGGGAGTGGGAAAGAAAGTGTTACTGCGGTTTTCTTCCGATTTAGTTTGATAGTGATGAATGGGGGGGCAAAGGCACGACTTTTTTTAAAATTTTATATATAGCAATATAGATAACTTGTGGCCGTGAAGTTCAAATTCATGATTGTACGTGTCCAAAGTTTTAAACCGTTTAGTAGTTGTTATGGTAAATTTTATAGACACTGCGGAGAAGATAGAATCATAATCTTTTATGGACTGCAAGGCCATGGTATCAATAAGGAGGAAAATTCAAACAATACTTTAAAAATTAAAAAAAAAAAAGACGAGAGAAAATGACAAAGATACAGAGGAAGGGTGGTGAAATAGTGAGAGAGAGAGGAAGAGAGAGAGAGAGAGAGAGAGAGAGAGAGAGAGAGAGAGAGAGACAGAGACAGAGACAGAGACAGAGACAGAGACAGAGACAGAGACAGACAGACAGACAGACTGAATGAGAGAAAGACAGAGAGAGAGACAGTGACACAGAGAGAGAGATAGATAGAGAGAGACAGACAGACAGACAAACAGACAGAGAAAGGTCAACATGCTAACTTACAGTCCGGGCTAGGCGAATTTTAACATTTTAAATCAACTACCCATTCTTGGATCTTAATGTGAGGAAGTGTTATAATCGATGATAGTTCTGCTAGAGAAATTATCGCAGTAGAAAATAAACATTGATATTTCTTGACTTGCCCAAGAGCGACAGTTTACTAATGAAGACACTGACCTGTACAACGTCTCTGGTAAAAACATAGGGCTGTAGAGAACGACCAGAACTTTGATGATGATGATCAACGTGAGAAGAACCTGAAGGGAAACAATAGGGAAATGTTTTAAATGCGTCGAAACAAAGTGGACAAGATAATAATCAAAGAATGTCGGCATTCATACAAAGCTAATGCCAAATTATTTTTTAAAAAATCTCCTATAAAATGAGCGAGTAAAATGCCTTCATCTATGAGCTCCTAAGCAATTATTTATTCTAGAACTAGAGCTTATTCGTATCCTCTTTTTTTCAGTCCAATATCAATCAAATCAAATGTAAGTTAAGCCAAGGGGCAGCTTTAGTGTGAGCCTGGTCCATGGTCAGTTTTATTTGTCTCTTCGTGGTAGATGCCTAACCGTGGCCGGGCTGTTCATCTCTTCCATTACAGACTGAAATCAAATGTTTGAAGGTTCTACCTAGTAGAGCAGCACATGGTACACGAGGCAATACTCCAAGATTAGCAACGTTGGGAGCAACTTGATTTGACATTGAGATCCCTGACCAGAGTGGCAAAGCTTACCCCCTCGAGCCCATTACAGAATGTACAACAGATGATATCAAATCATGCGCATGAGTAATGTTGCCAGGTTGACTAAAATGTATTTGAAGGTAACCTTATTAGTTCTTATACATACATACATATATATATATATATATATATATATGAGAGAGAGACAATGTGTGTGTGTATATATATATGCAGACATATGAGTCAACTAAACCCACTTTGATCCAGTTATCCTCGATGACGTCAAGACATACGATTTCTCCATCCTGGTCAAACCGGCAGCAGCGGTATACAAAGTGGGCGTAGCCTCCATCATCTTCTACATGCTTGCTGCAGATGTGTTCATCAGGGCTCAGGGAACCTCGGGTGTTTTGGTTGGGGTCCTGGAGGGAAGACGGAGACATTACACTCACATTAGAATTTTACAAATAACAACACTGTCGCCAGTCTGATCCACCTTAAGTCTACCTGAACTTCTTTACATGACTTAACAAGTATACTATAATATGTACCAGCCTACTTCATCCAAATCATTCATTAGTTTATAAAGGAAATTGCAAAAAGTGATTAAAAATGTTTTCAATGAACCGTGTGGCATCAGCTAGATAGCGTGAATTTTCATAGCAACCTTGCTCTACTCGCTCAGGTTTAGAGCTAGAGAACAAATTACCTTACATGACTATGGATATATACGCAGGACATAATTAAGTTATCATAGGTAACAACACATTCTAAGTTGGTTTTTCCAATTACAAATGTGTCGCCATTTATTCAACTGACATCGAATTTTTAGAATCCATGTTTAATCTAGGCCTTAGCAAAAGATGTTTTGGGGTTGTTTTGAAAAATTATTGGCTTTTATTAAAGCTTGTATCTATTACTATGCATGTTTTGGTGCCTGTCATTGTCTGTACCATGAAACTACATATCTTGCTTAACATTACATTTTTGCTGACCGAAAACCTAGCGATATGGCATGACATGAGCCATATAGCAGCAGTAAAGGCAATGAAAGCGAATGAGTGAATGTCACCCATGTTGTTGATACACGACACTGTCGTTGTTTAGTCTATTGTGTTTCTTATGTGGCAGTGATGAAGACCGCTGCGTAGTGATTTCAAACGCTCTTAGCAACATATCTCGTGGTTCTTAAGTTATACTCCTTTCCTGAAGACTGTTTCGAAAACAATCAACACCTTACTAGGGTAAGCCTCCCTTGTTTCACTAGTTTATGTTCAAATCTTGTGTACCTCAAACAATAATAAAAAAATGTCAATTTGAACCAATACCGCGAAATCCCTGAGAAACGAACTGCGAACTATCCTCAACGTCTCTTCCTCTCTGTCCTCAAACTTCCTCAGACAGCGAATCGGGTGGTCAGTAAGGTTGACCTCGAGCTTCTCCACACCGATGGCCAGAGTGGTCAGAGACTTGAGATCGTAAGTCTCGTCCAGCATCAAGAGACTCCGGCCCTGGGATGTGACAGGAAACAAAGCGGTCGGTCTTAATAAGTTTTATTCTGTGGTCATTAAATAATTACAGACTCAAGATCGAACAACTGCTGCGTGACTGGCGTTTATTCTCAAATACAAATTAATTCATTTCATCTGTAAAACTATTTTATACACATGAATTTTTTAGACTCTAAATGTTGGCGATTTTTTTTATACGCATGAATTTCTTAAACTCTGGAAGTTAGCGATTTTTTTTTTGTACACATGAATTTCTTAAACTCTGAAAGTTGGCGATTTTTTTTATACACATGAATTTCTTAAACTCTGAAAGTTAGCGATTTTTTTTATACGCATGAATTTCTTAGACTCTGAAAGTTGGCGATTTTTTATACGCATGAATTTCTTAGACTCTGAAAGTTGGCATTCCACAACTGTTTCTCATTGCTTAAAGCCTAAAACTCATTAATTTTGTGCAAGGTTTCCAAGGTCCTTCACACAATACTAAACTTCAAGAGAATCAGACCGGCCGTACTAGTTTCTTTATGCTTGCCGTTAAGGATCTCCAAATAATCGTGGCTAGGTTAAACAAACATACAAAAAAGGGAATAAAAGCAGTGCAATTTGTTGTTGCACACATTTGAGAGATATCAAGATAATATATTAAAAGTAACGTTACGCACACACACACACACACACACAAACGCATCCTGTGCACAAACACAAGCACTATGTTTGTTATTGCATTGAAAATATACACTTAAACTTATATACAATCATAACAAAGCTTAGAGAGGAGAAAAAATTTTTTCTCAGTCTTATGGAACAAATGTTATGATTTTGATAACATAAGCTCATTTTTAAAAGTTTAAATACAACCATGTTTCATAATAGTTCATTGTTTTCACCAAACCCTGGATACTCGATACTAAGTTGCATGCCATGACCACAGGCCTTACTTGTCTGCTGGTGGATCGAATCCACAGATTCGGCCTGTAGACATGAGGTAAAGAGTCTCGCAGCTGATACGGTGGGTGTCCGGGCAAGTTCACTGTCACCTCGACCAGCTTGGCGTTGCGTGTATTGAGGAGAAGAGAGAGTTGGTCCCTGTAGGAGCTGTCAGCAGAGAGCCTAGGGGAGATAACAAAACTGTCAAGATTAAGAAGCTGGTTCCTGTATTTGGGAAACAAAATTTAGCCTAGACCAGTTAGATTTCATAAACTAATGACGCGTAAAGTACCTAGACCTCAACTGTATTCTACCTCTTCCCTTGACTCTCACTTGAATCCTTCTGCTCCTCCTCTTCTTGTTATTGTAACATCGCCACCGCCATCATCAAAAACACCTTCTACTGCTTCTTCTTCTTCCTCCTCTTCTTCTGCTTGTTCTTGTTCTTCTTCTTCTTCTTCTTCTTCTTCTTCTTCTTCTTCTTCTTCTTCTTCTTCTTCTTCTTCTTCTTCTTCTTCTTCTTCTTCTTCTTCTTCTTCTTCTTCTTCTTCTTCCTTTCACTACAAAACTGCAACTACTACTACTGCTACTACTACTACTACTACTACTACTACTACTACTACTACTACTACTACTACTACTACTACTACTACTACTACTACTACAACTACTACTACTACTACTACTACTACTACTACTACTACTACTACTACTACTACTACTACTACTACTACTATTACAACATCAACAAAACAACAACAACAACAACAACAACAACAGCTACTACTACTACTACTACTACTACTACTACTACTACTACTACTACTACTACTACTACTACTACTACTATTACAACTACTACTGCTGCTGCTGCTGCTTCTGCCGTTGCTGGCACCATAGAAGCAAATATTTTTTGTCTGAACATCAAAACATTTATTTCCATAAAGACCTAATGCAACAAGTCCGATTATATCACCCTTCTCCTTGTCTTTCTCTCTTTTCTCTCTCCCTCTCTCTCTCTTTCTCTTTCTCTCTCTCTCTCTCTCTCTCTCTCTCTCTCTCTCTCTCTTTCTTCCTCCTCATTTGTTTGATTCTTGATCATTTGAGAGAGAATCAGTCAACATCCCAAAAGAAAATGAGAGCGCTTAATCTACGAAAATTCAACAGAAATGCATACTCAAAAACAACACAAGGACAAATTTTAGAAAATCTATAAAACGATAAGTTTACTAGCATAAAAACACCATCTTCTCTCATTCGCAATCTTGTACCACTACTTGTAAACCATTTTTTTTCTGATATGCTGTTGACTATTTTCCTTATAAGTATAACACCTCCAAAGTTTAGAACTTCCACCTACCAACATTCTTTTCCCTTGCCAGCAGCTGATGCCTCTGTGGTGGTAACCTTTCTGGGCACTGGCAATGTTGAGCTAGTTGACGTGTTGTTGTCTGGAGTTGAAGTGGACCTCTGTGCTGCTGCTGACACCACACAGACAACCAGTAGGAGGATGAGGTGAATCCAAGACGGTCTTGGTCCATTCACGGCAAGATGAGGCATGGTTTCTGTTTGGCGCTAGATCTTCACTTCCTGGGATGGTTGAACCAGAATTAGAAGTAAACAAGAGTGAATGCGAAGATAATCCATAATTAACTTGCTCAATTTGAGTATGCTTGAGTAATAGATATCGTTTCTGATATTTTCTACCCCGGGGGATGGACAAATCCGTCGTCTATGACTTTCAATATTAGCAAGTAAATATAAATCACACCTAGTACTAGAAAGATCGAGCAACAAGCCCCCCAAAAAAGAGGAGAGAAAGAAAAGGAAGAACAAGAGCAAGGACAGCAACAACAACAAGAACAAAAACTATAAAAACTTTAACGATAACAAAACCAGCAACAAGAACAAGAAGATCAAGATGATGATGACCATAATGATGATGACAAAAGTAATAAAAGCGGTAAAAATCAATCGAAATAAAAACAAGCGAACTAGCATCATTTAGGACGCCACAACTACGAGCATCATCATTACCACCTTCAATACCATTACCCCAACAATAGAGATATTATTTAAAAAATAATACATATTGCGTATGCATAATTATGTATATAAATAACAACAAAACAGTATTAAAGAAGAGCAATAGCAACAGAAGCACTGAAACAAAAAAGCTATATATTAAAGAACAACACATGCAACAAAAGAAATATATTTTCTTCGTCAAATACATCACACAGATACATTAGGCCTACTTGACTAATAAACTTCTTAGCTTTGGGGACCTGTAACTGGGCGAACTTGACTGAGGGTAGAGCCAAGCATGAAAATTAATGTTTTACCCCTAATATTCTTGTTTTACGTCTTTTGATGTTTTAAGCATGTCTTAGTAACTTTCGAGAACGACAAGAGTTGAAATCATGGCCAAAAATGTTTTTTCTTAACTATTTGTTTTTAATATGCTCTGCAATGTCAAGTCCAACTGAATCGTCTTCATTTTGCTCTAGATCTACCTAGAATATAAATATCTCAGAAGTTCTATCCACCCACACAATGCCTAAAAACCTTCCTCAGCACCTTCTATTACACACACACACACACACACAAATTTAACAAGCACTGTATTTCTTAAGTAAAAAAAAAAAAAGATGAGGTGAAAAAGGCGATAAGGCCTACATAACACGCAGTCAGAATTTCAAAGGCCGAAGGCCATAATTTCTTCAACCGTTTTTTTTTCCTTGGACCATTTCTTTAGGTTTGGTGCTACTATTCACCAAGCTCTCGCAATAAGGATTCCTACCCAACTGGACCCAAGTCTAAATAGGACATTAAACATCAATGGAACGACGGCTCGCTATAACCAAGAATAATTCCAATATCGTTCGCTCGAATGAACAAGCATTGAAAAAAGAAGAAAAAAAATCTTCTCTTATTTGAAGTATCTAGATCAAAGTCTTATACAAAACCTTAAACCGGTTTTTTTTAATATTATCTAATGACTTCTCCATATAGTATTATTTTTCCGGTCCATGGGGCGTGTATATAGTGAGATGCAGAGAAAAAAGGTTAGCTGTGGACATTAAAAATGTTCCTTCACTTTCTTCTTTTGTTCTCGAACAACCATTTTTTTAATACCAAGCAGAAGAAAGGGTGATGGGGTGTCACCGAAAGGGTGTATTTATGTGAGAAAGAGAGAGAGAGAGAGAGAGAGAGAGAGAGAGAGAGAGAGAGAGAGAGAGAGAGAGAGAGAGAGAGAGAGAGAGAGAGAGAGAGAGAGAGAGAGAGAGAGAGAGAGAGAGAGAGAGAGAGAGAGAGAGAGAGAGAGAGAGAGAGAGAGAGAGAGAGAGAGAGAGAGAGAGAGAGGTGGAAATTCCTACAAGATAAGAGCTATTAACTAATTTTGTAAAAATCGAAATCTGTGAATGGTTCCGTGTAAAAACTTATTGCGATGTTGGATGAAATAAACGAGCAGCTAAGAACTTAAGGCCATTCTCCCTAGATCAGCAACGATTTCATCAAAAAACCAGGACCAGTAAGCCAGTAAGGAAGTTTTACAGCAGCTGCAGTCACTGTATCTTTTCAGTTTCAAGACCCACTGGATACTTTCGTGAGAGATCTTACTCGACTGTTAAGTTCGTCAAAAATGTACTTTTCTCTCATTCTGCTCTTTCTCTCTCTTCCTCCTCTCTCCCTCCCCCTCCCCCCTCTCTCTCCCTCCCTCCCTCCCTCCCTCTCTCTCTCTCTCTCTCTCTCTCTCTCTCTCTCTCTCTCCCTCTTGCTATTTTTCTATCTCTGTCTCTGTTTCTGTCTCTATCTCTTTGTCTATCTGTCTGTCTGTCTGTCTGACTGTCTCTCTCTCTCTCTCTCTCTCTCTCTCTCTCTCTCTCTCTCTCTCTCTCTCTCTCTCTCTCTCCCATACACCCCCCCCCCCTCCCCCCCCGAAAAAAAAATCATAGCTGTTTTGTAACCATCTTAAGTCCAGTTTATGTCGAAGATGTTCGAACCCAAGACGCCATATCTCATGTCCCATTAGAGACCTGTGGACACAATCTCAAACACTGGCCGAATCTTCTGGGCTCAGGATTTTTTATCGGGCCGAAATAGGGATAAAAAACTATGAAGACAATGACGGTTCTAAACAAACTGGGAATATTAGTAAAAGGTGGGCTTTATCACCCCTTAGCTGCTTCAGTATGGTCGTTAACTAAAGAAGTAAGTTTCATCCACACTACACAACTTCCAATAAATGCACAATATTGTTAAGTCCTTGATGCCTTCCATCACACTTAGTACAATGTTGCTTTTGAACTCTGAGGAGAAACAAATAAATAAACTTGTTTGAATCCTGTTTGATCTATTGTCGATGAAGTACACAACTTGGATTATAATTATAAGATAAACCTTGATCCTTGAAAGTAAACCAAACACACCGCCTCAGTGTGGTGCGCCACGTCCTGCAGAACTTTGCTACTCGACCTTCTGACGGAGAGCCGGCCTGGCTTTGAGAAGGTCCAGTAACGGATCGGCGAGTCTTTAGCAAGGGACAGACAGAGCCCTGGACAGACTAGTGAGACGACAGGACCATAAAACACCAGGTCGTCCACGGGCGTCGAGGCCAGTGTTGGGCTGGCCCTTCAACCCTGCTGTATAAACTCCGGTGATAAAATTATTAATACTAAAGGCGCGCTGCTTCCTGGAATCACAAAAGAAAAAAAAACAACAAACACTACCAGAAGAAACCCCATCAGTTTTTGTTTTTGTTTCGTTTTCTTCGTTACAACTCGAGGCAATTCGGGATTCGATTGCCGCTCTTAAATTACAGGTGCATTAATTTTGATACAGTGTATGGCATGCCGTGCGGCAATGAACCGCTTAACCAACAGGTGCTGGATTTTCCCTAACTACAGCTACCAAGATTGGGTTTTCTTCTCCCTCATTACGTCTTGCCTCTTTGTCAGTTAGCCGGCTTGTCTCTTAATTTAGCCGGGTCTACACTTATAGTCCGTGATTCGTTATTTCGGAAGGTTTAGGCATCGATTCATTAACTCTGCACCCGCAAGAGCTTAAGGTCCCGTTTTGTTTTATTTTTTCTTATGCTTTCTCATTCGGCCGCTGTAAAGGAAAGCAACAATTAGCTGAACTTTCTGTATCTCATTGATGAGCGAACAGAACAGTCATTTTTTAGGGGAAGGCTGATATTCGTAACCTCTAATATATCTTATAGGCAAATCTTTTTACTATGCAATCCTCAACATACATTTCCCTTGCATCTCATCATAGTTATAGGAAAGAAAAAAAAAGAAAGGGAGAGAGAGAGAAAGAGAGAGAGAGAGAGAGAGAGAGAGAGAGAGAGAGAGAGAGAGAGAGAGAGAGAGAGAGAGAGAGAGAGAGAGAGAGAGAGAACAACAATTAGTTACCATGGGGTCAGAGTCGCTTAGACAAATTTTCCCGAGCTGCACCATAAAGGATGGAAGTATAAAGTCTTTAACTCTTAACTGAGCTTCATCATAAGACACAGTATACACTGTTAAAGTTTCCTGAGCTGTACCATAAGTCACTATATACACTGACAGTTTCCTGAGTTGTACCATAAGTCACTATATACACTGACAGTTTCCTGAGTTGTACCATAAGTCACTATATACACTGACAGTTTTCTGAGTTGTACCATAAGTCAATATATACACTGACAGTTTCCTGAGTTGTACCATAAGTCACTATATACACTGACAGTTTCCTGAGTTGTACCATAAGTCACTATATACACTGACAGTTTCCTGAGTTGTACCATAAGTCACTATATACACTGACAGTTTCCTGAGTTGTACCATAAGTCACTATATACACTGACAGTTTCCTGAGTTGTACCATAAGTCACTATATACACTGACAGTTTCCTGAGTTGTACCATAAGTCACTATATACACTGACAGTTTCCTGAGTTGTACCATAAGTCACTATATACACTGACAGTTTCCTGAGTTGTACCATAAGTCACTATATACACTGACAGTTTCCTGAGTTGTACCGTAGGTCACGGTATACACTGACACAATTTCCTGAGCTGTACCATAAGGCACAGTATACACTGTTAAAGTTTCCTTAGCTGTACCATAAGTCACTATATACACTGACAGTTTCCTGAGTTGTACCATAAGTCACTATATACATTGACAGTTTCCTGAGTTGTACCATAAGTCACTATATACACTGACAGTTTCCTGAGTTGTACCATAAGTCACTATATACACTGACAGTTTCCTGAGTTGTACCATAAGTCACTATATACATTGACAGTTTCCTGAGTTGTACCATAAGTCACTATATACACTGACAGTTTCCTGAGTTGTACCATAAGTCACTATATACACTGACAGTTTCCTGAGTTGTACCATAAGTCACTATATACACTGACAGTTTCCTGAGTTGTACCATAAGTCACTATATACACTGACAGTTTCCTGAGTTGTACTATAAGTCACTATATACACTGACAGTTTCCTGAGCTGTACCATAAGGCACAGTATACACTGTTAAAGTTTCCTTAGCTGTACCATAAGTCACTATATACACTGACACAATTTCCTGAGCTGTACCATAAGGCACAGTATACACTGTTAAAGTTTCCTTAGCTGTACCATAAGTCACTATATACACTGACAGTTTCCTGAGTTGTACCGTAGGTCACGGTATACACTGACAAAGTTTTTTGAGCTGTACCATAAGTCACTATATACACTGACAGTTTCCTGAGTTGTACCGTAGGTCATGGTATACACTGACAAAGTTTTTTGAGCTGTACCATAAGTCACGGTATACACTGACAGTTTCCTGAGTTGTACCGTAGGTCACGGTATAAACTGACAAAGTTTCTTGAGCTGTACCATAAGTCACGGTATACACTGACAAAGTTTCCTGAGTTGTACCGTAGGTCACGGTATAAACTGACAAAGTTTCTTGAGCTGTACCATAAGTCACGGTATACACTGACAAAGTTTCCTGAGCTGCACCATAAAGCATTGTATACACTGACAACGTTTTCTGAGCTGTACCAGAGGTCATGGTATACACTGACAAACTTTCCAGCGCTGCACCATAAGGCAATGTAAACGCTTACAAACTTTCACGTTTGAGATCTTTCATGACTTTAGAGTGAGAGGGATGAAGCGCCTCTCTTTAATGTTGAAATTGAATCGATTTATCAGAAAACAAACTTGAAAAAAAAAACCCGTACTATAAGATGTCGATTGTTTCTAGAATTCTTTATTTTTCTAACAACTTTTAGAAAAAAAATACTTTGGCTAGAACAAACATCGCTTAAAAAAAAAAAAGCGGAAATATAGAAAATAATGAGTCAAAATGTGGCATTTCAATATCCTAAAATAATGAAATGTAGAATATGAGTAATATATATATAGAGAGTATTAGATAGCTGGCTGTGAGCTCTGGTTAGCAGGGTCGGATCCCACCTAATCGTACCCATCCCTGGCCGGACGGAAAGCCGCCGTATAAAAGCAAAATTTTCTAAAAAACCTAGGGGATGTGAATTTACCAAGTGAATGATATAATTTAGAGTATGTTAGGTAAGGAAGCATAGGACACATTTTATTAGAGTCATCTTAACTTGTTCTGTTCGTGTGTTGACTATAACACGACACTCTGAGTGGAGAATCACCACTGAAAGCAAAAATAATAAAATAAATATAAAATGAAATAATTGAAAGAAAGAAAGAAAAGAGAAACACTTAGTGGCAATTTTTTTTTCAGCAGCGCCAGACCTATTATGCCAGCTTTGCTCATGCGTGACACAGTTAGAGTCTATCATGCAGGTAATCAATTCTGGACACTCTTGATCAACTCTTCAACAGGTCGCAACGCTCTGGTGAGGAACTTTAAAACCATTCAAACTTCGTTATTTTGAAACAAATCCGAACATTCAACTTAGATTATTCCTGTGTCTGACTCAGGCAGGCACGTCGCGTCCTTAACAGCGAGCTGCTTCAATACAGAAAAACGCAAGTATTTTTTTTTCTCTTCAGGCAAAACCCCTGAAGATTATTTTAGAAACAGCGCCAATTTTGGCAATTCTAAACTCAGAGCAACGAAGTTAAGAGAACAAAAACCTTAAGACAAGGAAGGCTTGTTGACACCTGCTTGGTACACAAACATGCAATTCACACAGCCTTCCGTGTTTACAATCCGACAATTCACCGTTGCCAAGTTACTCGGACACACAAAGCCATTAACATAATGCCTGACTCTGTAAAATTTGGGGGAAACTAAATTCACAACATGTACGTTACAATCTTAACACGCCTGGTTGTTTGTTTGTCCATATTACATCTTAAATGAACTCTTTTTTTTTTGGTACCTATTATCTATCCACTGGCGTGTTTCAGAGCAGCACAATAATCGTGTGAGTATTAAAAAGGGAAGGAACATACTGTTAAATTTATGTCAAAAATATTTGTAATCTACGCCATTAGAGTTGACTCAGTGATAGCTGGAGGAAATTAAATGCACAACATGCACGTTACAATCTCAGTACGCCCGGGTAATAGTCTTGTTCACATTATATCCTAAAAGAATTTTTTTTTCGATATCTATATCCATTCACCGGCATCTTTCAGAGCAGCACAATAATTCTGATCTTGTGAGAATCAAAAGGGAAAGAAGCATACTGTTAAATTTTCGTCAAAACTTTTGTAATCTACGCCGACATATTTTAAACTACCTGCGAGAAAGATCGCCAAGCTTAGAACAGGATTAAAAATAAATAAAAACTTTTGTAATTCAGCACAACTTCTTGTTTAAACCTGATGAGTTCGAGCAACAATTTCCGCAATTTTTTTTTTTTTTGTTTCATGGCTACGACTTGTTATTATTAAGATTATAACGACCGTAAATTAATCAGTAGTTGTGTTTTTTCTTGTCTTGTCGATGTCACGTAATATTTAAGATCTATGCCTATTTCTTAGTTTTTCAATTTATTCCTATTGAGCATTTCTCTCTCTCTCTCTCTCTCTCTCTCTCTCTCTCTCTCTCTCTCTCTCTCTCTCTCTCTCTCTCTCTTTTTGAAACTAATCCTGTTTTCTTATCTCTCTCGCTGAGAAAAGAAGACCACTGAGCTTAACAAACTGTATTGCTTGAGAGAGAGAGAGAGAGAAGCAGTCCGGGCAGTTAGAAGACAGTGTTATCTGGTCTCTGGGTCTACTTTATTGCTTTATGCCACTCTTCAGAGGAGACTCGTTATTGTAGACCCATCGATATCCTGAACAGGTGCTGAGTGACAGGCCAACAGCCAGAAGTTAAAACATATTGGTTATGCTTTTTGGTTACTTCAAAGACCCTTCTAAGCTTCCCAAAATATCTGTCTGGTTATGCTTTTTGGTTACTTCAAAGACCCTTCTAAGCTTCCCAAAATATCTGTCTGGTTATGCTTTTTGGTTACTTCAAAGACCCTTCTAAGCTTCCCAAAATATCTGTCTGGTTATGCTTTTTGGTTACTTCAAAGACCCTTCTAAGCTTCCCAAAATATCTGTCACAGACACAAAGAATCGATGTGAGAGAGGAAGAGGAAGGCAAGAAAGAGTTTGCCCCTTACCTAAATCTGCTTTTTATAGTCATAGAGAGGACAAGCCTTCCAAGCTGTGCTAAAGGGTCTTACTTTTTCTGTCAGTTGACTAAAGTATTAGAAGCGAGGGGTAGTAGATGTAAAGATGAAACAGGGTTACCTAATGATAAATTAACTGTGCGGAGAGAAAAGAATAGATTCTATAAGGTAGATGAGGTAAAAAAAAATGAGAAAACAGATGGAAGTATGTTAGCGGTTATCTTGGTATACACAGATTAGTCCAGTCTTGACATCAGTGAAATCAAGCCCAGTCTTTGTACCGTCTCTAGAAGCATCCAACAAACTTTTGTTATGAAGAATCAAGAGATTTATTCTGAGCTCGCATCACAGCAAATACACTATCAAGAAATTTATTCTGAGCTCGCATCACAGCAAATACACTTTGGCAGAGGATAGAGTCACAACTAACGCTCATAACAGACTTTGGCGGGGATTGTTCCAACCAACAGTCATCACAAACTATGACGGGGATAGTGTCACAACTAACGCTCATCACAGACTATGACGGGGATAGTGTCACAACTAACGCTCATCACAGACTATGACGGGGATAGTGTCACAACTAATGCTCATCACAGACTATGACGGGGATAGTGTCACAACTAACGCTCATCACAGACTATGACGGGGATAGTGTCACAACTAATGCTCTTCACAGGCTATGACGGGGATAGTGTCATAACTAATGCAAAACACAGATTATGACGGGGATAGTGTCACAACTAATGCTCATCACAGACTAGGACGGGGATAGTGTCATAACTAATGCTCATCACAGATTATGACGGGGATAGTGGCACAACTAACGCTCATCACAGACTATGACGGGGATAGTGTCACAACCAACAGTCATCACAGACTATGACGGGGATAGTGTCACAACTAATGCTCATCACAGATTATGACGGGGATAGTGTCACAACTAACACTTATCACAGACTAGGACGGGGATAGTGTCATAACTAATGCTCATCACAGATTATGACGGGGATAGTGTCACAACTAACGCTCATCACAGACTAGGACGGGGATAGTGTCACAACTAATGCTCATCACAGACTAGGACGGGGATAGTGTCACAACTAATGCTCATCACAGACTAGGACGGGGATAGTGGCACAACTAACGCTCATCACAGACTAGGACGGGGATAGTGTCACAACTAATGCTCATCACAGACTAGGACGGGGATAGTGTCACAACCAATGCTCATCACAGATTATGACGGGGATAGTCTCACAACCAACAGTCATCACAAACTATGACGGGGATAGTTTCACAACTAACGCTCATCACAGACTTTGGCGGGGATTGTTACAACCAACAGTCATCACAGACTATGACGGGGATAGTGTCACAACTAATGCTCATCACAGACTATGGCGGGGATAGTGTCGCAACTCATGCTCATCATAGAATATGGCTGGGATAGTGTCACAACTAATGCTCATCACAGAGTATGACGGGGATAGTGTCACAACTAACGCTCATCACAAAATATGACGGGGATAGTGTCACAACTAACTCTCATCACAGACTATGATAAGGATAGTGTCACAACTAAAGCTCATCACAGAGTATGGCAGAGATAGTGTCACAACTAACTCTCATCACAGAATATGACAGGGATAGTGTCACAACTAACTCTCATCACAGAATATGACAGGGATAGTGTCACAACTAACTCTCATCACAGAATATGACAGGGATAGTGTCACAACTAACTCTCATCACAGAATATGACAGGGATAGCGTCACAACTAGCTCTCATCACAGACTATGGTAAAGATGGTGTCACAACTAACGCTCATCACAGAGTATGGCAGGGATAGTGTCACAACTAACTCTCACATTATTTAGAGACAACGTTAATAAGAAATAATTCAAAATGATACCCTTCTAGATGTAGTTGTCCCTAAAAATTCTTGTATCTTTATAATGATCGATATCGTCATTAAAAAACTAACAAACAACAAGAAACGGAGAAAATTTAGGTGGCTGCTCCAAACAATCCTTTGGCAAAATGAATGAAATGGGTCGGCTGTCCAAAAAACATAAATTTTATCAGTTATGTAACTCATTTAATCCAACCAAGATAGATCTAGTACTTGTGTAAAAAAAATCTTTCCTGAACGGAATACTAATTCTCTGTCATACATCTCTCAGAGAGTAGACTGAGAGCTAAATGGATTTATAAAAAAAAAGTTAGAGCAGAGAGATGAATAGATAGATAGATTGATAGAGATAGAAAGAAAAATAGATAGATAGATAGATAGATTGAGAGAGATAGAGAGAAAAGTAGATAGATATATAGATGAACTGAAAGAAAAAAAATAGGAGAGAAGGAGGATAGAGGTGGAGAAAGAGAGGGAGGGAGAGAGATACAGAGAAAGAGATAGATAGATAGATAGATAGATAGATAGATAGATAGATAGATAGATAGAGAGAGAGAGAGTGAGAGAGAGAGAGAGAGAGAGAGAGAGAGAGAGAGAGAGAGAGAGAGAGAGAGAGAGAGAGAGAGAGAGAGAGAGAGAGAAATGTATATGGAGTGGAAAAATGGAAACATCCTGAAAAGTAGGGATAAGAGTGAAGTAGAAGGAAGAAAGAGAGCTTAAAAAAATTAGAAAAGAGAGAAAGAGTAGCGACAGAGCGAGGCAAAGAGTGAGAAAAAGATAGCGGAGTTGTTTTTTAAAGCAGATGGAAGAAATAAAACAAACACAGAAAAGCAAAATTGTTCAGAAACGATTATGGTTGTTAATAGCGAAGTCTATTTCCTGCCCAGGTATTGAGAAAATGGGAATCTTGATCAACAAATAAGCCTCTTCCTGTCTATATGACTTTGATCTTCCCTTTATATGATGTTAAAGTATTTGGAGTATTTGTCCTGTGTATATATAATATACTGAATTAAGTTCCGTCAAAATCCCCTTGAAAAGTTGAAGTTTTCTGTCAGCCGTACTGGAAAATCCAAATATTTAGAGGAATAATAATTAAAACAATTCCCTTCCCTCCCCACCCCCTCTCTCCCTCTCTCTCTCTCTCTCTCTCTCTCTCTCTCTCTCTGTCTCTCTCTCTTTCTCTCTCTCTCTCTCTCTCTCTCTCTCTCTCTCTCTCTTCCCTCCACCTCCTCCTCCTCCTCCTCTTCTTCTTCTTCTTCTTCTCCTTCTCCTTCTCCTTCTCCTTCTTTTTCTTCTTCTTCTTCTTCTTCTTCTTCTTCTTCTTCTTCTTCTTCTTCTTCTTCTTCTTCTTCTTCTTCTTCTTCTTCTTCTTCTTCTTCTTCTTCTTCTTCTTCTTCTTCTTCTTCTTCTTCTTCTTCTTCTCCTTCTCCTTCTCCTTCTCCTTCTTCTTCTTCTTCTTCTCCTTCTCCTTCTTCTCCTTTTTCTTCTTCTTCTTCTTCTTCTTCTTCTTCTTCTTCTTCTTCTTCTTCTTCTTCTTCTTCTTCTTCTTCTTCTTCTTCTTCTTCTTCTTCTTCTTCTTCTTCTTCTTCTTCTCTTCTTCTTCTTCTTCTTCTTCTTCTCTATCTATCTCCCAAGATTAAAACTCAAGACGTAGGGTGTAAGCCTAACCATCACTCATTTCCCGAATGGTTTTCGGTTGCTCTTTTTCATGGTAAATTTATGCAGAATCTAATGAGAAGTAAACACTTCTGTCGTCTCCTATTTCATTATTGAGAATTATTAAGGTAAGATTGATGCGGTTCTTCTTTCAATTTTTTTATATATAGATGTATGGTGAATGAAATCTGAGCATCTGTCAATATCATTGAGGACAGAACCTTTCGAAGAATAAAAACTTACTTGAAAGCATTTAAAAAACTAGAAGTAGAAGGTAGGAGAAAAAGTCTTGCCACAGTGTTATGACTTTGATTGTCAAGAAGCAAAGATATGAAAACGATATTCTTTGTCATGCTCGGTTATTTGTCCAATTTCTGTTTGTTCTTTTTGAGGATCGTTTGACAGAAGACAACATTTTGTAATAGTTTTGTTTTTTGGGGGTTTTTTTTTTTTGGTGTACTATTATTAACTAGTTGACTGACTTTGTCAACAGAAAAAAAAAAGAAAACATTTAGATAAACAATGTTTATTAGTTAGGACAAACAACGTTAATAAAATTAAAAATAACAGGACTATAGTCGCTATAGACTTAGTTGCAGAGGGTAAATATACTCTACCTAACTCAATAGAGTTTTCATAAAATAGCGCAATTCAGATTTGCCTTTATCTTATTGAAACGCATAACTTTCCATCCAGATCATACAAAAAAAGTTAAGCTTAAAATAAATATGTGATTGAGTAGGCTGACTCAAGATTGATAACTGTTGAAAAAAGATTGAGTGGACAAAACATGCATATCTTTTAAATTAACCTCTGTGGTTAGACTCTTAAGTTACTTTTCTATCAATCTCTGCCATACTTAAATAACGACTGGTCTTGCTAAAACAACACACAATTTCCTTGAAGGTTGACGACATCCATAGTGACCTGAGTCAGATTTGACCCTTATCTGCTTGACTTTTTGTTTTGAAAAAGCAGATAAAACATGGCCCTGTCAAGACGGGTTCTGCTTCAACAAGACACATTTTCCCAGGAAACTTGGCTACATCCATTATTTTAGCTAATTAGTTTGATCCTAACCTGCTTGGCAACATCCATTATTTTAGCTAATTAGTTTGATCCTAACCTGCTTCACTTTCTGTTCTGTTTTGAAACATCAGATTAAAACCGTGCGATCTAGCTAAGCCTGACGTGGCTCGCATAACAACAGTAGCGGTGATATTATATTGACGAGGCTACATGTCAAATGATAAAAATAATCCAAAAAAGGTTTGCTGACACATCTACATAAATAGAGTTGCCTTTCAAATCAATGCATCTGCATTCGATAGCGTTTCCTGAGGAAGATGTAATAACGGCTCCATGAAAACTATCTTATGAAATATGGATTGTTCAGTTACAGGAATGTTATAGTTTTGTTAAGACTAAGCGCAGATTAAAACAGTGATGAAAAAAATAAACAACAAAAAAAAAAAAAAAAAGAAAGAAAAAAGGGTTATACGCGGATACAAAAGTCTGTTTGTTTCATGCCCACCAGCTTGGGTCGTCGATTTATACACTCGATTCATTGAAACGCTCCAGATTGGCTAGTTGTGTTTTACAACATAAATTTTATATAACCCACTAAAGCCGTCCGCAAACATGATTGAATATTTTAGGAAAATAAGTTCAGTTCGGATATTACCACTAAGAGTTGGACTAAAGATTTGGCGTGAAAAAATGGTGATGATACTGACACCCCAATTCACTTCGGTAAGATGAGAATCGATCAAACGGCTTTTGATAAATTTTGAGAATAAAGAGAAAGGGAAAAAAGAAAATGAAAAGTAACTTCAAAAATCGACTAACGCTAAGTAAACGTCACAGGGAAAAGCATAAAGTTTTTAAATCTCAAGTTCTACAAAGTTTTTCTGATAATGACCAGTCTACTTGAGTTGTTAGGGAATCCAGGTGGATAGACAGATATATGGACATTACCAAACTGTCTTCGATCTACATAATTATACTGACACAAAAGGGGGATGTTCAGTCAACCGTGGAATATTTATAAAGAGAATAAAAACACGTGTAAATATGATATATTAAGCTGAATTGAGGGCGCTGGGGGGGGGGGGGGGGGGGAGGGGAGAGAGAGAGAGAGAGAGAGAGAGAGAGAGAGAGAGAGAGAGAGAGAAAGAGAGTGACAGATAGACAGAGAGTGACAGATAGACAGAGAGAAACAGTCAGAGACAGAGAGTGACAGATAGACAGAGTGAGAAAGAGAGGAAGAGAGATAGATAGACAGACAGAATAGATAGGACAGAGGTAGAGTGAGTGAGTGAGAGAGAGAGAGAGAGAGAGAGAGAGAGAGAGAGAGAGAGAGAGAGAGAGAGAGAGAGAGAGAGAGAGAGAGAGAGAGAGAGAGAGAGTAGAAATGTTATATGTTTGCAGATCTACTGTAGATTAATACTATCTTGTAAAAGTGTGCCATGCGAATACAGGATAAGAAAAACATGCACAATTTGATATGAAAACAGAGCGTTTCAATTCGCTTATATAACATTGTTTACAAATAGAATACTCACCGGTTAGAAACGATATCTCTACAAAACGTATTCCTTTATACCACAGTGTTTATGAAGGATATTAAACACAGATTATGCTAGATCTAGATCTATCTAGTCCTGATCCATATCTGATAGTCCTGCTCTAGAACTGATAGTTACTGTAAGTCCTGTCTAGAACTTATAGATAATGATAGTCCTGCTCTAGAACTTATAGTTACTGACAATCCTGCATTAAAACTGATGGTTACTGATAGTCTGTTCTAGAGGCTAATGCTGCTGCAGAAATGTCTCTAAATATACAAGTGGTTCAACTCCAAAAGAACCGCCTAGCCTAGCAGCTACCGTTACTTTGAGGTTTGGCAGGGACCGAAACTGGCCGATTCGCCGGTAAAATCTCTACCAGGCCAGCCACTAGCTATGAGGAGCAAGGTTGTCAACACTAGATCTCTCTCTCTCTCTCTCTCTCTCTCTCTCTCTCTCTCTCTCTCTCTCTCTCTCTCTCTCTCTCTCTCTCTCTCTCGCCACTGTGACAAAAGAGGCCGTAATAAAACCTGTAGACCGTTCGGTCGACGGGTCAGTCAGTCGTGAAAAAGGACCGCTCCACCATGGTAAACTGGTTGGGTGCTTAAGGCCACACGAAAGGTTAAAGGTTACATTGCAACCGGTTTTGTTTTTAGGGGCGTTTGGGCGCTTAAACCCTTGCATACATTAAAACGGGAGAGAGAGAGAGAGAGAGAGAGAGAGAGAGAGAGAGAGAGAGAGAGAGAGAGAGAGAGACAGACAGACAGACAGACAGACAGACATACAGACAGAAACAGAGAGACAAAGACAGAGAGAGAGACAGAGAAAGAGAGGCAGAGAGAGAGAGAGGCAGAGAGAGAGAGGGAGACAGAGAGAGAGACAGAGAGAGACAGAAAGAGACAGAGAGAGATAGACAGAGAGAGACAGAGAGAGAGAGAGACAGACAGACAGACAGAGAGAGAAAAAGAGAGAGAGAGACAGACAGACAGACAGAGACAGAGAGACAGAGACAGAGAGAGAGACAGAGAGAGAGACACAGAGAAAGAGAGGCAGAGAGAGAGACAGAGAGAGAGAGAGGGAGACAGAGAGAGACAGAGAGAGAGACAGAAAGAGACAGAGAGAGATAGACAGAGAGAGACAGAGAGAGAAAGAGAGAGAGAAAGAGAGAGAGAGAGAAAGAGAGAGAGACAGAAAGAGACAGAGAGAGATAGACAGAGAGAGAGAGAGAGAGAGAGAGAGAGAGAGAGAGAGAGAGAGAGAGAGAGAGAGAGAGAGAGAGAGAGAGAGAGAGAGAGAGAGAGAGAGAGAGAGAGAGAGAGAGAGAGAGAGAGAGAGAGAGAGAGAGAGAGAAAGAGAGAGGTGTCACAAAGCGCGAAGGACTTAGCAGGCCCTGCCGAGTTTCAAGGTTGAGGAATAGTAGAAAATCTAATCACAGTACAGACACCGGTGCTTCCATTTTTAACATCAAAACGTGTTTACAAGTGCGATCTGTACGCTCCGAAGGTCACGGATGAGTGGGCAGCGACGAGTAGTTAGAGCTACCAGGACCAGGTTCCAGCCACCTACACATTCGCCATGCTTTTTTTTTTCCTTTTGTCTTTTTTTTTTTTTTTTTTATTTCTTTCACCTCTCCTAGCCTCAGTGACTAGTGCCCAAATCTTTCTATTCATAGAATCGTAAACATTATTTTGAATCTGAAGTCGTATTCGAAGAATCAATGGCAAATGACCTTGTTATATAAATTTTTATTGTACACGTTAGTTGGTAAACACTCTCGTTTGAACAAAAATTCTTTTATTTTTTTGTCCCCTAATACTTTATTGTTGCCCCGCTTTAATTTGATTTTTATATGATCTAACATACTGTGGAAAGCTAAAACATTTTTGTTATTTTAGCTTTTCTTTGTTAAGAACAAAATGTGTGGGAAAGAAATCAATATATCGACATTATTAACATAATTATACGAAACACACAATTTAAAGAAATGATGAACAATTAAAGCAATTGAAAATTTCACCATCCTTTAGAGCAGGCATGTCCAAAGTCCAACTATCGGGCCAAAGGCGGCCCGTGGTCAAATCTACATTGGCCGCAACTTCTGTCATAAAATCAATAATTGTAAAACGTCAATGGTTCAAAGAATGTCTGGCTGAAAGGACGGTCCCAACACATTTCCATGTCACCAAATCTGGTCATCTTTGCAAAAAGACAATAAAAAGAAAATCGACGTGTTCACAAAAATAAACATAGTTAAACATTGAGACATAGACAGATATTGGTCTTACCTTTACAGCTAGATTTCCACAAGCAATGAATACAAGAGTTGATTTTAGTAAGGAAAGTTTCAAAATGAGTTCAAAACAGCTGTTGTATTTCCCTGCATGTTTAAGGATGTTACATCAAAAGAAAAAAAAATCAAACACTGAATGATACCACTGTGGTGCCCAGGAAAAGACTTTATTGTAAGACGACAGGACACAGTATGCCTACAACCTTTTGAAATAGTATCTTACAGGGAATTAC
>JAWDGP010003871.1:32500-77500 GCA_033675545.1 Elysia crispata | reverse complement strand
AAAAGAATTGCTTTGGCTACTTTGGGATTTTAACTCTATTTTTTCAACTGACGTTGTTCGTTAACTGTTTAACGTTTATCAGAAATGACTTAACAAATGAAGAAAAAGGAACAGAACTTTAATCACGCAATGTTATATTAAGCGTAATTTCGATTGTTCGTATTAAAACTTACTATGCTATTGTTCAAAAAAAATAAATAAATAAATAAACAAAGCAAATCGAACAAAACAAAACAATCCAAATTTTGATTTGTCACAATGCATTTTTTAAGTTATGCCAATGAATTTTATAATATCGAAATACATAGAGTTACATCATGCACTTTTTGTCAATCTAATCTGGTTATTACTGTGACTAAGCGTGAGATAATTATAGATTCAGGATGTATCGCTATCAACGCCATACAAGAAACGTTTTTTGCATAATTTCTCAACTAGTAAGGAAGTAGTATTCTATTGACTGAATGGCTCACTCCAAATACTTTTTTTTCTATTAGATTCACATGATAGAAATAGACCACCAGTATAATCCATCAAAATTTTTCTTTTGTGGACCAGATTTTCATTTTTTTAAATCATTCCAAGACTTTCCACGTCGTTGTTTCTCATTCATCTCTTCCTCAGGCGCCACGGAATCTCTCTATTGAGCTCGTGCTTTGCGGCTTTCTTGCTAACACACTGACACTCAATGCAGACTTTCTTAGAGTATGGCAAAACTATGTACAGCGTTGCGTCTCTATCTCATATATTTGTTCTTGTGTTACAATGGTATAGTTTCCCTGAGCACTTATTTTGAACCCAGTAAATGACCAGATGCGGTAGGTGCACGAGGAAAGTGACTTGTTGAACTGTTCTTCAACCAGTTATATCTTGAACTCGTTCAGAGCTTCATTAGTTTGGCATTTTGACTTAATTGCCTGGCGACCTCAGGGGTAATCGCGTCATGAATAGGACTGCAGGCCATCTCGACCGTACTACGTTACAAGGTGTTATCACCGGGACCCGTAAAGACAGTGTGGATCACACCTGGACACATGGTGTGATCACCAGGACCCGTGAAGACTTCCTTGATCTCAGCTAATCACATGGTGTTATCACCAGAACCCGTGAAGACTGCCTGGATCACAGCTAATCACATGGTGTGATCACCAGGACCTGTGAAGACTGCATAGACCGCAGCTAGTCACATGGTGTGATCACCAGGACCCGCGAAGACTGCGTAGACCGCAGCTAGTCACATGGTGTTATCACCAGGACCCGTGAAGACTGCCTAGATCCGCAGCTAGTCACATGGTGTGATCACCAGGACCTGTGAAGACTGCCTAGATCACAGCTAATCACATGGTGTGATCACCAGGACCCGTGAAGACTGCCTAGATCCGCAGCTAGTCACATGGTGTGATCACCAGGACCCGTGAAGACTGCCTAGATCACAGCTAATCACATGTTGTTATCACCAGGACCCGTGAAGACTGCCTAGATCACAGCTAATCACATGGTGTGATCACCAGGACCCGTGAAGACTGCCTAGATCCGCAGCTAGTCACATGGTGTGATCACCAGGACCTGTGAAGACTACCTGGGCGCAGCTAGTCACATGGTGTTATCACCAGGATCCGTGATTACTTCCTGGATCACAGCTAGCCACATGGTGTTATCACAAGGACCCGTGAAGACTGCCTGTGTCACAGCTAATCACATGGTGTCATCACCAGGATCCTTGATAACTTCCTGGACAATACCTGATTAGCTAATGTTTTTCTCTGTCCTCGAGATTCAGCTTTCATTAATGATTTATTAAATTTCTGTCAGTTCAGGAGTAAAGCCCAGGCTCATTCAACACTGAGAGGATCAGTTAGAAAAACAACAACGAATACCTAAATCTTGAGAACTGAGGACCTCATTACAGTACCAGTATCATCCAGGGTAAAATCTTTCTCATGTGGATAATGAATCAATATCGGTTGCCATTACGATGATCGTCAACATTTTATATAAATAATATGTAAGATCGCATCTTCCTCATTTTAGAGTTTTTTTTTTTTAATAATCTCGCGTAGTTTCTACTGTTTTGTAGCTGCAAGTAATCTAAAAACCGCACACGGAACAGACTTTTGAATTGAGCTTCGATTTTGCCAACCAGCTAACAAGAGTAACTATAATTATGTCATTTAACGATGTTAGTCTCTTAAGTAGCCTTTCTGATGATAATCGCTTCTTTTTATCAATTGAAGTGTTTCTTTTCTCTGTTATTGTGTTGTTTTAGATGTGTGAAACATCTAGTAGGGTATTAGCACAAACCGGCTTAAATATGACCAACCAGTTTATTCTCTCTCTCTCTCTCTCTCTCTCTCTCTCTCTCTCTCTCTCTCTCTCTGTGTTTCTCTCTCTGTCTCTCTCTGTCTCTCTGTCTCTCTCTGTTTCTCTCTCTCTCTCTCTCTCTCTCTCTCTCTCTCTCTCTCTCTCTGTGTCTATCTTTCTCTCTCTCTCTCTATTACCTCCATTTTATTTTCTTTCTCTCCCCTGTCGATTTGTCCAACAATTGACTCGATCCCCCACCCCACCCCATTTTGTCGAAGAACATAAACCACCTAACTCACTCACCTATTAATCTATTCTAGACTTTGATCCGATCAAATTACTTTTCTCTTCTGAAGACCTTTGCTACAGACGTAAACGTTGCTATGGAGACCACAAAGTCGGAATCTAGTCCATCTAATAAATCAGAGGAAAACAGTTTACGCGAATATTTCGAAAATGTTAACAGTTTACAATTTTTCTTTGTCTTTTTTTTTTGACTTTGTTGTTCTCAATCATAAGAGACTTCCTCTCACGCTACGCTTTTATCAAGATATCGAACTCATTATCCTAGGAAATCTACCTCTGATCGAAGTTTATATATTAAATATGTTGTTTGTTATCTCCCTTGACCATTAAGAAGCCTCAGACATCTTATGACAATACAAGCCTTTTCATTTCTCCTGAAACTAATTTGTTCCCCGAGCGCTGAAATACTTGTCAAGCAAACCAGGACAGAGACAAGGGAAAGACAGTGCTGTGGACAAGGCCTGAAAGCTCTGACCATTTGGTCACTTCGTACGTTTATTATAACCAATCTAATAATACTATACGTTGGAATACAGAGCTATTATATTTATATTCCATGCTTCCATAATGATTAATTTCTGTGACGTACTTGAGTCTCTAATTACAGCTAGATACGATGAAGATGAAAATTAATTAATAAAAAGTCAAAGCCCTCATATATCTAATATATCTAGTATTTCTAGCTAGCTCTATTTATCAGGTTTAAGTTGTAATCACAAGTTTCAGACGAATTTCTTAGATATTGATAATTTGTTTCTTATTGTTTTTTTAAGACCAAAAAGGAAAAATCGATAATTTTTTTGGCCAAGACCTGTTGCAGTTTGATATTCCGTCTGATATGTAGATGGTTTTTGTCCGCCAGATTAAGGGGTTCTAAACATCACTACACGACTTAGGTATTTTGTTTCTCACTCTAATCCCTCTATAAATCTACACCAAACGGATCATCATGGACGCCATATTGGCTATTTTTACCCGTATCAAACTGTGCTTCTTTGACAATGATGTAGTTCTGATCAAAGGCGAGTGAGTGCTTGAGCTTGTGAATATTCGTGCAAACGAATACAAAAATATAATAAATTTTGTAAACGCATTTCTGTGCTAGTGCCATAGTTATAACAATCAGTATCGCCATCATCGCCATCACCTTTATCGTCGTCATCATCATCACCATCATCATCTTCACCATAATCTTGTCCCACATTATTATCACTTTATAAATAACCACAACCTCCATCACAAAATCATCACCTTAATGAACCTCCTCTTCCTCCTCAACATTATCAGTGTAACATCAACGACTGTATCTTCGCCAAAATAGTCTTCCTCTTTCTCTTTTTCTTCTTCTTCTTGTTCTTGTTGTTGTTGTTCTTCTTCTTTTCCTTGTTGTTGTTGTTGTTGTTGTTGTTGCTCTTCTTCTTCTTCTTCTTCTTCTTCTTCTTCTTCTTCTTCTTCTTCTTCTTCTTCTTCTTCTTCTTCTTCTTCTTCTTCTTCTTCTTCTTCTTCTTCTTCTTCTTCTTCTTCTTCTTCTCCTCCTCCTCCTCCTCCTCCTCCTCCTCCTCCTCCTCCTCCTCTTCCTCCTCCTCCTTTCTTATCAGTCAAGAAAACGATATCTCAAACAGAAAAGAAAAAAAAAATATAAAAACGCCACTTAGAAAACGTTTTTAATCCAAGACCTAAAGCGACGCACAAGTGGCTAACTGAGTAAAGCTTACAGGTGCAGGCTCACGTTATATGGGGAAAAAGAAAACAGCATAATCTTAACTTTTAATTTAGGAAATTAAAAGTTTCGCCAGATGAAGTCAAATAAAGACCAAATCCATTTTCGTCCGACATTCATCCTCAGAGTCAATATTTATTCAGTCGAAATAAGGAAAGATTCAGAAAACAAAGATACAATTAAAGTATATCAGCAGAAAATGGATAAGAAAAGAGATTTGCAACCTGTAAAAAAAGTATAAGAAATATTATTAAGTTTCCGTCATTAAGGATGAAGCTATTTTTTAATCGATTATTTGAAGAGAAATCTACAAGTGACAGAAATGATGAAGATGTTGATGTCATAAATGCAATAGGATCGCATCTGTTGCAGGCAAAAAAAACAACAACTCAGAAGCTTTGACTAAGTGCAATGCCATTTGACGTTTTTCAATAACATAGACAATTACATTTCATAACAAAGTTTAAAGCTAAATAAATTAATGAATGGTGATTTTTTTCCCTCTAACTAATAATGACACAAAACTAAGACTGAAGAAAAAAACAACTTTCTTAAAGCTACTAACCCCCCTCCCCTCACTCGCAACCTCCCCTTTTTCGTTCATTCAGTTTTTTCCTCTGTTTTTCGTGGAATTCTTTCCCTCCTCTTCCATCCATTCTTCCTTACCTCCCCTATACCTAAAGCAGGATTCTGAAGATTATACCGATGGTACCGATGACCGACATTTTTGAGATGTGAATGACATGCGGCCTGCTCGGAAGGCATTAGCGAAAAGATTGTCCTTCATCGTGAATAATAATAACAATAATAATAGTAATAATAGTAATAATAATAATAATAATAATAATAATAATAATAATAATAATAATAATAATAATAATAATAATAATAATAATAATAATAATAATAATAATAATAATAATAATAATAATAATAATAATAATAATAATAATAATAATAATAATAATAATAATAATAATAGTAGTTGTAGTAGTAATAATAATAATAATAATAATAATAATAATAATAATAATAATAATAATAATAATAATAATAATAATAATAATAATAATAATAATAATAATAATAATAATAATAATAATAATAATAATAGTAATAATAGTAATAATAGTAATAATAATAATAATAATAATAATAATAATAATAATAATAATAATAATAATAATAATAATAATAATAATAATAATAATAATAATAATAATAATAATAATAATAATAATAATAATAATAATAATAATAATAATAATAATAATAATAATAATAATAATAATAACAATAATAATAATAATAACAATAATAATAATAATAATAATAATAATAATAATAATAATAATAATAATAATAATAATAATAATAATAATAATAATAATAATAATAATAATAATAATAATAGTAATAATAATAATAATAATAATAATAATAATAATAATAATAATAATAATAATAATAATAATAATAATAATAATAATAATAATAATAATAATAATAGTAATAGTAATAATAATAATAATAATAATAATAATAATAATAATAATAATAATAATAATAATAATAGTAATAGTAATAATAATAATAATAATAATAATAATAATAATAATAATAATAATAATAATAATAATAATAATAATAATAATAATAATAATGAAGAAGAAGAAGAAGAAGAAGAAGAAGAAGAAGAAGAAGAAGAAGAAGAAGAAGAAGAAGAAGAAGAAGAAGAAGAAGAAGAAGAAGAAGAAGAAGCCCACTGTAGGCACAAAACATATCGATAATATCTACAGAAAGCCTCTAGAATTTTGGTCTCGCCAATACTTTCTATATCATATCCTTTATTATCGTAACCTCGGGCACACTCAAGGTCTCAGCAAAAAAAAAAAAAAATGGATACAGAAAGTGCAGCAGCTAGCTAGCATGGCACGTTTCTCTAGCAGACGTGAGCAGAACAAACAACTCCAGTCCTAGATCTAGCAGTTTACCCGGCAGTCTGCTGTAGGACATCAGCTGGTCTGCTTGAGAGAATGGCCGCGCTGGGCAAGGGCAGCGCAGGGTCAGCGGAATTTGATAGCAATGACCTCAGGCCGTGAGGTCAGCGAAATAGATTTTGACCCGAAAACAAAACAAAATAAAACAAAACAGAAACGGTCACAGCTGATTCTGTGACCAGTGAGCGGGTGAGAAGTGGGGACCGCCTCTCACCACTCGACAAGAAGAATAGATGGGTCGAGCTTGAGAAAAACTGCTGCGGCTCTTGGTTGCGGTTGTGGTTTGGGTTGTGGTTTAATAATCTCCCTCTCTTGATGATTATCGGTTGTCAGTTTTTATCTCGCCCTTTTAATCCCATACATCACATCGATTTTTTTTTTCTGCACTCGTCTTTCTCCTTCGTATCCAATTTTCTCGATGTTGCTGTCTGTTTATTTGTTTTTGTTTTTGTTTTTTAATCTTTAATCCCATTTGATTCGTTTATTATGTAAAACAGATCCTGCTTTTCTATTCCCACCGATTTCCCATTGAATTATTATCCTTGTCTTCTTGTTGATCCTTTTTTTTTCTGAAATATGTCTGAAGATATAGTTTTCTAATGTGCTTATTTTCTCTTTTTCAAATCTGCTTTTCAACTTTACTGATCCTTTTTTTTTCCTTTTGCTTTTTTCAAAATTCTGTCTTCTATCTATAATTTTATCTCTTTTGTTCCTAAATTCCAACATCCTCGCCAAAAATTATTTTAGTATTTTTTTTTTTCATTTTCCATGTATTTGAAGACGGCACCCCATGTTCACTTGACAAAACACTCGCCTGAAGATGCGAATTTCATGTTTGCTGATGAGTGAATACGGGATATTATAAAATGAGATTCGCCTTATTTTTTTTTTCATTTTTGTTTTTTGTGTGGGAATGGAGAGGTGCACAGATGAAAGATAAAACTTGCGAAGCTTATAATTTATTATATTGCTATATTGCAGACAGCTTCAAACTGCTTTTTATGGAAATTTAAGAACGTTCTTTTTTTTTTTTTTAATTCATTTGTCATTGGATTTATAATAAATATGAAGAAACGTAACTGAAAATCCTTTCCTAGAATTCTTCGTTAATCTTTATCTTATTGGAGTTTTTGTTTGTTTGTTTGTTTTTTGTTGTTGGTCTTTTTTTTTCCATAAATTTTGTTTTGACGAAACGTGACTGCAGTTCTTATCTCAACTCCCATGCTGCGTAGTGAAGAGACGGAATAAAATGTTCCAAAGTGTAACGGGTATTTATATTGCGATTAAAAAAAATGTAACTTGTTCCCTTCAAGGGAGAAAATAGACTTTGATTGGCAAAATGAAAAAAAAAAAAAGGAAAAAAAAGGAAAATTGAAAAGAAATGCTATAGTATCTAACTGCAGATTTGATTATAACATTGTTTGCGTTTAAAATGAAAATGTCATTACTTTCTGCAGAACCAATGGAAACGTTTGATATATTTTACAAGACAGACAACCCTCCCATCAGACTCAGTTACCATGGCAATGTGCACTACAACTCTATCGTAGATCCATACTCAGCCTCTATAGATCTGGGCCTGGGCCTGCCCGGCTACCAACCAGGGGTGAGCAAAATCATAATATCTTACTTGAATAGGGCTTTGAATTTCTGCAAACTCCGGGTGATCTTATGGCTTACTTTAAACAGCACAAAAAATAATCATTTGTGAAAAAAACAAGCAAAACAAAATTAATTAAAAAAAAATAATAAAATAAACTTTCGAAACGACCATGAATTATCACTGACTCCAAACATTCATAAGAGCCTTATTCATAAAACTAAAACTGCCTTTCGACGATCGTAAGCCAATACCTTTTGCATGCGCTTCGATGCATCGTCAAGTTACAACGCACCTATTAAAACCGGCATATAGCGTAAGTTTTTCCACTCTCTTAATATTTATCTTAGACGGCACTAGTTATATATAATAAATTATAATGCTTTGTTGTATTAAGATATTCCAAAGTCCTCTGTTGAGAGCTTCATTGGGCCCAGAATAAAAGCTTGGAAACATTTTCAAGACTAGATCTACACCGTTCTCTAAGAGGCGATGTTCTACTCAGCCTTCAAGAAGCCTGAAATACTGGTTAGGTTTTCACTAAGCTGAGCCTGCGTTGGATGGGCACTAGAGTTGAAAATCATAGAATCGCCTACTCCGATTCTTCGATTCTCAAAATCGCCGATTCCGATTCCGATTCCGAATCTGATTCACGAAATGAACGGTATTATGAAAACAACATTGCATATTGATTGCTTCCCCCTATTGGTTCAGAATTTCTTAAAGGACTTCATCACAGGTTAATGAGGTCGGATTCCATAGTCCATGCAAGATTACTTGACACTAGTTTTTCTTTGCTCTGCGTATGTGCTTACTTTACCCTCTTCCTCCACATAGTGCCAGTGACAAACGAGGTCAAACCCGCTCTCCTTCCCTTTCCAGCCCTCTCAATGACATTGCATGTGACGCATCCTCAGCCGTGCATACCTTGCTTTTGTTATGCCCGAGCCGGCGTCCCAGATCAGAATCAGAATCAGAATCGGAGAAGACAATCACATACTCTTCGACTCGTTTCTACGATTCCTTGAATTGGCGATTCCGATTCTCAGAATCGATTCAACCCACCTTACTGTAAAGCTTGGAGCTGGTTAGGGAAGCCACTGGTTCATTAACTAATTTTATTGAACGCTCTTTCTCTCTGCTCTCATTAACCTCCACGGTAATCTCGTTTCTTAAAGGTGACTGTTGTCGTAGGAAGAAGACAACTCTCTCCAAGGGTGGATTGAGGTGGAAAATGTGATTTTTTTTTTCGCTTGTAGAAAGAGGAACCTTGGCGCTCGCGATCGGGAGCAGGTGCCAAGGTTAGATTATAGCAGTGTGAGAAGTTTTATTTTTCTAAACCTTTTCACTAAGTCTTGAGCTCTCACGATATTCTATAGGGTATTTATCTAAATTTAGTGAGTGCATTGACGTCATTTCAGATTTTCAAAAAGTCGAACGATTGACGTCAGTAGATGATTATTAGTGATTGAAATAGGTGAAAGTATGGAGGTTAGTCGGTGAGGTTATTGAATCTTATTATGTATGGTTAATATCCTCACGGAAAACTATGTAAATGTCGTAGAAAATGTAAGGAGTATTAAAAAGATAACAACAGTCGTATAGTCATGTCTATGTGTCTCCTTGATTTTTTTAAATGAATGCAAATATATAAAACGGATCTATCCCGTTATTATCTATAGCAGATTTAAGATAGGTAGGAAAATAATAATTATGTGGAATTATATGACATTCCAGAAGTCTTTATTAGTCTTATACGCAGTTTGAATCATCCATACTTTAGGATACAACAAATAAATACAATTTAAGCACCGTTATAAAGCTAAACAGGTCTAGACAGTAACTCCAAAACTACACTGAGTGCTCTACGATTTTTTTTCTATAATTTCCAATAGTCACTGGTTCGCTTGTTCCTCTGTTTCCCCACTGTCAGGCTTCTGTCACCTGGAACCAATACCAGAAACCAACAATGCCTAGATTAGACGTTTGACGTGTATTCTCATCAACGCTATCGCAATTATTATTTCTATCGGCCAATAGAAAGGCAACAGGTGCAGTTTCCCAGCAAGTCTAGGTCACTAGTCTTGTACTACCGTTGGGTCAAGCCATAGAGAAGAGATACATATTTTCACTGGTCAAGCTAAGGGTCAAAGGTGTTTACACCTTGCTGCATCAAGATGAAAGCTTGATTACTACGCCTAGAAAGTCCTTGACCACTAAACAAAGGTCAGTGACGCACACTGAATGGATTTGTTTCGTCACACCGCCGATTACACGCCATCAACAAGGACGATCGAAGGTCCTGTAGTGGTTGTGGATTTCACACCCTTCTTTTTTTAATTTTATCACAACTCGTAGTCATTTCGACCACTTCGAATCACAAAGGACTTGTGTAAGCTCATCGCTATTTTAGGAAACCGTCTCATCATGGGATCCCTTTAGTCGTGAGGGCACAAGGTAACAACAATTAAAACTGACATCCCATCAGATCATTTCGCTTTTGTCTTAGATTTTGGACGTCTCTACAATAAAATCCCGTTAAATATTCCGCCAGACCATTACCCCTTTCCCTCGCTCCAGACACGGCTCGTATATTATAATATTTATCTCTCATGAAAACATTGTGTTTCTGAAAATTTTTTTTACGCAAAGCTGTGGAAATGATTCCCGTCGACCTTTGTATTGATTGACGTTCATTTCACTCTTGACCACAAGTTGTTTTGTTTTCTTCAAATTCTATGCGATATCGCTCCTAGATATCACTCCGCGCTGAGAATTGTTCTTGTCAAGAGTTAGCATTGGTTGTAGGAGATATAGAAAACCATGTGACTGGCTCTTGCTTTAGCGTTGAGAATCGTCCCTCAAGACAATCAGTCTTATCTTTGAGCTCTACTATCCATGAAGATTAGTTTGATAAGCAAAGTTCAGTGAGTGTTCTTGGCTTTAGCGTGGGTTTCAAATTCTTGGGATTTCTTCAGGCTATAATTGTAGTGGCTGAAACAAAACAACGCCGAAAATAAGAAATGGGGGGGGGGGGGGGTGTCTTTCAATGGCAACATTAGATTGGTAAAAGAAAGGCAATTTTTAAAACTTCATTCAACCAAATAAAGGAATTTAAAGAGAGCCGATTATCTCATATCTCACGATTTTTTTTAAACAGGAAGAAAGGACCTTTAGCTCTTGCGTATGGATTTCCCCAACATAACTAAAGTCTTGTGGACTGTCCATGATAGCAAGACCACATCACCAGGTTCCAGAAAGTGCACAACTCGCTAATAAACGGAAAATTAAATATATTGCAGAGTGTCTAAACAGAAATTATTAGTTTACAAACTTAGCATACAATTTGCTGATCTAATTGTATGAAAATTATGTAGCATTTGCAGAAACTTTTACCGAACCAACTTTCCACAGGTTATTCTATGTACCAATTTAACATTTTTTAAAACATCAGCATAGTCTATATCGCAAATCTTTGTTTGCCTCTATCGCTTGTAAGATAATGCCATGTATTATATTTCAAGGGAAATAACTCCAGCCCTTTTTTTTTCTTACAAACTAAGAGAAACTTCAACTCGGGCTAGAAACATCGCGACCTCTGTGGAGCTTGCAATAACAGACGCCACGGCTTATACCAACATTTCAATCTTGCGTGAAAGTCGGTAGCTGCTAAGACAATTTTCCTTAAGATTGCCAAATCCGAGATGAAAAGGAGCAAAAATAACAGAGGGAGCTGTAGAAAATAACATATCAGGTTCTTTGTATCAAGACAACAATTTTAAGAAGCTGGTAGAGAAGGGGAGGGAGGGTGGTCTGGTTACTGTGAGGTTTATCACGATAACAGAGCAAGGAAAAGGCAGGGGCCAAAGTCCACACCTCGCAGACCTTGACATTATTTCCACGGGACAAGTGCTCACTCTAGGGATTGATGGATCCTGTGGGGGCAAAGGGAGGGGAGAGAGAGAGAAAGAGAGAGAGAGAGAGAGAGAGAGAGAGAGAGAGAGAGAGAGAGAGAGAGAGAGAGAGAGAGAGAGAGAGAGAGAGAGAGATTTACTGGAAAGTAGAGAGACCTTTTGGTGTGAGGTTGGGCCTGAGGGGAAGAGTTGGAGGGTGGAAAAAAGTATGTGGCAATTTTAAACCTCTACAGGGGTAAGAAATGTTTTTTTTATATTCTATGGTTCTCCATTTCTTCATGAGCTTATACGAAGAATCATAGCTAGGTTACGCCGAACGGCCAATGCACTCTAATAAGGTAGACCTCTTGACATTTAAAATAATGTAAAGGCTTCAGTGAATGGCGAACTTTCGTGGAATTCCCGATCAAAGAGTGATAAACACGAAATTAACATGTTATAAGCGTATAGTTTTTTTTTTTAAAGATGCGATCTGTGAGGAGAGGACTCGCTAAGAAAAGCACCCAGATCCTAGCTCTCGTCAAGATATCATCACAGGAGTGACTGGAACTCCTGATTCAGTTCGGGTTGATGAAAGGGGAGAGGGGAGAATGAAATCTTTCCTATCTTCCATGTCTCAACTCACCTGTGTGACAAAGTGACCTTGTCTCAACTCACCTGTGTGACAAAGTGACCTTGTCTCAACTCACCTGTGTGACAAAGTGACCTTGTCTCAACTCACCTGTGTGACAAAGTGACCTTGTCTCAACTCACCTGTCTGACAAAGGGACGTTGTCTCAACTCACCTGTGTGACAAAGGGACGTTGTCTCAACTCACCTGTGTGACAAAGGGACCTTGTTTAAAATCACCTGTGTGACAAACGGACCTTGTTTAAACTCACCTTTGTAACAAAGGGACCTTGTCCCAACTCACCTGTGTGACAAACGGACCTTGTTTAAACTCATCTTTGTAACAAAGGGACCTTGTCCCAACTCACCTGTGTGACAAACGGACCTTGTTTAAACTCACCTGTGTGACAAAGGGACCTTGTCCCAACTCACCTGTGTGACAAACGGACCTTGTCCCAACTCACCTGTGTGACAAAGGGACCTTGTCCCAACTCACCTGTGTGACAAAGGGACCTTGTCCCAACTCACCTGTGTGACAAACGGACCTTGTTTAAACTCACCTGTGTGACAAAGGGACCTTGTCCCAACTCACCTGTGTGACAAACGGACCTTGTTTAAACTCACCTGTGTGACAAAGGGACCTTGTCCCAACTCACCTGTGTGACAAAGGGACCTTGTCCCAACTCACCTGTGTGACAAACGGACCTTGTTTAAACTCACCTGTGTAACAAAGGGACCTTGTCCCAACTCACCTGTGTGACAAACGGACCTTGTTTAAACTCACCTGTGTGACAAACGGACCTTGTTTAAACTCATTTGTGTAACAAAGGGACCTTGACTCTACTCACCTGTATAAAATAGGGGCCTTGTCTTTACTCACCTGTATGAAATAGGGGCCTTGTCTTTACTCACCTGTATAAAATAGGGACCTTGTCTTTACTCACCTGTATAAAATAGGGGCCTTGTCTTTACTCACCTTCAACAAGTGTGAAGAGAAAGATCAAATTAAAGGCTGTTTAGAATAGAACTTTATTTCATGATACAATTCTAAAAAGACGTTTTTTTTTTAAATATACGTCTATCAATATTTCGATTTCTTTTTCTTTCCTCTGCTCATTTTTTACTTCTTTTAGCCACATAGATTTTCATACTGTCATTGTGATCATTCTATGGTTGATTTTATTTTGATTCTGGCTTGTGGCTTGCAAGTTTCAGTTCTTCTAGGCACAAAAATCTGGGTACATGATGATTTGAGTTTGTCCCCGAAAGTAGTAAACATTGCAGTACAGTACTCAAAATCTCATGTCATATTCGAACGTTGGTGATTTCTTCTAAAACAATTGTTTTAATGATAACACTGTGGCTTTAGAATTATTCCGGTGATACAAAAATATCGAGTCAAACTTATTCTCTAGCTTTTCTTTTTCTCAAACATGGTGGAATAGATGCATTATAAAACTATAAACCTAGATTTTCTTATTCTGCTTCTCATTTTTATTACTTTTGCAGTGATATTATATATTATTGTTTCAATGGTTCCGTTTGTTGTTGTTGTTGTTGTTGTTGTTGTTGTTCTTACTGCTGCCGTTATTTATATTTTAATATCTATTGTTTTCCTTCTTTTTTCCTCCCTCCTTCTCAGTCTTTTGACCGCAAATTCCGAATTAAAGCTGACTTACTTTACTGAAATGTACTTCTTGACATTCAATTTCATAAAAGAATGAAGAAAACCCTGCAGATTGAAGATAAAGATTAACGCTTGCAAAAAAAACAAAAAAAACCAACAAAAAGACAAAAAACAAAACTCACAAAACTCACACTCACAGACAAACCACAAAACAAATGAGGAGAAGTGGAGTGTGAGCTGGCGCCGCCCGTCTTGCCCTTACATAGCTCTCCGAGATTTCATCAGCCTAGAGCGGGCAAAACCTCCAGGTCGAGGGGTCTAGATCCACATCTATCACGTGACCAGATCATGGAGCGACGAGTGTGGAGGAGCGTGACACAAGCCTGGGGGAGAGAGAGGGGGAGAGAGAAGTGGAGAGAGAGGGAAAGAGAGAGAGCGGAGAAGAAAGAGACAAAGGAAGAGAGAGAGAGAGGGGGAGAGAGAAGTGGAGAGAGAGGGAAAGAGAGAGGGGGGGGGGAGAGAGAGAGAGAGAGAGAGAGAGAGAGAGAGAGAGAGAGAGAGAGAGAGAGAGAGGAGAGAGACAAAGGAAGAGAGAGAGAGGGGGATAGAGAAGTGGAGAGAGAGGGAAAGAGAGGGGGGAGAGAGAGAGAGAGAGAGGGGGGGATAGAGAAGTGGAGAGAGAGGGAAAGAGAGGGGAGAGAGAGAGAGAGAGATATGGGGGGGGGGCAAGAGATAGATAGATAGATAGATAGAGAGAGAGAGAGAGAGAAAGAGAGAGAGAGAGAGAGAGAGAGAGAGAGAGAGAGAGAGAGAGAGAGAGAGAGAGAGAGAGAGAGAGAGAGAGAGAGAGAGAATAAGGGGAGGAAACTGGGTGAACATGAGCAGGGAGCAGGGCGAGGTAAGGGGGTGAGCGTGGTAAATATGAATGGAGGACGTCGGTGGAGCGAGGCAAATCTCGGTCATGCTCCTCTTGACACATACCAGGAGCTAAATCAGTGAACGCTCTCTCGATACCTAGGAATCTACATTATGTACCGTAAAATCTGCTGATCTTTTCATTTTATATACCATGTACCAGGCCATTATGTGAACATGATGGCGCTATTTCAGCAGAAAAAAAAAGATTCGAAATTCTTACTGCAGAAAAATGTAGTGCTTTAGAAATTAACAGCGGTAATTATACGCGTGAACTGTTTGAAGAATCAGAGCATCATCTTGGTTCATGATCACCCATCATTGCTTGCCCTTGCCTCCCGGTGCTAGGTCAAAAATGACAGTAAACATAGATTGGGTTATCAACAAAACAAGATAACTAGGTTGGGTTAGTAGGTTGGCGAGGTGCATTCGTGTAAAATGTGGAGGCTACGTAAAGTTTTACGTATTGTTGAGATCACACTTTATAACCGTCAGCCATTGAAGAAAGCGCTGAAGCCGAGTAATACGAAATAATTCAAACATGTCTTTGATATGGTTGAGTAAGCAATGCAAATAAACCTACATAAAAATCGGTCCAAGGCACTTTTACCGTTATTGGGATTTCGTTGAGATCTATATATATATTGATTTGGACCAAAAAGTAGGTTGCACATTTACGTTGGAACGCGCTTTTTCCTTTTAGTTTTCCTCTTAGCACTTTGGACAATTTTGTAGTCTTAAAGGAATGTAAATCCAGCTTTCCAAATAAAATAAACACTGAAAGGGAAGTTATGGAATGAGAAAAGAAGCTGTGCAGAACACAGCCATCTTAATCGAAAAAACCAAACTGTACAATGACAAGAAGATTTGGGCATGTTAAGAATGAGCACTATACTAAAGAAGGAGATGGTTAAGAATAGATGGAATTTAAGAATGTTGCAAGGTAACTTGAATTGTACAAGATTTGTCAGGGATACTCCGGTACTGTTAGAATGAGAGATATCCAGATCAACACTTTTCTCTATCTTCAGAAACTTAGTTTGGTTCCATATTTTAGATATTTGATCCGCCAGTCATGAACTGGATTCCGAACCCAACCATATTCATTAATGTTTGCATCATTTTTATCAAAATCGAGCCCTATCTTACTCGAGGAAAAAAACTCTAAACCCAAAGCAGGAGGTGAGAAGAAAGGCAGTGAGAAGCCATTATTTGCCGTGATTTTTTTTTTTAGTTTTCGACCATTTCAGAAAAGAAGTGAGGATGAACTCTTGGCCGTAGGAGGCAAATCAATGAAAAAATGTAAAAAAAAAATAAATTAGTATTTCCTTAATTCAGGGACAAGTTACTATCTTTGTGGCTGTGTTTTGCAAAAGCCATCGGCGTTCTAGGTTTTATGCAAAATCTTGAGTCATCCGTGAGGATTCTTCCATTCAATGATTCATGGGCGAAGTTAGACGACTTACGTCTTGCTAGAAAACAAATTAAGCATTGATTCATGGACGAAGCTAGACTACTTAGGTCTTGCTAGTAAACTAATCGAGCATTGATTCATGGACGAAGCTAGACTACTTAGGTCTTGGTAGTAAACTAATCGAGCATTGATTCATGGACGAAGCTAGACTACTTAGGTCTTGCTAGTAAACTAATCGAGCATTGATTCATGGACGAAGCTAGACTACTTAGGTCTTGCTAGTAAACTAATCGAGCATTGATTCATGGACGAAGCTAGACTACTTAGGTCTTGGTAGTAAACTAATCGAGCATTGATTCATGGACGAAGCTAGACTACTTAGATCTTGGTAGTAAACTAATCGAGCATTGATTCATGGACGAAGCTAGACTACTTAGGTCTTGCTAGTAAACTAATCGAGCATTGATTCATGGACGAAGCTAGACTACTTAGATCTTGGTAGTAAACTAATCGAGCATTGATTCATGGACGAAGCTAGACTACTTAGGTCTTGGTAGTAAACTAATCGAGCATTGATTCATGGACGAAACTAGACTACTTAGATCTTGGTAGTAAACTAATCGAGCATTGATTCATGGACGAAGCTAGACTACTTAGGTCTTGGTAGTAAACTAATCGAGCATTGATTCATGGATGAAGCTAGAGTACTTAGGTCTTGGTAGTAAACTAATCGAGCATTGATTCATGGACGAAGCTAGACTACTTAGGTCTTGGTAGTAAACTAATCGAGCATTGATTCATGGACGAAGCTAGACTACTTAGGTCTTGGTAGTAAACTAATCGAGCATTGATTCACGGACGAAGCTAGACTACTTAGGTCTTGGTAGTAAACTAATCGAGCATTGATTCATGGACGAAGCTAGACTACTTAGGTCTTGGTAGTAAACTAATCGAGCATTGATTCATGGATGAAGCTAGACTACTTAGGTCTTGGTAGTAAACTAATCGAGCATTGATTCATGGACGAAGCTAGACTACTTAGGTCTTGGTAGTAAACTAATCGAGCATTGATTCATGGACGAAGCTAGACTACTTAGGTCTTGGTAGTAAACTAATCGAGCATTGATTCATGGACGAAGCTAGACTACTTAGGTCTTGCTAGTAAACTAATCGAGCATTGATTCATGGGCGAAGCTAGATTACTTAGGTCTTGGTAGTAAACTAATCGAGCATTGATTCATGGACGAAGCTAGACTACTTAGGTCTTGCTAATAAACTAATCAAGCGGCTATGTTATCAGTTTGGAAAACCAGTGATGATTGTCATCAAAATATAAGATGCTTCCACCAGAAACTGTGAAAACTCAAAGCTTTTTTTGCATTATCAGGGTTGCACTATTGGGTTTTTTTTGTTCTTTTTTGTGTGTTTCATTTTTACATTTCACTGCCTTTGCTGGAACTTAAAGCTGTTTATTTATAGACCTAAAAGTCATGTTAATGAATAATTAAAAGGAACTATGTTTAGATTTGGATTCTACATAATCAGCTAACCGTTCTTATTACAGGTAATGCTGCTTGATTTTTTATATGAGTTACGACTAAAGAAAAGGGAAAAACAAAAATGCGTCCGACTTTTCAATCTTATCTCAGACATTTATTTATCTTTAACTTCAAACCGTGAAGTTTCTTGCCGACACTTCAGTAAGCGTTTACAACTCGAGTTTACTACCTTTAGATCGATACTACCCACCATCTGATACAATAGCTGTAACAGATTTAGCTTACTCAGTACTTTAATCGTCAATAGTTCTGTAATATCGGTCACGTAAACAGATTTTTGTTGGTGCCGAGTTGATCTAAACAGTCACTTATCCATGACCGGAAAGTTTTTTTCTGATGGAACTACCAGCCTGTACAGCCTGTAGTGATGTAATGATCCATTTAAGAAAAAAAAAAGAAAGAAAAAAATACTGTAAGGAATTAAAGGATTTATTCCATTCAGCAAAGCCATGACCTCTTTTAGCTCCGGGTGTTTGTTATTCCCTTGTTTTGTCGATACTATTTTATAGGTGAGGAAATTTTCTTGGTCTAATTATTATTTTACTAGACGGGAATTCGATAGAATGATGTGCTTTTCCGTCTCCCTCTCCATTTCCCTCTTCTTATTCACTTCTTCTCCTCATCCTTCTGCTTTTCTTATCCCTCCTTTGTTTTTTCCCTTCAATATCATACAATGGAAGACTGGTTAATTATTATGTATTACTTCTTAATAATGATTATTGCTTTCATTTCGTTGTTGCTGCGGTGGTATTCGTGTTATTTACGATGTTGTTTTTGGTTGTTTTTTTTTTTCAATGTAATCATCACTATCGTAATCATAATAATAGTCATAATGATTATTATTATTATTATTATTATTATTATTATTATTATTACTACTACTACTACTACTACTACTACTACTACTACTACTACTACTACTACTACTACTACTACTACTACTACTACTACTACTACTACTACTACTACTACTACTACTACTACTACTACTACTACTACTACTACTATTATTATTATTATTATTATTATTATTATTATTATTATTATTATTATTATTATTATTATTATTATTATTATTATTATATTATTATTATTATTATTATTATTATTATTATTATTATTATTATTATTATTATTATTATTATTATTATTATTATTATTATTATTATTATTATTATTATTATTATTATTATTATTATTATTATTATTATTATTATCATTATTATTATTATTATTATTATTATTATTATTATTATTATTATTATTATTATTATTATTATTATTATTATTATTATTATTATTATTATTATTATTATTATTATTATTATTATTATTATTATTATTATTATTATTATTATTATTATTATTATTATTATTATTATTATTATTATTTTTATTTTTAATATTAGTATTATTATTATTATCATTATTATTATTTTTATTATTATTATTATTATTATTATTATTATTATTATTATTATTATTATTATTTTTATTATTGTTATTATCATTATTGTGATAATCATCATCATCATCATCATCACTATCATATTATTTGTGATTTTTATTCTTATCATTATCAATATCAATGTCGTTATCATCATAAACATCATTAATACCATCATTGAAATCGTATTATTGCAATGTTTAAATGTATCATGCTGTTGTCATGACCAAAACATAATCTTACGTTCTTGTTTAGTGCATCGACAATATCAGCATTTCTATAAAGTTAGTGTGGTACGTGTATCATGTTTACCAGTCTGAAATGTTATATCTACAACATGCTTGGAATTATGTAACATGAGCCGAAACGTTTTTCAGATGTGAAGAGAAAAATTATGAAAATTTATATTACAAAGTTTTATACATTTATACATGTTGTTTATTCTTCTCTTTATCTTCAAGATCTCAGCTGATATGTTATGTCTACAACAAGCTTTGAATATAATTATATCAGCCTCTAAGTTTCTTAGATGTGAAGGAAAAAAATAACAATATTAACCAAGTTCTATAATCATACATGTTGTTCATTCTTCTCTTTATCTTCAAGGTCTCAACTGCATTGTTGAAGTTGGCAAGTTCCTTCTGGACAGAACGTCCTCCCCCGATACCTATAAAAGTTCAATAGTCGGGATCTGTTTCCGAATAAAATTCGGTTATGGGAGTACATAAAGACACCGGTTACTGGAGGAATGCGGTCAAGTTTCCTTATAATCTCTGTGTCTGAGAAATGGGATAAAATTCCCTTTTCAAAATTATTTTCTCTCTCTCTCTCTCTCTCTCTCTCTCTCTCTCTCTCTCTCTCTCTCTCTCTCTCTCTCTCTATCTATCTATCTATCTATCTATCTATCTATCTATCTACCTATCCATCTATCTATCTCTCTTTCTCTCTCTCTCTTGCTCTGTCTCTCTCCCTTCTCTGTTTCTCTATCTCTATCACTCTATCATGATTTTTCTCTCTCTCCTGACAGTACCAGATCCCACCTAGTATCTTGCCTTACTATATTAAGCACATAGATAGAGTTCGCAACTCCAAATAATCAAGATATTTTGTGCTTTATTATTTCTTTGTTGATGTTGGCCTGCTGTTTCTCAGCCGACCGTGAATAGATATCTTATTTTCAAGAGTACACGGCAAGAAAAGTAAGACGAGATTCTTTGAGGACGTACAGAAAGAAAAAAAAGTTGCCTGAAAAGATGAATTACTAAAAGCACGAAGCTGCTTTAGGTGCCAAGATAAGAAATCGAGTAAGCTGAAAAGAGAGAGAGAGAGAGAGAGAGAGAGAGAGAGAGAGAGAGAGAGAGAGAGAGAGAGAGAGAGAGAGAAAGAGAGGAGGGGTAGGGAGAGCGTTAGAAAGAGGGATGAAGAGAGAATGACGAAAGGAAAGAGCGAAAGTGTGTGTCCATGTGTGTGTGTGTGAGAGAGAGAAAGAGAGAGAGAGGGAAATAGTGTAGATGTATAAGTAGTGTAGGAGACAAGAAACTCGCCAATCATGAAATAAATGCAATCTATTTTATACAGCTGCAATAGAAAAATAGAATGTTTCGGCAGAGAGAAAGAGTACCAGCTTTATAACGAGATCAGTATAGAGACCGATAGATTGAAAGCCCGATAGATAGATAGATAGATTGTAAATAAATAGATAGATAGATAGATAGACATAAATATAGATAGGTAGATAGATAGATAGATCGATAGATAGATAGATAGATAGATAGTTAGATAGATAGATAGATCAATAGATAGAGAGAGATAGAAAGATGGAAAGAAAGAAAGATAGATAGTTATATAGATAGATAGATAGATAGATCTGGGATCTAGAAGTGGGAGTAGATAGAAAGATAAAAGGCCAGATAGATAAGTAAAAATATCATGTAAAAAAAAAGCAGCATACAGTATATTACTCAGGTAAACTGAATTAGAGCTAGATTCAAAGACAAAGGGAAAATTTTCAACATCATAATATAAAGATCGTAACCTGAAACGTGTAATGGGTCATCAGATTTTTGTGGGCCGCCAATAAAATAAAAAAAAAAAGGAAAAGCTACTCTAGATCACGCGATTTTACGGAGGCATATTGTTAAATCCCAAAGTTGTTTTACAGTTTTACAAAACGACGTTTTAAAACCCTACTTAAACCCTATTAAGCATACGAGACCAACCATTGAGCTAGGTAGAAATTTTAATTAGCCATAGAAATCTGTGTGTTTTTTTTTTTTTTAATGCGAAACGAACACAACGTTTGTTTTGATTTTTAGATCCCGTGACGGTTGGAATAAGGTGGACTGTCGAAACTAGATCTAGAAAGCTAGAATACTAGATCTAGATTAAGATCTCTAGAGAGATTTAGATCAAAATCTAATTTAGATCTAAATATCTAGGCCGGACTGCTCATCGATGTAAAAATAAGTTTATATCTAAACTTTGGGTTTAGAATTAGAATTATCGAGATATCTAGATTCTAGGTATAGATGGATAGGTGAAGGTATATTATACCTGGATCATGTAAGTAAAATCAAGGAGAGATACCGAGACCATTTATCAACCTCTTTAAATACACACACGCACCCCAGCCTCGGCAAATTGACACCAGGGTCCCGTTTGTAGAACGGGGGTTTTCAGCTTGTAATTTCAAATGCGCTTTTGAGAACCTAGTAGGCGTTATTTGTGAATGCTATTTCTTCTAAAGATCCCCCCTTTCCAACACTCATTATTTCTGTGGAGACCTTTAATGTATCAAAGTTTCAAAAGAAATCTAGCGCTATTTTGTCATTCCTAATTCTTTTCAGAGAGGTCACGGCTGACGTCAAAATTACCTAATTCCTCATCGTGTGAGCTCTCAGATTTTTTTTTTTTTTCATTCTTTTCACTCTTCCTGTCTATGATTGACTTAGTTTCGTTTGGAACTCACTGCATGCGAGAAGTAATAGGAATTACAACAAATACGTTGTCCTTATTCAACAGATTTTCGGAATCGTTAAAAACGTTTGGACTTTTACAAACTCTTAATTTTTCGGAACTCTTTCCAAATCGTAAAAAAAAAAATTGTTGAAAGTTAAGCTGTTGAGCTTCCAGTAGTTTTCCTCTCTCTCTCTCTCTCTCTCTCTCTCTCTCTCTCTCTCTCTCTCTCTCTCTCTCTCTCTCTCTCTCTCTCTCTCTCTCTGTCCATCTCTCTCTCTCTCACTCTCTTTCCCTCTGTCTCTCCCTTACCACTCCTTATGTACCTACTTACACCCCCCTTCTCTGTCTCTCTCTCTCTCTCTCTGTCTCTCTCTATGTGTCTGTCTGTCTCTATCTGTCTCTCTCTGTCTCCCTCTTTCTCTTTCTCCCTCTCTCTCTCTCCATCTCTCTCTCACTCTCTTTCTCTCTGTCTCTCCCTTACCACTCCTTATGTACCTACTTACACCCCCCTTCTCTGTCTCTCTCTCTGTCTGTCTCTCTCTATGTGTCTGTCTCTCTCTATGTGTCTGTCTGTCTGTCTGTCTCTCTCTGTCTCCCTCTTTCTCTTTCTCTCTCTCTCTTTCTCTCTGTCTCTCCCTTACCACTCCTTAAGTACCTTCTTTCACCCCCCTTCTCTGTCTCTCTCTCTCTGTCTGTCTCTGTCTGTCTGTCTGTCTCTCTGTCTCTGTCTCTCTCTGTCTCTCTGTCTCTCTCTGTCTGTCTCTCTCTCTATCTATATATATATATAATTATGCCTATCTCTCGCTCATGATTATATTCTCTCCTCTAAGCTTTCATCGAAGTTTTACATTACCATCGTTAAAGTATGTTAAATTCGAAAACTATTCTAGTTACACCACAGACTGTGGGTTTATTTGATTCTGGTGTTATTCTTATTGTAATTAAATGTAGTGACAAAGTGGGACAAAATAGCAACAACAAATAATGGGCGGATTTTGAGAAAGATTATAAATAATGAAAAATAAAGATAACCGAACAGCAGGCAAAATTATATGGAGATGCATCCAGCATCAAGTACAAAAAGAGAATCAGATGAATGTGTGGTGGGGAGAATGGTAGATGTATGAATACATTTGAAGCTAGAGTGTATGCGTACTAATTTATGTCATTATCTAAATATGTTTCAGATAAGCATCGAAGGATGTAAAAAAGAAAAGAAAAAGAAAAAAGAGGAGAAGAAAACCTTTGGATCGGCCTCTATCTAAGGCCAGAACTGAATATCCACAGCAGTTTGTGCAGTTGGCATAGTGGACAGGTAAGCAGCCGAAAAGACACCTTGTCCATATCGTATCAACGTAAAGTACTCTAATTGTAGTTAATACTCAGTGTCAACATTAAAACATCTTAGTCGCACAAACCTACGTCATGGCCGCTGGAAATGAAGCCCTTCAGCAGCTCTACATTCAGTGAACCCTGGCTTATCTTGTGACCGAGTTTCCTTAGTCCGTGTGTCCCTGACTTCATTGCTCATACTTGCTACAGTTTCCCACTGGCATGGCATGCACTACCAAAGACTGAGAGTCAGGCCAGTTCAACTGCACCTCCACTTCCACCTCCTCTCCAACCTCCACTTCCATCATCGTCTCCACCACTACTTCAAAACCACTGTAATTATGTAATATTTGCCGCAATGGGGGGAAAAAACAAGACATGCGCACCTCGTCAGTCCTAGTAGGATTATTAACGTAAATCATGCCGGTAACCTTGAGGTTGACCTAGTTTTAGGATTACGTACCAAAACGTCTTCGTCCTTCGATTCTACCGTACCAGAACTGCACAACGCGTCCTTTTCTTTTTGGAATTTCAAGGTCCCATCCCCTCGCCATCCAATCAAATCTTGCATGTCAATTTTCCTGCGGATTTTGAAAAAACCATAATCTGAAACAGATCGGATACATTATTAAAGTCATCAGATTTCTGTAGTAAGAATTGAGGATTATCCATAAAACGCTAGTTTTTCTCTTCACCTGAGTAAATTTCATAAACCTTCTTATAACATTTACAAATTTAGATACTTCTGAAATTCTATAAAAGGGTGAACTATCCGCCAATTCTTTTGCGGTACGTGAAAATTTTGGGCAATTGATTTTCAGTATAGAAAACACGTGAAAATTTTACCAGGAGTCTTATATTCCATTTACAACTGTGTCGAATTTGAAAAAAAAACTGCATTGGAAAACCACTCAAATTCATTTACTTGGTTTCCTGCTACGTGGCGGTATGTACCTACTTATCTGTATTTGTTTGAGAACCACTGGAAGCTGGACTTAAGCGTGTGTGAGGAGTGTAAATGGCTCAAGTAACATTTACGTAAAACAGATTTCACTTATGCCGTGAAGAGCATGGCACCGACTGGTGAAGGTCACAGGAAGAAATTGTCTGATCGGGGTCAAAAGTGCGCAGTGACTATAATAATGAGTGTGTGGCCATGTAAGTTATGGTTCATAGTTACATGAGCGAGCTGTGGTTAGAAGTAACATGAGCTGTGGTTCGGTTAATGGAGTCCAGTGAAGTGATTGGGTTTTTTGCACTTTGCCGAAGACTACTCATTGATTTCGGTCAAAGTTGTGAAGCAATAGATTCCTCCGTAATTCCAACTGTCAGTATTTATAGAAAACCCAATTGTATCTGCTTCTAATTGCACAGTTTTGGTTTGGTTGTAATATGCTAACCATCTGACCGGTGGCTAGTTTTTCTTGATATTATTTTATTTAAATTTTAATCGTATTTCATTACGACGTTATATCACTCCTACAAAGTGATTCATTTTTTAAGTTTAATACAAAACATAATCACTGCTCCAGCTGCCTCTGTAAATATTCTTTATTTATATACAGTTTACAGGTTGGCTTTCTAAAATTTAAAATACCCAATTTTGTCGCAAACTCGCTGAAACTTTAAGGCCCACGGAAAGATGGTTAACTTTTGATTGGTTTTGTGTTTTTTGTGTTTTTATTAAAATGTCATCACAGCATTTCGACAAAGGTTATCCCTCCCTTAAACCCCCCTCCCTCCATATCTCTCTCTCTCTCTCTCTCTCTCTCTCTCTCTCCCCCTCTCTCTCCCTCTCTCTCTCTCTCTCTCTCTCTCTCTCTCTCTCTCCCCCCCCTCTCTCTCTCTCTCTCTCTCTCTCTCCCCCCCTCCCCCCTCTTTCTCTCCCCCATGAGCGATGTGCCACAGCTGAACTATGACCAAACCTCAACTTGACCACTATCACCACCTCAATTATTTTCTCGGGTAGGAATCCTGTATGTCCATTATATTAGAGATCAATGTAAGAAAGAATTATGTACTGTTTGGTCAAAGAACTGGGGTAAGAAGAGAAGATTGGCGTCATCGCTGTTGGTTCTGAACATGCCGAAGAGAAGAAGAATCAGGCTCAATCACTTCGAATCACCACAACTTTCACAGCAGGTAACGGGTTTTACCGAAGTTTGATAAAGCTCATTACTAACAAAATTGTCCTAAGAGGCTATAATTATCTCCTATTATTCTAGGTACTTGCAAAAAGTAGGTTATTTCCGGTTTGTTAAGCCCGCTGTTAAGGGCGAAGTGACATGGTGACTGTTTATCTCGGCTATATTTAGACAAACAACTTGACATCTTACATTGTCGTGATAAAAAAGATAGGTGAAACCAGGACCTCTTGTCTTGTACTGATTACGACAGGAACGGCCCGAGCTTTCTTTACTAATCTTAGACTTGATTTGAGCTTCAGGAAGTTAGAGGAGAAGACAGGCTCCATCTAATGACGGAGATGAGTGGATATTGCCGCGTCCTTTTCACCTTTCCTGGGATGAGGTAAGAACGGCGGACAATGTAAGGTGACCTTGAGACAGTTCTGGTAGCTGTTTTGCTTGGTTCATCATCCCGAAGTTATTTTGAAAGCTGCCGATCATCACAACCCTGCGTGATTCTACTGCTCTCTTCTTTAGAGGAAAACAATAAATTGTTCTTTAGCTTCTCTTGGATGGCTTCGACTTCGAGTGTTACAGCTGAACTATTTTTTTTTCTATAGCGTCTTATTGAGAACAGAAACGAAAGTGCAATCTGTCAACGTAAATGACGTCATAGCTACTGCCGTGTCTATGGGAAAACGGCTTTAGAGCGTGAAAAAACTATGTTGAGATGTTTAAAAAAAATTTTTTTTTTTGATTTGGAGTTTTGGTTTACTGCTTGAAAGTATCCTTGATCCGTATGAACTGTGCAGGTTAAAATTCATGGTAAATCTGACGGACCTATACAAGCAACTTCATAATTTTATATTTATTTTATAAGCAATTGGTTGTACACATGTAAAACAGAATTGCAATGCAAAGGCCGAGAAAATCGTGAAAAGCTTGTATTTGACACTGATCAAAATCCGGTGTAGGTTCTAAAACTGGGTAATTGGAGAAAATCACGAACAAAATGATAAAGGATAAGTAGAGAATTAGCCCAATTCATCCAGACAGGAAGATAATGATTATCTAGATACAGCGTGCTCTTGAAAAGATGATGCTACAAGGAAACGCAGTTGAATGTACTCACTTCTGATAGCAGCTCCTCTGAATCCCACATAAAGAATAATTATAATGCGACTCAATTCTCAGATCTTTTTAAATACCATAATAATTTCGATTTTTCCTGCGGGTTCTTTACACATAGCCTACACCTATTTGATAGAATAATAGAATTTTCCGTTAAACTCGTTTTAATAGTTGTTTCTTTAGACAAATGGAAGCAAAGATAAGAATGGAAAAATACAAAACAAAACATATCCAAAGGGAAATCTAGATACATTAATAGACCTAATGCTCATGGGAGAAAAGTTAATCCTGATGTTAAATCATGTTATGTTAATGAGGCTTTAGAGATACCCCCCCCCCCCTTTTTTTTTTCCCCCTAAAAAAAAAAAAAAAAAAAATATCGCCCTATCTCCTTCTGGTCTTTACCAATCACTAACTCTTTATCAACTCAATGATAGAATGAGGCTTTCAGAATGGGAAGTTATCCAACGCGATGACTGATGAGTCATCTCTTCTACTGATCATTGTCGGTTCTTTACATTGGGAGGCTGGGTGCACTGAGGAATCATCTTTAAAACAACATCTACAGAAATTAATTTGTCTAACACTCCAGCACCCCGCCCTTTCTCCCTACCGCGCGTGGGACCATCTGGGCCTGGATTTCTGATTGCTTTAGTTTGAATGCCAAAATATAATAAGGCCACAAACCTGCAGTGTGTTTGTTGTTGTTCTTGTTGTTGTTGTTGTTATTATTTTTTTTTTTTTTTTTTTTTTTTTTTTGGGGGGGGGGGGGGGGGGGGTGTTTGGACAACATAAAAATCTTTATTTCTACATTTACATCTTTCTTTACATTGTTCTTTTCAAAATATTTTACCGCGCTCAGCAATCTTTACAAACCTCAGATGTACAGCTAGTGTTAACACCTCTGCTGAGTGCGGAATGTGGTGGACCTCACACAATCATGATTGTGGTGTATCAAAGTGTAAATAAATAAAAACTGTTTGGAGGAAAACTAGAGGCAGCAAAGACACGCTGAGAGCCATGTCAAGAGCGCTATTTTTGTTTCGTACCCTAGATCTAGATACTTATTGCGGAGAAGGAGATAATAATTGTGGAATGCCTGAGTATCATCAACAAAACGTGAATATTTGTGTCGTCATCTTGTCCGCTGTGATTGGTAACCGCGAAACAGCTAAGGCTAAATTTAATTTACTGCCTACCCCCTCCCCCCTCCCCCCCCCCTTTTTTTCCGCTCCATAGTCCTCCTTCTCTTATGCTTACTTCTGAAACACTTCCACTTTTTTTCTTCTCATCCTCTCTTGTCCTTGTTCTTGTTCTTGTATTTCTTGCTCATGTTGTTGCTCTTGGTCTTGTTGTTGTTGTTGGTTTTGTTGTTGTCCTTCTTCTTCTTGTTTTTCTTAAGTTCTTCTTCTTCTTCTTCTTCTTCTTCTTCTTCTTCCAGTTATTATTATTATCATCATCATCATCATCATATTATTATTATTATTATTATTATTATTATTATTATTATTATTATTATTATTATTATTATTATTATTATTATTATTATTATTATTATTATTATTAAGTTTTTCTTTCTTTTTCTTGTACTTCTTCGTCTTCTTGTTCTTGTTCTTGTGGCTGTTGTTGTTGTTGTTGTTGTTGTTGTTGTTGTTGTTGTTGTTGTTGTTGTTGTTGTTGTTCTTCTTCTTCTTCTTCTTCTTCTTCTTCTTCTTCTTCTTCTTCTTCTTCTTCTTCTTCTTGTTTTTGTTTTTATTCTTGTTCTTAGTCTTATTGCTCTTGCTCTTGTTCATGTCCATTTTATTCTTCTTCTTCAATTTTTTTCTTCTATTTTCGTCGTCTTAATTAAAAAAAAAAAAACCCACATTAGTTTACTTACATGGACGTTGACAGTTTTTGGAAGAAGCATCATGTTAATCCGGTAGACCTAGCGTTTCGTCAATATCGCATTATTTTTTTTTCATATATTAACACGAGTCCTCACCAGTCATTGCTTGTGTTATGTAAGGGCTGCACCATGCCTAAAACACGTGGTTTACCGGCCAGGTCACCTAGATCTTCAGTCACGAAGCCTGCATCACGTTTTCAAACGTTACATTTCCATGAGAAAAAGGAAGTGTTACAATTAGTGTTTGCATTTTTTAGTTGGTTTGATATGTCCGAATTTTTGTATAGTTGTTTATAATATGGATGAGTGTACAAATGATTTCTGATTTCTTTCCAAATGCAGCGTTTTTCCATACTAAGGGTGGTACGTTGTTGTTGTTGTTGTTGTTGTTGTTGTTGTTTTTCTTCTTCTTCTTCTTCTTCTTCTTCTTCTTGTTTTTGTTGTTGTTGTTGTTGTTGTTGTTGTTGTTGTTGTTGTTGTTGTTGTGGTTATTGTTATTGGTAGTGGTGGTGGCGGCGACAGTGTTGTTATGTTGTTGTATTTGTTGTGATTGTTGTTGTTTTTGTTGTTGCTGTTGTTGTTGTTTTTGTTTTGCTGTCGTCGACGTCGAAATAAAATATATTTTGTCCCATCATGCCAGATGGAATGGGCAGAAAAGTTGTGAAGTCCAATTTGTGCTTCATCAATGAATTAATCAACCAATCAATCAATCTTTACAAAACTATAAAATTCTCAGGGATCATAGGTTTGGACGCTTTATCTATGAAGAATTATACCAACGAGTGAAAGAGAGAAAGTATTCTGGAATTGTTGAAGGTCGGAAGTATACATTTAAGTGTCCTAAAGCTACATGATGTTTGGTTCGAGGAGGAGCTGGGAAGGAAAGAAATACGTAACCAGAGGGAAAAAAATATAGATAGACCCACACATACCAGAAAGAAAATACACACACCAAAAAAAGAAACCCAGAATAAAGCCAGAAACGAGATATCAAGATTTTTTGTTAGAAACAAAGATAGAGGTGAAAGAAGAGAGAGAGAGAGAGAGAGAGAGAGAGAGAGAGAGAGAGAGAGAGAGAGAGAGAGAGAGAGAGAGAGAGAGAGAGAGAGAGAGAGAGAGCGAAGAGAGGTTGAGGGAGGAATATCTTTAGAGAAAGAGACAGGCAGAGGTAGAAGAAAACAGAGGGAAAGAGTGAGAAAGAGAGACAGAAGAAAAGAGACAAGCAAAGGAAAAGAGATATTTTGATACACAGTTATAAACAAACAGAGATAAGAATTACAGTCACAAACATCCAGAGATAAAAGACAAACAGAAAAAGATAAAGAGATGGGTTAATAGACATGCAGAGAGAAGATAAACTAACATGGTTTTATAGCTAGACACCCGATCAAGTGATATAAGCAGTGCATTAATTCTTTCCATATCTGTATAGGACATTATCCAGGGTGAACTGGAGGTTACGCCAAGTTGACTGTGCATCTGTGCCATCTAGGTCTAGATCTAGATCACTGGAGGTGCTTGACGATTTAATATCCAGTGACCGATATCTAGACGACTCGATGTTGGATTCAGTCAAAACAATACGGCAGACAGATCCAAATAGCTGTGGTGAGGGGAATTTAGCTATAGAATCTACAGGATTTAGATACGACAGCTGTTGAAATAAATACAGACTCATTCATTGAATTTTTTTTTTAATTGAAGCAGGATCGATGCCATAACACGTGTCTTGATATTGCAAGATTCTGTATAAAGTCTGATTTATGGTTGTTGTTATAACGAATGTAAAGGCTGCGTACTACGTCATCGTGGTATTCGCGTCCCATGAACTGGGCCATATCTTTACCCCGTCGACTTTCCGTATCATTATAGGGACTAGTTCCGACTTGCCTAGTGTGAGAAATCAGATAGTTGTAAAATTTCCAATTCTATTTTTAACCAAAGTATTAAAAGTTGATTAGAAATCTATGACTTCCCGCAGAAAGCGCGTAAATGTGCCCTGACTTGTAAGAATTTACAGAGGATTATTGATAATCCTGAAATAAAATCCCTACAAAGACCACAATAAATTTGTTTCCTTTTTTTTTAATCTATATATCTATAACTTCCCATGGATTTTTTAACAATGACATTCAGCACACTTTTTCAATTTAATGAATGAGATTGACAGAGAGAGAGAGAGAGAGAGAGAGAGAGAGAGAGAGAGAGAGAGAGAGAGAGAGAGAGAGAGAGAGAGAGAGAGAGAGAGAGAGAGAAAGAGAGAGAGAGAGAGAGAGAGAGGTGGGGGAGAGAGGGAGAGAGAGGGGAGAAGAGAGAGAGTGAGTGAGAGAGAGAGAGGTGGTGGAGAGAGGGAGAGGGAGGGGGAAGAGAAAGAGTGAGTGACAGAGAGAGAGAGAGAGAGAGAGAGAGAGAGAGAGAGAGAGAGAGAGAGAGAGAGAGAGAGAGAGAGAGAGAGAGTACTCTCATCATTCTTAATTACTGTAATATGAATTGCGTTCCTTTTTTTTCCAATTGATTGAGTAAGCTTTACTTATCCATCGTTACCAAAACTACGGATTGAGGAAGTTATTTGCGAAAAATCTACCAAAACATTTACCATTAGAAGTTTTAACTTTTTCTATTCTGGCAAGGGTTTAATTTCTTAAGATTGGGAAAAAATTTCACTTGAATCAGGCTATCATTAGAATGAGAATTAAAAGTATGTTAAAATCATAATCTCTTCATGCATTGTATAATACTGATCATAAAAAAAAATGGCAATGCTTCTATTTACACACACCCACACACAATCTTTAAGCCAAAGCTTGTTTATTTCCAAATGAGGAATGAAACATAAATTGTGTTTAATCGTATTATTTTTATTGATTTGGACAGTCAATGAATTTTGTTTACAAATGAAAAATAGCTACAAATTAATAATAAATATTGTCAAAATAGCATCACAATTTTAAATTGCTTTCCGGGTCCACCTTTTCATATGAAAAAGTCCATTGCATCCTTTTTGTATAGAGAGTAGATCGAGTGTCCGCTATAAATGTTCAGGTCCGAATAAGATCATTTTTGTCAAGGCCATACAATATTTAGTAGTTATTTTTTAACATTGTAATTGGAGGAAAGTATTGTCCACTACGTATACTTCGAGTTTTGTAGCAATACAGGTTATAGTAAATTATACCAAAATCTTTTTCAGTCGTTTTTCAGCGAAGGTTGTTTTTGTGACTTGGTCAATCATGTAGCAATGAACCCTCGATATATTACAGTTGATATTGATGATTACATTATATTTTATCTAGACGTTCTATTTTTTGTGATCAGTCTTTCTAAATCTCTTCCACTAGTGCTTACACTTTTTAGTGCTTCGTTCCCTTCAATGTGAAAAATTTGTGTGAAATACCGCGGTGTTTCACTCTACAAAGTGTGCAGATCTACTTTCCAGTTCTGTGGCGTTTTTCTTTTTCTTTTTCGTTTGAAAAAATTTCACTTACCATTTATACAGATAAGAACATTTCAGTTCTACTCCATTTATTTTGTTTCCTCTCCACTCTTCAGTGTCATTTGTAGAGGAAAACTATGCAGATTTTCAACATGAAAAAAATCAGGTCATTTAAAAACAAAACAAAAAAAAGCAACTTTTGCTGCTTGTAGCTTGGCGTGCCCGACGGTTACCTAGGCCTGACGGACACGTAACAACGGAAGGAAATGGGGTTCTCTTCTTTCTCTTTTCGTCCCCTAAGTTTTCCGAGAAGTTTGATACGGGAAACGGGGACGGGTGACTTTCCGTGTGGCCCAGCTCGGGGTTATTAAATGGTATCAAATTCTACAATCAGATGGTTGGGCCAAAAATCGAACCATGAACCGTCATAAGTTATCATCAGTCCAGCACTCTGTGACCGCCACTGAATCTCGGTGAAGTTGATGACATTGTGAACATAGGGGCAGTAAGCAATTGTTGCTGTTCCTTCCCCACACACACACACACACACACACACGACCTTTTGGAGCCATGCCATTTTACCAACGAGGGTCTGTGTATTGACATACCTACAGAGCTCAGATTGCTCTAAGTTCCCCAATTATCTAGCCTCAGACTTATCATAACATGCATTCCTCCTAGCTGCAGCATTCTTTTAGAAAGAAACATTAAGTGGCTGTGCAAACAGTTTTAATTTGTTTAAATTACTGAAATAATTCCCTATCCCCATTCTCCACCACCTTTAACCTTGCAATAATATGCATGTTAGCTTGACAGATGTTAACATTCACTTAACTGTTGACCTCAGTCTGGTTTTGTACAAATGCCGGAAGTGTGACATTAATGTGAACGGATCTTGTAGATTTAGTCCAAAGATATTTTGAAGAAAAGAAAAACAGAAAAAAGCAGCGTCCAAAGTTATTCTCATCTCTGCTCAGTAAAGAAACCATTTCAAAAACTTTTCAGACGCAAACTGATGGAGATTATCTATTTCGATCAGGAAAACTGTCGTGTTAAATTTTTAGCTCAAGAAATGGGAATAAATTAATGTAGCAAAAAAAGTCTGATAAAATTGTCTCAAATCTTTTCTAACACGCCTCCGTCAGACAATGCAGTTGAGATCTAACCGCTTCAGCGATAAATTTTTAGATTAAGAATCAGGAGTCAATGTAGAATAAAAGGCTAATAAAAATGTCTGAAATCTTGTGTGGCACATTCAACTCATCATCTCTGTCAGACAATGTAGTGCTAATTAAGTGAGATCTTAACTGCTTCAGCGATGATAGTAAAAATTGTCGGACCCTCACGTGACAAAGCTCTCAAATTTCGGTGTAAATAGTCAGTTATAAAGGCAGCTTATCATTATGTTCTCCAAACCTCTTCATTCTATGATGTAGGTTCAGAGTTTGATGTGTAATCAAGATGTTTAAAAGTTGATACAATTATACAAAGATCAGGTTCTCAACCTTCTAAACACTATCTCTATCTCTCTTTCTGCCTGTCTGTCTGTCTGTCTATCTCCGTCTCCATCAACATCTCTCTCTCTCTCTCTCTCTCTCTCTCTCTCTCTCTCTCTCTCTCTCTCTCTCTCTCTCTCTCTTTCTAATTTTCAATCACTTTCCCAATCACGCAGAGCAAAATCTACCGAATTCGTATAAGAAAAAGCTCTATCTTACTCTCAGCGTGGTCTGTTATAATAATAGAGCTGTCTGTTATAATAATCATCATCATCATCACAAAACCTGCACAGTCTTCATGACTTTGTGCTCTTCATACGCTTAAAGCATGGTCTATTCTATGTCGGTTTACATTACATTTTAACCTCACAAAATAACCTTCCTCCATGAAGGGAGAAATACAATTAAGGATTAAAAAAATACAACCCATTAACATCAACAAAAAAAAACAAAAAAAACGCTGTTTCTGGCATTTTATCGAATGCATGCAGTTGGCCCTTTCGGTTAAACAGGTATCATTATTGTTTGGCCAAACAGTTCTACACATTATTATAGATATTTCTGAAATCCTTATATTTTTTTAATATCTCTTGGTGCTGGATTGTGAGGTTTTCTCGAGCTCTCAGTAATGAAATTGCTTTCGTGCAAGTTGAATTATCCCTGTTAGTATTAAGGGATATTCACGACAAGAAACAAACAAACAAAAAAAGAAAAATGCATAAGTTCGGGCATTTAAAAAAATCTTTAGTTGAACTTAAAAAAATATCTCTTCCCTCCAAAACCCTTTTCCCCTCTCTCTCTCCATACCCCCTCTCCCCCCAAAACACCCAGCCTCTCATGACCTAAGAACTTCGAATCCAATAAATAAATTCCTTTCGACCATATTTACAGATCTTGTAATTCATCATTTTGTTAATGATTAAACCAGTTTACCCAATAGGCAGTTCGCTGCGAGTGCGACAAGTAGAGTAAAGTGGAGACTTACCGAATTAAAGTTTGCATCATAAGTTTACACAGCTGATGGAAATATTCGTTATTATCCTGATAAAAGTTTAAAAGGAATTACTGTCGAAGTGAAAATGCGACCAAAATCAATTTTTATCAAATTAGATTAAAAAAATGAAGAAATAAATAAATAAATAAATAAATAAATAAATAAATAAATAAATAATAATAATAATAATAATAATAATAATAATAATAATAATAATAATAATAATAATAATGATAATGATAATAATAACAACAACAATAACCTATTTTTCGCACTAGAATGAACCCATGGTTACAATATCGATGGCAGAATTTCGACGCTTGAGATTTTTAGGCGCTTCGGCTAATGTGACATGCGATTACTTAAAAAAAAAAAAAAAAAAAAACCATATCGGCCTAATCATATTAGCCCGGCGAAGTGGCTCATTCCCCCCCCCCCCCTCGATAATCCACCGAGATCTGCCCGATATGTTTGTGTACACTCGAGATGGTGGCAGGCTTGACGCTTTTAACCGACATAATTTACTGCTCAGAGCTTAGGTGACACGGTTTTGTTCCCTTTCTCACCAATTTTTCTCTAGTCAGCTGTTCACATTAATTTCTCACACCGAGTTCTGCCGCCGCGCATGCTCCGCCCTCAGAGCTGGCTACCCGCTTTGTGCCGACAATAAGCTCCGCCCTATTTTTTGGACTCCCCGGTATGCTATCACCCCTTCCTGACCGGCTTTTTTGGACTCGTCCAAGTTCTATCTATAAAGCAGCTGCTTCGCCCATCATTCGTCCTGTCTTGCCAGCACTCTTGCAGCAGAAGGTAAGAAACTTTAATTGATCTTCATTAAATGTTATTTTCAAATCGATTTAGTTTAAAAATTCTATCTTAAAAATTTTTAGAAGCGCACAGCATTATTTATAGATTTTAAAAGTAGCATTATTTTGCGCAATATTTAACGCATAAAAGGTTAGTTATTTTGTTTTTCCTCAGACTAAGAACATCATTTTTGTAGGATTAGGCCTAGGCACAACTTATACTATCAAAATAGAAAAGAAACGTGAAACAAAAGTCACATTTTCATAGTTCCAGTTACAGAAAAGTAAATCTGATGAATCGAATAAAAGAGCTTCAAAACTTTTTTGATCTGTTAAATTTTATGAATTTCGTAATTTCATACCTTTCCTTATGTTTTCTAGTTTTGGATAAAAAAAAACCTTTGTTTTTGAAGTAAGAAAATAATTTATGTGTTGTCTTAGATCGAATAATGTAAAAACTCGTTGGTAAAGATTAAATGCGGCTTTCGATTAGCGATACTTAAAAAAAAAAGATGTTGCATGTAATCATTCGATGCTTTATACATTTTAATAAAATTGGCAGTTATAGATTTGTAACGTACAGCATTAAAAGTGTCCATCTTTTTGTCCGTGAAATTTTAATCACATGCAGCAAAGAACACAACCTAACTCTGGTCTTGTAAAGACCACACGAGATAGAGGAAACCTTCAGATTAGGCCTAACGGAAATTTTTCATGGGTTAAGACTCAGATGACATTTAAAAGAAAAAATCCGTATGGTGTGCTTAAACAGTAACAACTTTGTGTGCGAAGCCTCATCTTCATAGTAATTGCCATAATTTTATAATGCTTTTTCCTTTTACTAGTTTAGTATACCCCTAGTAATTTGCTTGACCGTATCGAAATCTTGATTCTATTGGATCGAAACCTTTTTTTTTTTTTTTTTTTTTTTTTTTTTTACAACATGTACTCTTACTCAGTTTCTTGGTTGTTGTTTTTTTCAAATTTTTTTTATACAAGTTATTCCCTCCTAAGATAGCAAACTGTTGTTTCTTTTTTATTACAAATCTTTAGCCCTTTTGTAAATCGTATCTATTAGGCCTTGAAGATAATTTTACCGCTAGGTCATATCGACCCCTCACCCCCTCCCCTTGCACAATGGGGTTGTGCCAGTGAACTCGGCTTGCCGGCTTCGTGCTTAGCTCAGCTGCGGCCATCAGCTGATCTGTCCAGCTAAATCTCGATCATCTGGTTGTGTTACGGTCACTTGTTTTTCATTGTCAGGTGTTTCCATTTTTAACGATTGACCGCATTTCTCCGGCCCAGCTGCTCCTCAGCAAATCTTGTCTCCTAAGTGCGTCGCAACAATTTTTTTTCTCCCTGGGAAAACCGACGTGTCCAGCTGCTGCTACCCTTTTGACCTCGCGTTTATCTACAGGGCTCTGTCGCCTAAGCCATGGAGAAGGAGAAAACTTACACATTTTTTTTTTCTTTGTGCTTTTCCGAGCTGCGACTGTTGGGAGATCACGTGATTATCCATGTTCTAACCGGCACTCGTTGTTTTCGGGTCTCTGCTTTTTATGCGGATTCAGCAGTTTTTTTCTTCTTTGTGAGAATAAAGAAAGCAGAGCCATTATTACTGCTTGGGTTGTAATACGAAATCTCTATTTTTAAGTTCACAGTCTTCAATAGTACTTTTAGTAGACTTATACCTGATCTATCGATAAAAAATCTTAGTTCCCAAACGCACGAAAACACGACCGCATTACGTTGCACATTTACATACTCGTAACTACACGTATACTATTTACTTAAAATCATAGTGCTTCATCTTTCTCTCTCTCTCTAGTCCCCGTACGGTCACTTAGGCTTTTACCACCCGCCGAGAGACACATCTCCCAAACTACCCAACCAACCAAAAATGGCTGAACTGCAGAAAATCCTCAAGGCTTCTGGAGCTTTTAAATCAGAACTCATGGAGGTAAGAGAAATATTTTGATTCTTCTTCTTCTTCTTCTTCTCTCTCTCTCTCTCTCTCTCTCTCTCTCTCTCTCTCTCTCTCTCTCTTCATCTAATAGAAAAGAAAATCAAACTTTTAAATTTCAGATTACGACGCCTTTAAAAACTAAAACTATTTTATTGATGCTTTATTATTTTATTATCTTTAATTTAACGGAAGAAAGTTTTGTCTGTCAGAACACTTCGTCGATACTTACGAATACCACCAATCTAAGATGAATACTCTTTGTTGTTCTTTCATGACGCTTTGTCGATATTTCCAACCAATCAAAGATGAATACGATGTGTAGCTAAACTAAGATGATTCTATCATCTCCAGACGTTCATGTCTCAGAGTGGTGGGGAACTCTCCAGGGGAGCCCAAACAACCACTTCTACTACGACAACATCTTCTCTGAACGCCAACCTCAACAAGGTCAACATCAACGACAACGACAACAGAATCATTGACAACAGCCTCAGCGCCACCACTGGCAACCTCAACAAGAACATGACCGGTGCCAGCAACATCGCTTCCAAGGAGTCGTCCCCCACCAACATCAACGCCAACGCCAACATCAACTCCAACACGACCAAGTCAGAGCAGCAGCAACAGCATTTCTATGTTGACCCCAAAGCCAACAGCCTGGCGGATGTTCGCAGCGTGTTGAACAAGGTCAGTACTTTGGAAACTTTCTAGAACGATTTGATATCATCTCGTCATCATCATAATCATCATCAACAACATCATCATTATCACACCAAAATTATGCAGTCAATTCGTTTTGAGCTCTAAAGAATATCTTGATTATCTCTTCCATTATCAACATCACATCAGCTTGAAAATAAACACAATGTAATCATCTTAACAATTGAACTTAGCTTTAGTACATTTTTTTTTTTAAACTAACGAAACAATTAATGATATTTAAGGGAAGAAATGTAAGGTGTTATAATATTCAATTATTTTCCACTTTTCAGATGAAAGAGACACCAATGGAGAAGCGTCGTCTGCTGATTGACCAGATCACCGACGTGACCACAGCAGCGCACATGTCCAGCACCCTGAACACCCAGGCCAACATCAGAGAAGCCAATGAGAGGATTGCCCGGCAGCAGGAGGCCATGGGGAACCAGATGGTGAGTTGTTTGGTGTGGACCTTACTCACATTAGTAGATACAGGAGCATAGTGTAATTGAGACAGGTTCAGAAAGAGCTACCAAAATACTTCCCAACTGATGATACAAATTCCTACAACCAGTAGGCATTAAGCGAGGCAACATGTTGTACACCAAGGTTCTCATTACATCTTCAGAAAACGAATCATTGGAAATGTCCACTTGAAACTGTAAATACCATCTTAATATTGAAGCTGCGTTGAAATGATTTTTATTCAAATTTCAAAGTCGTTCGTAAGATTGGTCAATAGATTAATCAACTCTGACCGTTATTGCCTCCCTTTCCTCAGCCGGACATGTCCAAGATGACCATAAACCCCAGCGCCATGATGCAGCATTTCCTCAATTCGATGGTGCCGTCGATGACCAACGTGGTCAACTTCAGCAAGCAGCTGCCCGGCTTCGGTGACGTGGACACAGATGACCAGCTCACCCTCATCAAGCAGGGAATCTTCGAGGTCATGATCGCCCGGATCACCTTGTTGATTGACCACGTCAACGACTCGATGATTGACCCAAGCCTCAAGATGAAATCACCCAGGTGAGCTCGATTCTGTTGGCGGAACTTTTTTTTCGGAAATTGCTCCCTACGTTTTACGCACTAAAGAAAGCATGTTCAGGGATAAGTGAGGTGTCTGAATCAAGAAAGAATTGATACTTTAACTTATGCAGATGTCAGACAACTTTTATTACGAACAGGAACTGAGATTTTCTGCCCGAATCTCAAGATATTATACAATCTGCATTTATTCAATATGAACTCAATGGTTTTTTTTTGTTTTGTTTCAAGAGAAATAAAGATTTGAACCTCAATTGAAAGCCTTAAGTTTAGCGTATGTAAGGGCTCAGCTGAAAAATACATTTTTGTGCAACGTCATGACTTTGTCGATATTTACAACGACATACATTTATATCGATACTTATTTTTTTGCTCTTTGTTTGTCCAGACCTATGGTGAGGAAGATGTCTCCTCTGGGTCCGTTCATCGATACTTTCTTCGATATCGCCAAACTGACCAACCCGCTGAACCTGACGGACGGGGAGAACGGCCTGTTTGGAGCCATCCTCATGCTGTGTCCAGACCGACACGGCCTGAAGAACGTCTCAGCTGTCCAGTCCATCCAGCACCTCTACTTACAGGCCCTCCATCTGTTGCTCAAACACAACCACAAAGGTGGGTACTTCAGACGTTACTGTTCTTACTGAACCTATTAGTTTCTTACCTAGGTTCTATAGAAAGTTTTAAACGAAAAGCAAAAGTCTTAAGTTGGCTGATATATGTACTTAAGATCGTCTAAAACTTATGATCTGTGAAATATGCAACCAGGACAGAAAAAGCCAAACTTAAATAATGGTTTAACGCAATATTGAATAGCGGTAAAGTACTTATTTAACTTTTTTTTACTCCTTTTTTTTCGTTAAAGAAATTTCTTGAAAATTTTATATTGATAAATCTGTTTATAGTAAGGGACGTATTATGAATTCCCTGTTTCAATCTTAGTTTGATTCAAATTTGACTTGAATGAAGAAAACTCTTTAGACTAAACCTCCACACTCTTGCTCCCATGTTCTCCAGATGCTGACGAGTTGTTCTGTAACCTGATCTCCTCCATCACGACCATCCGCAAGATCAATGACGAGCACTTCCGGCTAGTGAGCAACATGAAGCAGAAATCTCCGTCAGATTTCGAGGCCCACTTCCCCCAATTACACCGGGAGCTCTTCGATACATCGTGCCATTAATTTATCGCCTCCACCGCTTGGTTGTTTTTGTAAATAGATTCATGTATTTATATCTGTACAGAATATCCTGACATTGTCCGGACCACGCAAGAGCTCTGTGTACCAAAATCAAAGAGAGTATGTGTGTGTGTGTGAGTGTGTGTGAGAGAGAGAGAGAGAGAGAGAGAGAGAGAGAGAGAGAGAGAGAGAGAGAGAGAGAGAGAGAGAGAGAGAGAGAGAGAGAGAGAGAGAGAGATGACTAATTCTGATATCTGATATTATTTTTGAGCGCATGGCGAATGGTTTGTTTGATGTGAATCGAATCTGGAGAAGAAAAACTTAAATCTTCATTCATGACTACTTAAAACGGAATGATGTTCAGATGTGCTTTTCTTGATATAGAAAACAAACAAAAAATAACTTCAGCTGCCAATAGCGACGCTACTTACACGGGAAACGCACAAAAAGAAATGATAAAGTGAACGAGAGCGTCTGTGTGACTGAAAGAAAGAAAGAGAGAGAGAGAGATAAAGAGAGAGAGAGAGAGAGAGAGAGAGAGAGAGAGAGAGAGAGAGAGAGAGAGAGAGAGAGAGAGAGAGAGAGAGAGAGAGAGAGAGAGAGAGAGAGAGAGAGAGAGAGAGAGAAATGAATTATTGTTGAAAACAATCTCAAACTTTAAAAAAAAAATGTTGTGCGCCAAATTCTCCTGTATTTTTTTTTCAGGAGATACACATTGAATCTCACAACTCATATCTTGAATTACAGAACGATGTCTAGGCGGGACTCATAATTTACTACAATTCTTGCCCTACATTTTATTCTTTAAAAACAATGGGAACTGAATTTTCGGGGCCAATTTGTTTTTTTTATTCCAAGAACAGAACAAAATTAATTTTTCCATTGTCTCTGTTATGAAGAAATTCTATTGAAAAAAAAACCTTTGAAGTACAAATAATTATTCGGAAAAAAATATATGCCTATTAAACGGTTTATGGAGATTTGGGAAAACACACATGATCGATATGGAAGGAAAAAAAAGTGCAATATGTATAAAAAACAAGTACTCTGTTCATATTATTCAAATGCTATTGCTTTTATTTGTTGTATTATTTTGTTATTGATAGTATTACACAATTAGAGCCTTATAATGTTAGCATTAGGTCTTGATCAAAACCCTACGAGAATGCTTTATTGCTTGTTGCAATTTTATTGTTCTTTTCATGCAAATAGAAAACAATTATTTTTCGAGGATTCAGATTGTTCTTAAAATATTTTCATTAGATTTGGGGGGAGGGGGTTAAAAAAAAACAACACCAAAATAGCTTACTGTTATGATGCTATTTAAGTGTAATTTGATTCTTAAATCGCAAACCATTGTTACTTGTTAAAAATGAATGCCGTAAAAATTACGGTGGATCCAAATTCACGAATAAATTTTTTATGAAACTATAATTCATATGTTTGTTTTTCGTTCTGTTTCTTTCTTGTTTGTTTCTTTTTTTTAATTATTGTGTATGTGTTTTTTTATCATTTTAACGGAACTATTTATAATGAAATTGAGAAAATTTTGTCGGGGGATTACTTCTAAACACGTATTTTGATTTTTGTTAAAGAAAAAAAAGGGGGTAGGGGAAGAGAGAGTTATTACTTAATCTTTTATAATTTAAGAACGAAAAATTCCTAGAAAAAATTTAACGGTGGCTTGGAGGATCCCCCACAAGAGAAGAAAAGCTCGTGGAAATTTATTGAGAGGCCCTTATAAGATTAGAGCAGGGTTTAATATGGGAAATGAGCTGATTCTGTACTTGCCAAATCTAAGCGTGTATTAGAAAGTAATGAATTCTCACCAAAGAGTCCACAACAACACTGCCTAGCAGAAATTAACGTTAAGAGCTGTGCAATTATTTAAACCTGCACGATAATAAATGGCTAAAAGGAAGATCTACTAATAGAATTGTATTTTACGAATAAAGCTAACTTACTTTTCTCATTGGTCTCACAGCGTTGATGAAACAAAATACTGGGTAGCGGTCTGCTACAGGTCTGTGTTTTTCAACTAACTAGGAATGAGGTCTGGACTTGTCTGAGATTAAGTACCTCTCTTCCCACCTCCCCCTCCTCTCAAACACAAACATTGAAAAACATCTTCCTACTCCTACCCTTGCCTCTATCTTAACTGGACAGTGTTTAACTTCAAAATACGAGTCAAAAACTACTGTTGTGAAAAAAATTCAAAGACCCGTAATTAATTGTTATGCTTGCGGACATTTTTCTGTCAGAAAGATGAACGTGGGCATTTTCTTCGTTTTATCATAGATCTGGATCTATATTGTTTATAGTCCACATTGGCGCTTAATGTCCTTTTTAGGTTGATGGTGAAACCTTAACTTCTTTCTTAAGCTATCGTAATGGGGACTTATATAGAAATATGCGTCATGATTTGGGGGTTCCCGAGCTATAATTTGATAACTCCATTTGACCAAAATTGGCGCTTTCGTCCTTTTATTGTAAAAATCCAGGCTGCACTTAGAGAAAATTAAATCGTCAAACACACTTTAATTATACCCTTGGGGTTTTATATATATATATATATATATATATAAGAGTACAGAAATGCACCTAGAATTTATTTTCTTACAACATAAGAACTTTTTTGTAGACCAATGCCGAATTTCGCTCGCAGATTAATCATGGAAAAGGCTCAGCCATTACAGAAATCATGTGCAGGAATTGAAATCCGTTCAATAATAAAAGTACAGACATGTATAATTATGGTCGACTGTACTCACACACATATTCTATCGCATTATGGAAAACTATCCATTGTTGAATAGAATTATGTAAAATCTGCATCATGATGAATATTTCCTCATTATGCAATGCTTGACTTTTTATGTAAAGTTTTTATGCATATATTTTTTTCCTTTGAGTTCATATTAAGTTAATAAAAGACTGACTGAAAGAAACTATAAGCCTATTTACCACAAGTCCTTATTATACCGTGTTTGTTTCTGTCCTTGTTGGTGGTACTGATTACAAACTTTTTGATCACTGAACTCGGGTGTGTGCTTTAACTAAAGTATGCTTGCGAATTACATGCATTACCTTTTTTTTTATTTGTTTATCATTTTAATTAATTTCTTCTTTTGATATGCTATTTCTCTTTCCCCAAAATTAATATTTGGTGGTCATATTGAAGTGTAATAGGTATGAAAATGTGTGTGCTAAGTCAATCTTTTTGTGCTGAAACAAAGCCCATGCCTCCTCTTACCACTATTGACCGTCTTAAACGAGCGATTTTATAATTCTGCGGCGTTTGTTTTTGTTGTTGTTGTTGTTGTTGTGGTTGCTGCTGCTGTTGTTGTTCTTGTTGCTGCTGCTGTTGTTATGATTATTATTCTTTAATTATTATTAGTATTATTTTAGAATGTCTATTACTTCCTAACGCAACCACTTCCATTTTTTTAATTAATAGATTATTATTCACGTAGTATCATCTTAGGATTGAGCTTATTTTCGTGTAGTATTTTTAGATCAGAATAAAAAAAAACTCCACAACTTTTAGTTCATATCCATTAGTAATGCTTTCGACGCCATCTTCCTGTTTCTGTTGTGTAAATCATGCGAGTATCAGACTTATTCTTCCCTTAAGTTCCCATACCATCTTTTTCAAAGTAAATAAAGAATGCGATAGTGTTGGAAACAAATGGCTGGTTTTACTTTTCACTATCGGACAGTCTATGGTTGAGTATATAATTCACTGATCACATTATGTTTTCATAGTCGTAAGCTCAAACAACCCAACATGACGTACAATATTCGCCGGGCAAGACAAAAATCTTTGTTGTAAAATATTAAAAGGAAAAAAAAAGGCCTGGATTAAGATAATCTATGCGATGGCTAAACGGCCATAAGTATTCACAAGTTAAGATTTAACACTAGGAAGGAACGTGATCAACTGGCTCTGCTGCTGCTGCTGCTGCTATACAAGACAGAAGACAAAAAAGCTGAGGTTGCAGTATCCCCTATATAACCCCTTGTGGCTGTGACATTCTCTAATTGTTATTGACTTGAGTCGCTTTGACCCAGACGATGGCGTCCCATGTGACATGATATGATACATTTCCATATTTGAGCTTATCCATGAACTAACAATGAGCAATAATATAGTTTGATGATGTAAAAAATTTCTATAGAGTATTCTATGCTCTATACTAGCCCTGTCTATGATTTGCACGTGTTTTAATGTCTCCTAAGTTTTCTGAACATCTATGCGAAGAGTGCAAGCATGCTATAGAGGAGTCAACAGCTTAATCTGTACATTTGCGGTAAGGATGGAAGTGGGGGGGGGGGGGGGGTTGAAAGACACAAAAGGTAAGAAATGAAAGCTCCCACGAGTTACCTGTCGTATGTTATAACTTTTTTGAAAAGAAAGTTACCTTGAGTCAGCTGACTACCAAATTTCTCGACGTTCTTGTGCCGAGCCAGCCAATCGTTGACGTCTTGACCTGAAAATCAACCAATGAAAATACAGCACGGATGTCCA
>JAWDGP010003871.1:12500-27500 GCA_033675545.1 Elysia crispata | reverse complement strand
TAAAATAAACAAAAACAAATGAAAAACAATTCCGCTACCAATGGTGAGCTAGAGCGAGTTTTCCCTTTATAACTACGCCAGCTTGTCTCTTGGAAGTGTTTCTAATTGTCTCTTCGTAAGATTCTATTATATGGGTGAAACGAGTTCAACACCACTGTTTTGTAGAATTCTGCTTTGAGGAAAAGTTTAAAAGTTTTAGATGTATAATTGTCAAGTCAAGCGTAATTTCAGCTTCAATGGCCTTTTTTCTTTCTTTTTTTTTCCCTATACCTTGATCAGAAGTGTAGATTGTTGCTTTTTGGTTTCTAAATAGATTTTACTTTGAAGGTGGGACAATTTATACTTTAGGCATAGGTGTAGGTCTAGAACAATATTGTTAGAGACTTGACCTCAGTAACCAGTTTTGTCTTATGTTTTGCTGATAAGATTGAAAAGAATAAAAAGGAGAGAGAGAGAGAGAGAGAGAGAGAGAGAGAGAGAGAGAGAGAGAGAGAGAGAGAGAGAGAGAGAGAGAGAGAGAGAGAGAGAGAGAGAGAAAAGAGAAAATAGAGAAAGAAAAGAGCGGGATAAAGAGAGAGAAAGACGATGATACCTTAATTATACTTATTAACCCGGACAGGCATATTATACTTTAGGCTTACGTCTAGATCCAGAAAAATAGTGTTAGAAAATCGCCCTCAGTTTTGTGTTTTGTTTTGCTGATAAGATTGGAAAGAATTAAAAGAAGGGCGAGAGGAAAGAGAGAAAGAAAAAGAGACGGATAGAAAAAGAGACAGAGAAAAGAGAAAGAAAGAAAAGAGCGGGATAAAGAGAGAAAGAGAACAAGGCGATGATACCTTAATTATACTTATTAACCGGGGCAGGCCTACATTACATTCACTTAAATATTCTGACGTCATACACTAACGTCGCACTTAATAACCTGTTAGGGGGAGCACATATGTGACCGTGACAGACAAGAAAGCGACAGACGTAGAAGAGGCTTTCATCAGTGAAAACTGTGTCATGCTGGACTGGGTGACCGTACTGACACAGTGACACACTGCATGCAGTACTCAGTTCGTTGAACTTGTCGACATGTTGCGCCACCCGCGTCTCACGCGCCACATCTGGCAGACGACAGATTGAACTTACCATGACTGTCAAACCTAGGTTAGACTAAAATTTGTCGACGGGACTGACAGATAATTTGGTCACTGGTCGGTGCGTCTGGTGGCACAGGAACTAAGCCTTACAGCACTGCTGCAGTCTGATTGGCAGAAATCGAGGATTTGAACATCAAAATGATGATCAGCTGTTTCATCTAATGCATACCGATACATTTCATGCGATTGAATTTGGGTCATTTTCATAAAGAACGGGATAAAAGCATACCTTCTATCTAAGCGAAGGATACTTTAGTAGGCACTTCTGATAGCTTGATTTGATGCTTAATTGTTTGTTTGCTGGTATGGCAGTTTGTTGAATGGTTGATTGGGAGTGAACCGTTTAGCTCTGAACCTGCAATATTTCTGGTCGACCACTGCCTAAGGGAGAAAAGTAAAACGTTTAGCGGGGGGTAACGTGCTTGTCAAGCCTTTGAAAACACTTACACCCCTTTGCAAATCGTCAATGGTTACTCGTTTGTACGATACAGCCTACTTATTGACCTTCACTCCTGTATAGGTAGATGTATAATGGTTCTTCTATTGATGGATACAACCCTACAGACGCCCACCCCTTTTACAGTATGCGCAGATGGAAAATGGTTACTCGATTGAATGATATAGCCTAATTATTGACCTTCACCCCTGTGTAGGTAGATGTATAATGGTTCTTCTATTGATGGACACAACCCTTCAGACGTTCACCCCTTTTACAGTATGTGTAGATGGAAAATGGTTACTCGATTCATGGATAGACCTCCACCCATGTATGGCTAAATGTATCATAGTTACTCGATTGATGGATTGACCTTCACCCTTTTATGATGGATAATGGTATATCTGCAAAAAATCAGTAGCAGCCATACACAAACATCGGTGTCAAAGATGGCTCGAATCCCTGTCGGAGAACCCATGTAGAACTCACTGCACGTCCTTCATCAAACATCCAACGCTTCTCAATGATTGGGTACTTGTTTCAGTTGGGGAGTAGAGGAACTATTTTAAACCCAATATTATCTATCCGTAATAGGAATGATAACAATGTATGTGCTCATAGTTTCGTTCACTTGACATTTGTAACACCCCGACCACTTTCAACACTTTAATGTCAGCACGAGGTCAAACTGTGTGTTCCAAATCCAGTAAACTGTTTTAGCTCTCATGACCAGACATTGGTCAGACGTCGCTCGCGGTTCCGTCAGCCGGTCGGGTCAGAGAGCGAGAGAGAGAGAGAGAGAGAGAGAGAGAGAGAGAGAGAGAGAGAGAGAGAGAGAGAGAGAGAGACGGGAGAGAGAGACAGAGAGAGAGAGACAGAGACAGAGACAGAGACAGAGTGAAAGAGAGAAAGAGGTGTGGGAGGGGGGGGCAAAGAGAGACGTTAGGAGAGAGAGACAGAGGGATAGGGATAGAGAGAGAAAGAGAGAGAGAGAGAGAGAGAGAGAGGTGGGAAAGTGGGGGGGGGGGGGGGCAAAGAGAGACGTTGGCAGAGAGAGAGAGACAGAGAAGGGGAGTCAGAGACAGAGACAGAGACACACAGACAGACAGGCTGAGGGAGGCGGGGGGGGGGGGAGAGAGAGAGAGAGAGAGAGAGAGAGAGAGAGAGAGAGAGAGAGAGAGAGAGAGAGAGAGAGAGAGAGAGAGAGAGAGAGATGTGGAGGGGGGCAAAGAGAGACGTTGGCAGAGAGAGACAGAGGGAGGGGAGAGAGAGAGAGAGAGAGAGAGAGAGAGAGAGAGAGAGAGAGAGAAAGAGACCATGAGAGACAGAGGGACAAAGAGAGGCGTAGAGAGAGAGAGGCAGAAAGAGACGTAGATACAGAGAGACAGACAGACAGACAGACAGAGATTGACAGATAGACAAACAGAATAACACGTTCTGTGCCAGCTGATCTGGGTTCGTGTAACCAATACTTTACATTCTCTCAAAGGTTATCAGCCTCTTATCTCCACTCAGCGTTGTCGTCGATTTTTCCTTCTTCTATCCACGTCCCGGACCGAATTTCTCCGATATTTTGGCCGACAAAAGATCAGTGTGACATGAACAAACATTCCAGGTCACAATGACCTGATATACAGTAACTGGCGGATTGTGTGGTCTTGGAGCTTTCTTGTTTGGCCTACGTCCCCTAAGTCGTTCAATAACTCTTTAAAACTTTTCATGTAAAATACTGATACAAGAAATATTGATCCTATAGCAAGAGATATTGATCTTATACAAAGGGATATTGATCTTATAGAAATTAGCGACTGAAGATTTTTTTCATGGATATACATCAGTCCCACATTTAAATCGAAAAATTATTATTATTATTCTATAACAATCTTTTCTTAACTACCTCAGAAATACAGTTGTAGTTCTTATGTTGACTCTTTTATCACTGTGGATTTCAAAATATTATAACCCCTGCTTGTCCCACAGGGAAATATAAAAGATTCTAAAAATAAAGTCAAGATAACAAAATTTCTTTCTTTCTCGGCAAACTTGGGTTGGTAAATAGACTCTCAAGTTATCCTGAAAAATAATTCTGTAGGGATACAACACCGGCCGGCTAGATGACACCCCCCTCCGGTTCCTTTTCCAAAACTTCTTTCTATCTCTTCTCCTTTGTTTCCTGCAGAAATCAAACATGCCGCCTCCGATTAAAAATATCGGTCGGCGCCTGATGGAGATATAAAAATTATCTGGAGGTATTATTTATCTCGCCCGCCGTGAGCAGAGCTGATACAGGCTGCGTGGAGAACATGAGTTAATACGAGAACATCCACGCTTTCAAGCCGTGACCACGCTACAGCAGTGACGAAACTCAGGGTGAGAAACAGCAGCTGCTGAGAAAGCCCGCGTGTGACCTTGTGGTTGCTAAAATAAACCTCGCTTCTCGTGGCTGGGTGAACTTAGATAATATAATTTATCCGATTACTAATCTTAACGAAGCTGTCTTATTTGGCGCGCTTAAATTGGGCGTGGCCAATCTGGAGATATTGACGTTTTGGACGAGTTCATTTTGTTTGAAAAGGGTGGAAGGGATTTAAACCGATCGACTACGACAATCCTTTATCGAGTTTTATGTGCTTTGTTCGATTATTGTAGGAGGGAAACGTGGAGTGATGTAGATTGTAGTTTATGAGTAGATAAATAGATTGAAGAATAGAACAGACAGGGAGAGAGAGAGAGGAGAGAAATAGATAAGAAAGAGAGAAGGAGAGAGAGATAGATAGATAGACATAAATATATATAGATCCATAGATAGATAGATAGATAGAGAGAGAGAGAGAGAGAGAGAGAGAGAGAGAGAGAGAGAGAGAGAGAGAGAGAGAGAGAGAGAGAGAGATAGTGACAATTTGGACTTCGATATAAAAGGAAAAAGAAGAAGAAGGAGAAGAAGAAGAAGAAGAAGAAGAAGAAGAAGAAGAAGAAGAAGAAGAAGAAGAAGAAGAAGAAGAAGAAGAAGAAGAAGAAGAAGAAGAAGAAGAAGAAGAAGAAGAAGAAGAAGAAGAAGAAGAAGAAGAAGAATTCCGTTCTGTCGCGATTTCAGTGCGGCTCTAATGCAACGAAATTCTTGCGGTCGCAGCCGTCTCTTTCGTTTTAACATTAGTTTTGTAACCAGGGTATTGAAATATGAAAAATTAAATGGGGTTTAAACTGTACAATAAAGTAAATATGCAGGTTGCTGGCGTTTTTTTTACGAATGAAGTTTCACTGAATGATGCACTCTCAAGTTCAGGATGGGACGAAAAACTGACCCTGGTCAAAACAGCACTATTTTTAGTTGTATTTAAAAATTATGGAAATCTGAAGTTTTGACATCGCTCGTCACTTTTTTTTAAAAATTGTGTGTTATCGTCTCAATAACTGCTATAGAGATATTACGACATTAGAGATCTGTCAATAATCTTCTTTCTGCCAGAAACGAATTCGTTAAATCTTCATTAATTTTACAAGCGCCAATTTGTTGGTACTGGGGAACGCCTGTGTATTAAATAGGCGTATAAATGGTCTCCTTTGACTTATAAGATCCAGATATATGCCTCCACCTACCCATAATTACCTAGATTCTAGATAGTTCGATAATTCTTATTCTAAACACAAAATTAGATGAGGACTTAATTTTTTTTTGAATAAAGAAAATCGACTTATTGTACACTTTCTCAATAATTATGTTTTGGATCCTTTTAAACGCTTATGAGAAAGATTTGAATTTTCGCATAAAGTGCACTTCCATGAGGGACTTCTTAGCTGCGCAGTTATTTAAACCAACATGAACGTTCTAGATAACTGTAAGCCTTAAAGTAAAATCTAGATTTTTCTAGTTGTAGATCTTAATCTTTTGAATTGAGTCTAGCTGCTGCAAATATCTAGACCCTAGATCTAGAATTTATGCCGAAGCAACCTTCTTAAATTCTTTACTTAGATCTTATACTATATTATGTAGTTCTAGATCTAGATCTATCCCAGACGGTTTTAGATCTGCCGCCGCCTAAGTCGTGTAGGCCTACTTTCAGTTTTATTCCCAACTGTGCTTACAGGAAATAGTTCGCACATTCGTCTTTTTGTTTTAAGAACATAATAATCACATTTGCCTTTAATTTTCGACAAATATTATTTTGGTGAAAAATAATATTACCACTCCAATCTTTAGGGCAATTTGTAACTGAATGCCAAATTTAACGTTCCTAGGTTAGATGGTTCTTATTTTTTGCCTAGCTCGATTATAAACAGATATGGTCATTAAGTCTTCTCAAAACCCTCTAAAATAAAAAAAAAAGTCATTACCGAATCGTTTTTTTTTTTTTTGCGGCGTCCATTCTAAATACCGATCAAAAACGTAAAATTCGTGGAAAATTTATATTTTACTTAACTGCACATTATAATTCAGGCACTGCGATTTAATGAAATCTGTGTTTAAGTATTGTATTTATAACTTATTATTACCAACTATAATTGTTTATCGTCTTATTAAAAGTCTCTGTTGAAATCCCTTGTATCGTTCATAAACTTGTAACAAGGATAATTATTATTATTATATCTATTACTATTTTGGTATGTTTAAATACAATTTCAGCATTTAACGATTAGGCGAAAATCCAGTCAAGGTGAGAGCAGTAATCCTGATGATAAATTATCGATCAGCCCTGATGACTCAACACGCCTACAGTAAACAAAGTTACGTAACTTGGAAAGGGCAGACTGAAGCTTCTCATCTTCGATTTAGAAGAAAGCTTTGATAAAAGGCCCGAGTATTAGTTAGAAATGAGCTATTCGTTAATTTTCTGTCGAAATGAAGACGATTTTCAGCGGTCGTATTGCGATTTTAGATAAAGATCAAACAAAGAAAATGATATTTCATTTTAGGCCACAACGAAGTCAGTCACAACATTAAACATAATAGCAAGTGGAAACAACGAGCTAATGATAAAGCCATTGGAACAAATAATCGGTCTTCAAGAACAATAACAAACGGTGAACAAAAGAAAAATCCATAATCTTGGACTTGACTTGCAAAATGATTGAACAGAAACGAGAAAAAGGCTGGGACACACATAAACACTTATTGACAATTGTTCGCAATGAAAAACGAGAAACTCTGAGATGCAAAAATCTGACAATTTATTTCTCTGCAAGGTAAAGCCTTTTTAAAATTGTCTACAAACAATAAGCCAACAAACAACAATTTTTTTTGTGTGAGTGGGAAAAATGAAAACGAGCTTGCAGTTGAACTATAGCTAGAAAAATGAAAAACAAAAAAGTATGTCAGATCTCTACTAACACAATGTATAATAATTGTTCTAATAAAACCAATAACCTGAACGACAACTAGGCAATTTGTGATGAAATCCCCTCTCGTTGCCTAGCGACAACACTAAAATCTACTAGTACTAACTGTCTCTCTAGACTAGGAACCAAGACGACTTCATCGTTATAATGTTACGAGATCAAACCCAAGGGGAATAAGTCAGACTTTTTGAGTAAAACAACGCTAAAATTAGCAACTGCAACTTTTATAATAGGCGAGTTGTTGATATTACTTAACTTCTTGTCTAGCGTCCTTGAGTGTGACGTGGAAGTATGTTTTACGCGACAGAAAGTTAGAGAACAAAGTTTTTAAGTACAAGAGTCATTATAATGATTTCGACGTTGTATTATGCTTATGGTCTTTATTTCAGATTATTCCTTACACCTTTCTTCAGCTCCCATCTTCACCCTCAAACTCTTCTCACAATTCAGTTCTTACCTATGCCCTGTTACAAAATGACAGCCAACAACTAAATCATGCGAACTCACCAAAATAGTTATGGATACAAATAAAGTGAAAAAAAAATACGCCTTGGTTTAGATTGGCTTACATTATACAAATTTAAAAAAAATTAAATTAAATAAAAACAAATTGTAACAAAAAGCCATCGCTCACTGCTTTCAAAATAAGTCACAGACGAATTTTTCATGAAGTTTTTTTTTTTACATTTTGTATCATTTTTTGCAAAAATATATTTTAAATACATTTGCTACGATTCTATGCTATTAAGGATAGACTATCTTTCCAAGTTATGACTGTCATTCTATTTACCCTGTGCTACGTCACTCTCTCTCCTTATCACCCCCCCCCCCCCCCACCCCTTCCATGACTCTCTATCCTCATTACTCTCAAAAGGTTTTTAAACATGCATGTTAATGGTTTATCTGCAAAAATTGATTCAAGGATAGTAATGATTCGATCTAAAACACAAATAAGCAACTTTTGCCCATAGACAATAAAAAAGCAATATTGGCAAATTGAATTTATGGCATCAGAACCCGTTCTATCATAGCTATTGCACTAATGCTATTACTGTCTCCATATGTATGTTGTGTTTTGAAAACTACTACATGTATACCACTTTCTGTTGACTGTTCTATATTCGGCGCTATTGAAAACGTCTTATGGTTTACGATAGTTTAAGACCTAAAAAAGAACTCTTTAATTAAACTTGTTTACTGCCAAGTCTATCTGTGAACAGTGCATCTGTCAACAATTCAAAAAGATGGCGTTGATACCTTCAGCATGAAACGAGCGTTCACTCCTTCGCTTTATTTTCTTTCTATAGAAAAGCCTTTTCTTTGCCTTCAATTAAACTTTCACAACACTTGCCTTTCTCTTCGTTGTTTACAGCAATTTTTTTTTCTTTTTCTTTTGGTACAACAGTAAAGGGGGGGGGAATTTTTGTCTAGTTATTATGTTAATGGTTCAATGAGATATTTTTTTTACAAAAAACTCACGCATACAGAAATCACAGGCATTTTTTAAAATTATAAAAGATTCAAAATCAGAGCTGGTGTAAAAAAATTTCCAAATATCATTAAAATTTAACATCAACAGCCACGGTATAACCAACAGGTATAATAATATCATAGAACCTCATCATCAGTAATTAAGTTAGCGTTTCAAGTCAAAAGACATTTTCTTTGTGAAATTTGATATAAAATGTCATAATTATAAACATAATCGCTTGATCTGAATGAGATTTAAACAAGTGTACTTAATAAATCAATCATTAAAAAAAAATATTGCACATGAACTCAACAAAAAGCGCGCCTAGTTTAGGGCGACGTCGAACACTTCTCTGTGCAGTTGGGGGAAGTGAGTCTCAAACTGTGAGCTCGATTGTTTCTTGATGTTGTTCAGGAACCGGAAGTGATCGTCATTGATCTTCCGGATGGCAGGGATGGAGGAGATCAGCTTGCAAAACAATTCATCCGCATCTGAGAGGAGTAAAGACAAAGAATGGGAGGGTTCAAGATATGAAGCAACCAAGAAAATACTGAAGTGTTGGGAGATGTAAGAATACTATTTTCAAAGATTAATTAGAAAAAGGTAATTTCCACAACAGACATTATTTTGATATATATTTTTTATATAATTGATAACCGTGATCAATGCATTTGTTTTTGTAGCAACCAAAATTTCTGTTTATTTTTCTTGAACTATCTTTACTTAGAAAATCTCGGTTCAAAAGTGATTAGGACAATCAATCGTTCTAAAAGATCTTCCACGAAAATCATTGATCTAATATATTCATTAAATAATAGATTACACAATCAGCACATCAGTAAAATGGTTGTAGAGCTAATAAAGGAGGTTAACTACCCACCTTTGTGGTTGTGTCTCAGCAACAGATGGAGGGCCTGTAGGTAGAGGTGCTGGATCGTCTGAACAGCTGACACATTCTTCAGGCCGTGGCGGTCTGGACAGAGCATGAGGATGGCTCCAAACAGGCCGTGCTCCCCGTCTGTAAGGTCCTGGGCGTGGGTCTGTTTGGCGATGTCGAAGAACTGGTCGATGAACGGGCCCAGGGGGGACATCTGACGCACAACGGACCTGCGGGAGAGGAATCAAAATAAGAAACGGAACACCGTGAATATCTGTTCGTCTTTTATATCATGATCAGTTTTATTATTCAGTATTTTTTTTTCAAACCATATGTTTGAAATTGACATCACTAAATTTTTTCAAAAGTATAGTTCATGGAAATTTATGATTTAAATTTTGCCATGTAAATATCTTAGGTTTTTCTGAGGAGTTGGAATATGGCTTCCAGTTGATTACATTGGCATTTATGTCAGACTGCCATACTCAATGATTTTCGTTGAGGAAAAGTAAAACAAACGGCTTGGACGATACAGCAAATTGATGTTTTGAACATTTCGTGTCTTTTTTTGTCTTGCATTTGAAGTCGAAATAGCAGAAACTGTACTAGGGAGCTTTCGTGAGATTTGTTCAAAGCAGTTGGTGGCTCACCTGGGCGACTTGGTCTTGAGGCTTGGGTCAATCATCGAGTCGTTGACGTGGTCAATCAGCAGGGTGATGCGGGCAATCATGACCTCGAAGATTCCCTGCTTGATGAGGGTGAGCTGGTCATCTGTGTCCACATCACCGAAGCCGGGCAGCTGCTTGCTGAAGTTGACCACTTTGGTCATCTCCGGCACCATCGAATTGAGGAAATGCTGCATCATCGCGCTGGGGTTTATGGTCATCTTGGACATGTCCGGCTGGTGGAGTGGAACAGAAGGAGAATTGGAGAGACTGTTATAAATACTTGGGCCGCCTAGTTTCAATATATATGAAAACATTTCAGTATCATCTTCACATTTGTCTTCAAAATTGTGATATTTTATGGGAGAAACGTAGATCTAACATATCTATTGCAAATATAATAAATTAGAATTCACTAAACCGAAATGGTTATTCAGTTAAGTTCAAATAATTGACATGAAGTCAATCCTAGTGTTTCCTGTGATTATCTACTAGCTGCGCGGTCTGACATCCTCTGTGTCTAAACCTTTGTAAGAATATGTTGGTCAATCATGTAATAGTTAGTTAAAACTTGAAGAACTCACCATCTGGTTCCCCATGGCGTCTTGCTGCCGGGCAATCCTCTCATTGGCTTCTCTGATGTTGGCCTGGGTGTTCAGGGTGCTGGACATGTGGGCTGCTGTGGTCACGTCGGTGATCTGGTCAATCAGTAGACGACGCTTCTCTACTGGAGTGTCTTTCATCTGGAGAATATAGTGATCATTAAGGTGGTTAGGTTATCAAAATATCGCGTTCAAAAAATAAAGAAGGAAAAACCAGGCAAGGAATGCTTAAACGCTACAGAGACCATTTCATCTTGACGACGAATTTTGGAATGATTTTTTACAAATAGTGCTGCATGCTCTACAGAAGCCGACAACTTTTAAAGCTGTTTTGACTCCCTTATTCCAACACACAGCATTGGCATTGTCCCTCATCAGGGTCCAAACCAAAGACTGTAGAACATTATGAGTTTTGCGTGTTGGACAGACATATTTCTGCCTACAGACTATTGTTGCTCATATTTATACTCCCACCCTCATTAGACCTTTTTCAACATGCGCAAAGTTAAGCAAAGAAAAAGATCTCATCACTGGTCTATAGTATGCAGAAAATACTTTAACCAAATGGATACATGACATATCGAGAGTGTAAGACATAAAAAGATACTGCAATATATAGAGAGAACCGGGGAGAGAGAGAGAGAGAGAGAGAGAGAGAGAGAGAGAGAGAGAGAGAGAGAGAGAGAGAGAGAGAGAGAGAGAGAGAGAGAGAGAGAGAGAGAGAGAGAGAGAGAGAGAGAGAGAGAGAGAGAGAGAGAGAGAGAGAGAGAGAAGGGGGGAGGCAGAAAGAAAGTTATACTGAATTAAAATACAAAAAAAGGATTAAAGTATTATCTTAAGATTATAACTGAAAGCAATCACTTTACAACTCAACACTCCACGAATCAAGGCGAAGACCAACATATCAGTAATGCATGCGGCAGGCCGAGGCAGATGAACGCCTAAACAATCCGAACTACTCACCTCGCTCAGAACTTTGCGCACGTCCGACAAGCAGTTGGCGTTAGGGTCCACATAGAACGGTTGGTCTGTGTTGCGGTTCATGTTGGCGGGGTCGCCGCTAACGTTGTCGTTGATGTTGCTCAGATTGGTTTGTTGCTGAGTTGACGTTGAGGTGGTAGTGCTCGGGGCAACGTTGAGGTTGGCGTCCAGTGGTGTCGAAGACGACCCGGAGACGCTTGTGGAGCTGGAAGACAGCACAGTCTGAAAATTGGATAAGGAAAAGGTGAAGAGATTTTTTATGGAAATGACAACAAAGCGTCAAAAGGAAGAAGATTAATATGATTATAAGTGCTAAAACACAAAATTTGCTTGGGATAGGGGTTAAGTGAATGCGTGTATTGTTTTTAAAACTGGGTGGAACTAAGACAAAACTTATTTTAGTATAATACTAGAATATTATTTCGAGTAAACTGAGTTTCTGAAAAGGTTATTTTACGGTAATTTTGGAGACCGGAAGTCAACATTTTTTATAGTTTTTTTTTATATATATATACAAACATGTCTGTGCAGTAGAATACTTTCACTATAAGTATATTATAGCTATCCCATCCTTCCAGCGATATCGCGATCTAAGATTGGCCATTTTGCTCACCTGCATCAGATCTGACTTGAAGGATTCGTTGGACTGGAGAAGCTTCATCAGTTCGGCCATTTTGGTCAGGTTGTTGCGAGATTGGTTTCTCTACAGGGGTCAGAGGCTAAATCCACTTCCAACTGGAAACCTAGTAGATCGCTGGAGTATGAAACTCTGAAGGATAAAAGGGACGCAACTTGTTTGGAAATTGGCGCTGAACAATAATACAACTAGCAGCAGTAATGGGCGGTCCCATAGATGTAGAGCATTAGTTGTGGATTTTTCAATAAAACCCCGAGCAATACCTAAAAAAATGGCATTCCAAGTAAAACTGAAAGTGGCGCTATTTTTTTAAAAGCCTAAAGCACAGAAGTAATTTTTTTTCTAGAAAAAGAGAAAATCTATTTTTTTCGAAATAACTTCAACTAAACGTGGTTTCCAACAAAAATTCAATGTAATTGAAATCTTATTCTAATATTAAAAAGCTGTTTGGAAATATCAGTTGTTTCATAACTCATTAAATAACGGAATATTGATTTATTTTCATTTTTTTTAGAAAGTAACACTCGTTGCGCCAATTTGAATGCATTGTAAGATTCCCAAACGAGTGACTGACACGGACAGATGATAAACCGTCTATAAAGTTCTTAGAGCCACAGACGGAAAGAAGCGCAAAATTGACCATCAGCTGATTGCAGAGACGCGTTTAGGAGTCACAAATTCTCATAGCATTATGAAAGATGTTTAACTAAATGTCAAGCTAACATTTATAAATAACTATGGCCGCTGTAAAATTGACTCCTCATTACAAAATTAATGAAAATCTCTTAAAACGATACCGTCACAGCTTGAGGTAGGTGAAAAACATTATCTTTAAAAAAAAATTGACATTTCTTTGACAAGACCTTGAGTTGGACTCGTCAAAGTTGATTGTAAACATGAGCTGTCTCAGCTGATACATCCACGGCGGTCAATACTCGGTGTAGTTGGGAATTAATCGTTTCTGTCAGGTTTTCTTCCACTTTTGATACGAAATTGTTTTGTTCAGTCACTTTTAACTGAATTCCCTGACCAACTTTGAATTACCCTATTTTAATTATCATTTCATATGATAATATTTTTATTCTGCAAAGTCAGCAGACAAAAACTAGTTTCTCAAATTAGGTAAAGCAAATTCGATCTTTTTTTTAACCGAAATATCTTTAAACAGAATAACACAATAATTATTAGTCACCAAATCGAGAAATGAAAATAAAACTAAAAAAAAAATAAACTTTTTTTTTTCAATTTAACTCATTCAAACTTTTCGACATATCTTCCATGCAATACATCCCCTTAACTCTAACTTCATAATATTGCAATTTTAGAGTTATCCCTACATGAATAAATATTCAACTAAATCCTAACAGAAGTTTCCTTGACACTTCCCGCCAAGGAGAAGAAAGTTTGATCAGATGATGGAAATAAAGCTTTTTTTTTTTTTTCGTTTTGTTTTGATTTTTTTTTTTTTTTTAATCTCCAACTAATAATTGACGCTCAGGGTCGGTTAAACGGCTGCCTCGCCTTATAGCGGTCGCGGGTTGCTATGGAAACTGTGAGCTCAGTGGCAACAGAACGCTGGCCGTAGATTAGCAAGAGGAGTTAACAAGAATTACAATTTAAATATATTATTTGCATGCTATTTGGAGTCGATTTTTAAGGTTGCGAAGCTAAATACTGTTCAAGATTAATCTCTCTCTCTCTCTCTCTCTCTGTGTCTCTGTCTGTCTGTCTGCCTCTCTCTCTCTCTCTCTCTCTCTCTCTCTCTCTACCTATCTCTCTCTCTCTCCCTCTTTCACTCACTCGCTCTCCCCCCCCCCCCCCCCGCCCTCCCTTTTCCCTATGTTCGGTTCCTGAATAACAAAGTTTCCTCTTCTCCTTCCTCCCCTCCCCCCCCCCCCCCCAAATCTCTCAGAAAATTATACGCAAATTTTTCTTACTTTAAAAGAAGGATTAATTTGAGAGGAGCATATATTGATGGTATTTGTCAAAGATTTCTAAAGCAAAAGATTATTAAGAGTTCATGATGTGCCTTCTTTTGTTCCAATTAAAAATAGTTAGATTTAATGATTTTTATAATTAACTTTAACACGCTCTGTCAAAATGTTTAAACTTTGTTTTCGTTAGAAAAAAAAGTTAAGATTTAATGTTCTTTAGCGGTTGAGTTTTGCTTGTTTGTTATTTTCTTATTTGTTTTACTATCAGTATTATTATCATTATTATTATTATTATTATTATTATTATTATTATTATTATTATTATTATTATTATTATTATTATTATTATTATTATTATTATTATTATTATTATTATTATTATTATTATTATTATTATTATTATTATTATTATTATTATTATTATTATTATTATTATTATTATTATTATTATTATTATTATTATTATTATTATTATTATTATTATTATTATTATTATTATTATTAAATGTAATATGAACAGCTGTTAACTTGCGCTTAGTTTTTTTTTTATTGATATTTCGTGTGAAGAGGAAAATATTAATTTAAAAAACAAAGATACGTCCAGTCAGTTATAGTATCAAAGGGTCAAGAGAAAGTTTTTAATCTTACCTTGCGCTGCAAAAAGCTGTCAAGCTAGGTACACGAGGGAAAGTTGTGACTTTATAGGCGGTGTGGTCGGACGAGTCCAAAAATGCCGGTCAAAGAGGGGTGTTAGCTTCATGCAGACCCGGCATTCGGTGTGGGAAGCTTGGAGAGAACCGAGTAAAAACATGCCGGCGAGAGGTGAAAGAGCGAGTGGAAACAGAGAGAGAGAGAGAGAGAGAGAGAGAGAGAGAGAGAGAGAGAGAGAGAGAGAGAGAGAGAGAGAGAGAGAGAGAG
>JAWDGP010003871.1:0-7500 GCA_033675545.1 Elysia crispata | reverse complement strand
ATTTCTCTGCTGACTCTGAACTCCTTTAATCCTTTATGTCATCGTTTCCGTCTGTCTGTCTGTCTGTCTGTCTGTCTGTCTGTCTGTCTGTCTGTCTCTCTCTCTCTCTCTCTCTCTCTCTCTCTCTCTCTCTCTCTCTCTCTCTCTCTCTCTCTCTCTCTCTCTCTCTCTCTCTCTCTCTCTCTTTCTCTCTCTACCAAGACGGACTGCAATATTGATGACCTGGAAAGGGTAAAAAAGAAAGAGAGTGCGTCCGTATGAGGAGAGAGATGTATATATAAAAAAAGAGAAGTTGATCGTATTCATTCTCGCTCTAAAATGGTACAACTACAATTGTTTATTCCGATCTTTCTAAATTTTTCTTGATTCTCTCTATTCAGGGGAGAGGGAAGAGGTTGAAATAACGTCTCATAGATCTACATGCCGGACTTATTGACTCGTGCATTATCGTGTTCTGGTTCGTATTACTCCATATAATACCGTCCGCCATTTTGACCAGACTCAAATTTAAAAGGTATCTCACTTTATTACCGGCACATAAAGATTATTCCAAATGTTCGAGATATCAATAGGATCACCTTTTTTTTTCAAAACTTTATCTTATTTGAAGTCATCTTTTCAGTCAGTGGTGAAAACACACACACCGCGTGATAAACATATTTCTCTTGGAGGCCACAGCACTTACTGCACTACTTTTTCGCCATCGATACATTCTCAAGTCCTTTTGGCTTTTTTAAAAACATATTTGATCACCCCTATCCTCTGTCCCCTCCTTTTCTTTTCATTCGCATACCCGTTTCTACCTTCCAGTTTTTACCTTAACTTCCTGGAAGAATCTTATTCGTAGATCTCAGTCAGGTTAGATGAGATCCAACCTCTATCCCCATATTGCTCAATCTGCAACCGAATCAGTGTTCCTTTTTTTCAATCTACCAACACTAACGACTAGACCATCAGGCAGTTACACTGTTGGTATCAAGCTAGCCATCAAACCTGGGCATCCCTACAGGTCAGTCCAACAAACTACCGACTAGACCATCAGGCAGTTACACTGTTGGTATCAAGCTAGCCATCAAACCTGGGCATCGTTACCTGTCAGACCGATACACTACCGACTAGACCATCAGGCAGTTACACTGTTGGTATCAAGCTAGCCATCAAACCTAGGCATCCCTACATGTCAGACCAACACACTACCGACTAGACCATCAGGCAGTTACACTGTTGGTATCAAGCTAGCCATCAAACCTGGGCATCCCTACATGTCAGTCCAACACACAACCGACTAAACCATCAGGCAGTTACACTGTTGGTATCAAGCTAGCCATCAAACCTGGGCATCCCTACATGTCAGACCAACACACTATCGACTAGACCATCAGGCAGTTACACTGTTGGTATCAAGCTAGCCATAAAACCTGGGCATCCCTACATGTCAGTCCAACACACTATCGACTAGACCATCAGGCAGTTACACTGTTGGTATCAAGCTAGCCATCAAACCTGGGCATCCCTACATGTCAGTCCAACACACTACCGACTAGACCATCAGGCAGTTACACTGTTGGTATCAAGCTAGCCATCAAACCTGGGCATCCCTACGTGTCAGTCCAACTGGATCATCTGGTTGTAACTCTGGCATCAAACTTGTCAAGAAACTTAGGCATCCCTCCCTGTTAGTCTAATACTCTATCGACTGGACCAATTGGCAGTCACGCTCTTGGCTTCAGAGCGGGGTTCCGCTTACTGCCATTTTAACACTGTATCAACTTGACTATTTGGCAGTAACGCTGTGTGTATCAAACTGGGCATAAAACCTGCGCATTTTGCACAATCAGTCTAATACTCTGCGGACTGGACCATCTGACAGTAATACCATTGGCATTAAACTAGCCATCAAACCGGGGCGTCCCTAAATGCCACTCGAATACTCTACCGACTGGACCATCTGCCATTAACACACTTGGCATCAAACTTCCTACACTTTATCAACTGGACCATCTGCCGTTAACACAGTTGGCATCAAACTACCAACACTTTACCAACTGGACCATCTGCCAGTAACACAGTTGTCACCAAACTACCAACACTCTACTGACTGGACTATTTGCCAGTAACACAGTTGGCATCAAACTACGTAATCTCTACGGACTGGACCATCTGCCATTAACACAGTTGGCATCAAACTACCAACACTCTACCAACTGGACCATCTGCCATTAACACAGTTGTCACCAAACTAACAACACTCTACTGGCTGGACCATTTGCCAGTAACACAGTTGGCATCAAACTACGTAATCTCTACCGACTGGACCATCCTGCCATTAACACAGTTGGCATCAAACTACCAACACTCTACCAACTAGACCATCTGCCAGTAACACAGTTGTCACCAACTACCAACACTCTACCGACTGGACCATCTGCCAGTAACACAGTTGTCACCAACTACGAACACTCTACCGACTGAACCATCTGCTAGTAACACAGTTGGCATCAAACTACGAACACTCTACAGTCTGGACTACCTGCCAGTAACACAGCTGGCATCATAGAACCAATACTCTACCGACTGGACCATCAGTCATGCAGGTACACTTTTACTAGCAAACTAGTTCGCAATGTTCTGGTTTATGTTGTTGTTACAGTGGTGGTCAGATGGGCGCCCCATCCCTCCACTAGTGACAACAACAGCAGTGGATGGAATTCAGCTTCGTGTTAAGATGGGAGAATAAGTCTAAGCTTGCGATAGACCAGCATCTTGTGAAAGAAAAAGAAATGTATAAGAATAGTAAGCTTAATTTGGAAAATCTAAATATATCCGTAGAGCCCGTAGTTTTTTCAGTATCGAGAAGTTTAAAAAAAAACGCAGCTATAAAAATTCCCGCAAGCTTTGCACCTTCAGGCACTTATTGCGGGAATTCATAACCCTGTAACAAGTGTTTAAACTTTTCCTAAAATAGATTTGGAAAGAACAGAATTCCCAATTTTCCATACTCAGATCGATTCCTTCAATATTTTCACCTAATCAATATCACCATCTCTGATTAAGTGTCATGGCATTGAACGATTAAAACTTGTTGAAAAATGGCAACTGCAAAGCACGCAATTTCTCGGAAATCCCAAAGGAATCTTTTGCACCAGGACGGTGTCCATATAGATAATTGGGGTGAATTCGAAGACGCAGAAGGCATCGCATACACTTTTTTTTAACGCATCATGTGGAAAAGTGACATAATGCAGACACTGCACCAACTACACTACATGATACCCAGGGAGTGAAACCTCAGATGAAATTTTCCTTCACTATGAGGAAAGTTTTTCACTTTAAAATCATCAGACTGCTTGTATCTTTGTTTCTTTGCTCTTTTTTTATTATTATTTTTTGGGGTTTAAAAACAATTTGCCGATACTCTTGACCTGCATAAATATAATCGGTGTTGAAAGAGAGATGGTTGCCGTGAGGTCGCTGGTCAACTAAATTTGATTGAAATCTATTCAGACTTCAGTCGTACACCGTGACGGCCAAGTTGAGCTTCTCTGTAGCCACAGTTGAACTCTGCTGTTTTGGATCTGTTAGGGATGCGACTAGATTCTAGTTTATCGTTTTTTTTCTGTCAAGTGTTTGCAAATATCCATATTTGCACAGATCTCAGTTAATTGATTATTATCACAATTCTGTACATCCATTTTTTGGCAGCCAAAAACAGGAAGCTTATACAAATTTAGGCAAAAAGTACCCTCAAAATTAAAGAAAAAATTCATGAAGATAAAACAAAACACGTAGATGAGAGATGATAATTATCTACATGGGAAAATATCTTGCATTGTAAATAAACCATCCAAAGTTTTTTTGTTTTTGTTTTTGTTTTTTGTTTATGTTTTTGTTTGTTTTTTCGAATTGCACTGGGTCATAGATCGAAAAGGCTCAGCTCCGATCAGTTAGCAGCGTATCGACCTCTTGCATCAGTCCAATTCATCATGAGTGAGCGGAGCGGAGTTGGTAGGCTACGCCGCTCACCACAACAGATGATAAAAATAAGACTGAAAGGGAAGGGGAAAAAAACAAAAAAAAAACCAACCCTGTGGTCGAAAATATCGTCAAACCATAACATAACATTAGCCAAATACGATTTTCCTTTACCTCAAGAGGTATAATAATATACTTCAAAGATTATGAAGGGTAAAAAAATGTTTGACGGCTAAAAAACATTTTACCTTGCATTTAATAATATAAGTGGATTATGCGTGCACGCACCCATCACGCAGCCAGCCACTTTCCTCGTGAAATATCCTCAATCTAAGGTCACTGACCGGGATGTTGCCTTTAGATGGATGCATGCATGCATCGAAACACACCCCCGCCCCCCCATTCACACACCCTCTCTCTCTTTCCACACACACACACACGCCTTGCCCCTAGCTGAATGTAACAGGAAAAATTTAATAGCAAAGCCGATATTATCTACACACCAGCGTTATAACGCAAGGCTGATTCATGCAGTCTTATATCGAGCGAAGCGAAGTTAGCATTTACTCGAAAGTTGCGTTTAATAAGAATTCGGTTAACCGAATCTGAGTTTGTTTTGGGCACGATGTTTTATCGTGTTTCAAACAAACTAAATTAAAGAATGATAATATTTTTTTCTTCTTCCTTACTTATATTGCCTGGAGCTATGATATTTTTTTTTTATGTTAGGCTGTTTTGAGCTCGGGCTGTATAGATTTTAACTTCGCCATTTGACAGGTTTTCTTGCACAAACAACCAAGAAAATTTATATCGGCCGAGAATTTCTAACGAAAAACGCCCGTTTACAAAAAAAAAAAAAAAAAAAAAAAAAAACTATTAATTTTAGAAGATTAAATTCGGTTGCTACATTATAACTGTTTTGCTTCAAAATGACGAATACTTGGTCGAGAGAGAAACGTGATGAAAAAAATGAAAAGGATAGACATGTTAAATGTGAGAGCGTAAAGAAACAGGGAAGCCATTGAGATTTAAATCTTGCATGATAAGACTACGCGTGAAGACAATGCAAAGTAGAAGAAGAAGAGGAGGAGGAGGAAGAAGAAGAAGAAGAAGAAGAAGAAGAAGAAGAAGAAGAAGAAGAAGAAGAAGAAGAAGAAGAAGAAGAAGAAGAAGATGAAGATGATGATGATGATGATGATGAAAGGGAGGAGGAGGATCAGGAGGAAGAAGTAGTAGGAGAATGGTGAGAAGAAGGACAGCAAGAAGAAGAAGAAGAAGAGGAAGAAGAAGAAGAAGAAGAAGAAGAAGAAGAAGAAGAAGAAGAAGAAGAAGAAGAAGAAGAAGAAGAAGAAGAAGAAGAAGAAGAAGAAGAAGAAGAAGAAGAAGAAACAACAACAACGTCGACAAGTAGGCGATATGCTGACAAAGATGAACAGAAATAACAGGAACAAGGAAAAAAAATCTAACAACAAATTCTTATCAGGGAAATTAAAGGAGGCGGGAGGAAAGTACCGGTCTTTTTTTTTTATTTTTTTTTTTTACTGAGATGGAGGGGGAAAATTATATAGACGTGTATGTGTGTTCGGCAAAAGGGGTGGGAGGAGGGGGATTTGGAGGAGTTATGCGATCAGCAACGTTTGCGAGACCTTGAGATTTCATGGCCGGGAGAAATAAAACTACTTAAATAACACTGCTTAACTTGAGCTTCAACAAGGTGCACTTTCGTCTGGCAGCACAAACAAGTCCATTATGACTATACTTGAGTGACGATTGAAATTCAATGAAAGCAGACAGCCAGACGTACAAGCATACAATACGTCCTGCGTTACTCCAACCTGTCTGCAACAATGGCATTAAGTATAGTAGCTCTCTCTCTCTCTCTCTCTCTCTCTCTCTCTCTCTCTCTCTCTCTCTCTCTCTCTCTCTCTCTCTCTCTCTCTCTCTCTCTCGTTTGCCCTTACATAGTCGGTCGGAGGAGGTGGTCATAACATTTGAAAAAAAAATAAGAAAATAATATAAAATAATAAAAACAGCTGATGAATAGCAAAAAAAAAAAAAAAAAAAAGGATTAACAGGTGCAAAACAATTGTTTCGACCGAATTTATGAGGAGTTAGTGCATTTTTATGGCTAGCTGCAATATCTTTTCAGATTAAACATTGATCTTATAGGTACTTTAAACGTTACGCATAGACAAAGCATAGCTCTAGTCTAAATCTAGACCTTGGCGTCTGCAGTGAAGTTTACAGTGAGAAACGATCTGTTCAGTTACTGCTTGCGATGCTGCGACAGTATAAAAAATCCCGATCCATGAATCAGTTTTAATATCAAAGCGTATTTAATTTGATAGAGTGAACCATAAAAGTGGTTGTTTGCTGTAGTATTATTATCCTTCTTGAAAGGTTTCAGTGAAAGTTAAAAGACATCAATCATGAGCTGGAGAAAAGGTCGCCATTTTTCCCCCCTCTGTAACTCTTCTGTTTTTACTCTCTAAACACTGCCCATGTCAAGTTTTGACATCGCAGAGGTCACTGTGCCCTTCTATAATTCGGATATTCCATGATATCCGCTGTCCTGTTTGTATTGTAGATTTTTTTTGTTTTAGTTTTTTTTTTTTTTATCCCTTGCAGATTTATTTCTTTACTTGGAGAAAAAGTAATAGAAAGGAAAGCTGATTATCTTCTGTAAGCAAAGTCTACTTGCCTGTGCGCTTGTGTGACTGGCTATGTTTTCCTATCAATTCGTCTCTCTGCCAATCCTTGCTATCTGTCTGTCTGTCTGTCTGTCTCTCTCTCTCTCTAGATATATATATATATATATATATATATATATATCTCACTCTCTCTCTCTATCTCTCTCTCTATCTCTCTCTTCCTATCTATCTATCTATTTATCTATCTCTCTCTTTCTCCCTCTCTCTATCTATCTATCTATCTATCTCTCACTCTCTCTCTCTCTATCTATCTATCTATCTATCTATCTATCTATCTATCTATCTCACTCTCTCACTCTCTCTCTCTCTCTCTCTCTCTCTCTCTCTCTCTTCTCATTCCCTTTATCTCTCTTTTTATTTTCCTTGTCAAGCGTCCGTCGAACACAGAGGAACAGAAAAGATAAGACAGTGTTGAAATCGAAACTGCGAAGAATTTCCTAGCGAATATACGGACAGGTATTCTAATCCCACAGCCTCTGGGGTTCTTGAGCTGAGGGGAAGAAATTTAACTCTAAAGTGACTGAAACAGATTCACCATAGTTTAAAAACAAGAAGTTGATATGTCCCTCAAACCGAATTTATTCGAAAACGAACCCTTCATCTTTTTTCGAGATTGTAACTCAACTTCTCACTCGATCTTACTCAGATTACGATCTTCGATTTACAAATGCAGTCCGATGAGCTCTACAGGTAGTCCAAGTTGCCTCACAGACATATGTCCAGTTGGCGTGATCCAGAATCTTGCTATGGTTGTAGTCAGTAGGAGCAGTATTGGAGGATATGGGCAGCGTCATTCCGGCAGCAAACGTAAGTGAAG
>JAWDGP010003870.1:0-14446 GCA_033675545.1 Elysia crispata | reverse complement strand
AAAGGCGCTTAGCATCTTTTTCTTAAAATTCCTTTTTTTTTGCTCTCTACTCCTTCTCGTTACCCCCGAAACATTTCCTAATCATCTTTTCCGGGAAACTAACGACCAAAAATGGTGAAAAAGCTCCCTAAAGGAGAAAAAATATTTTCTTTTTTTAAAAATTTATTTCACATTTTCCCTCTCCCCTTACGGCAAAAACAAAACCACTTTCTTTTTCCGCGATTTTTATCACCGGAAATAGGAAAACCGGAAGGGAAAAAGTCCCATAAAAAATTTTTTGTTTTCACTTTTTTGCACCCTACCGCTTCTCGTAATCGGAAAAATTACCATTTCCCTTTTTTTTCGAAATTCCGACTTAAAGTGCCCTAAAATGCCGCTAAGCGCGCTCAAGTTTCATTTTTTACTAATTACCTTTTTCCCGCCGTGATTACGCCAACACATACACCTACCCAAACACACTCCGTTTTTCCGACCCATAATGCCTAAAAAAGGCGCTTAACACCATTTTCTTAAAATTCCTTTTTTTTTGCTCTCTACTCCTTTTCCTTACCCCCGAAACACTTCCTAACCATCTCTTCCGGCAACCTAACGACCAAAAATGGTCAAAAAAGCTCCCTAATGGACAAATGTAAATTTTCTTTTTTTTATAAATTATTTCACATTTTCCCTCTCCCCTTACGGAAAAAAACAAAACCACTGACTTTTTCCGCCCTTTTTATCACCAGAAATAGGAAAACCGCAAAGGAAATGGTCCCAAAAAAAATTTTTTTTTCTTATTTTTTTTTACTTTTTTGCATCGTACCGCTCCTCGTAATCGGAAAAATTACCACTTACCTTTTTTTTCCAAATTCCGACTTACTGTGCCCTAAAATGCCGCTAAGCGCGCTCAAGTTTAATTGTTTACAAATTACCTTTTTTCCGCCGTGATTACGCCAACACATACACCTACCCAAACACACTCCGTTTTTTCCTACCCATAATGCCTAAAAAAGGCGCTTAACACCTTTTTCTTAAAATTTCTTTTTTTTTGCTCTCTACTCCTTCTCGTTATCCACGAAACACTTCCTAATCATCTTTTCCGGCAAACTAACGACCAAAAATGGTGAAAAAGCTCCCTAAAGGAGAAAAAATATTTTCTTTTTTTAATAATTTATTTCACATTTTCCCTCTCCCCTTACGGAAAAAAAAAAACTACTTTCTTTTTCCGCCCTTTTTATCACCGGAAATAGGAAAACCGCAAGGGAAAACGTTCCATAAAAAATTTTTTTTTCTTGTTTTTTTTTTTAATTTTTTGCATCGTACCGCTTCTCGTAATCGGAAAAATTACCACTTTCCTTTTTTTTTTCAAATTCCGACTTAAAGTGCCCAAAACTGACGCTAAGGGTGCGCAAGTTTCATTTTTTACTAATTACCTTTTTCCCGCCGTGATTACGCGAACACATACACCTTCCCAAAGACACTCCGTTTTTCCGACCCATAATGAGTAAAAAACGCGCTAAACACCTTTTTCTTAAAATTCCTTTTTTTTGCTCTTTACTCCTTCTCCTTACCCCCGAAACACTTTCTTATCATCTTTTCCGGCAAACTAACGACCAAAAATAGTGAAAAAGCTTCCTAAAGGAGAGAAAAAAAATTGTCTTTTTTTTTTTTTTAATTTATTTCACATATTCCCTCTCCCGTTACGGAAAAAAAAAAAACACTTACTTTTTCCGCCCTTTTTATCACCAGAAATAGGAAAACCGCAAAGGAAATGGTCCCAAAAAAAATTTTTTTTTCTTGTTTTTTTTTACTTTTTTGCATCGTACCGCTCCTCGTAATCGGAAAAATTACCACTTACCTTTTTTTTCAGAATTCCGACTTAATGTCCCCTAAAATGCCGCTAAGCGCGCTCAAGTTTAATTGTTTACAAATTACCTTTTTTCCGCCGTGATTACGCCAACACATACACCTACCCAAACACACTCCGTTTTTCCGACCCATAATGCCTAAAAAAGGCGCTTATCACCTTTTTCTTAAAATTCCTTTTTTTTTTTGCTCTCTACCTCTTCTCGTTACCCCCGAAACACTTTCTAATTATCTTTTCCGGCAAACTAACGACCAAAAATGGTGAAAAAGCTCCCTAAAGGACAAAAAATATTTTCTTTTTTTAATAATTTATTTCACATTTTCCCTCTCCCCTTACGGAAAAAAACAAAACTACTTTCTTTTTCCTCCCTTTTTATCACCGGAAATAGGAAAACCGCAAGGAAAAACGTCCCATAAAAATTTTTTTTTGTTTTCACTTTTTTCCACACTACCGCTCCTCGTAATCGGAAAAATTACCACTTTTCTTTTTTTTCCAAATTCCGACTTAAAGTGCCCTTAAATACCGCTAAGGGTGTGCAAGTTTCATTTTTTTCAAATTACCTTTTTTCCCCCCGTGATTACGCGAACACATGCACCTACCCACACACACTCCGTTTTTCCGACCCATAATGCCTAACAAAGGCGCTTATTATCTTTTTCTTAAAATTCCTTTTTTTTGCTCTCTACTCCTTCTCGTTACCCCCGAAAAACTTCTTAATCATCTTTTCCGGCAAACTAACGACCAAAAATGGTGAAAAAGCTCCCTAAAGGAGAAAAAATATTTTCTTTTTTTAAAAATTTATTTCACATTTTCCCTCTCGCCTTACGGAAAAAAATAAAACCACTTTCTTTTTCCGCCCTTTTTATCACCGGAAATGAGAAAACCGCAAGGGAAAACGTGCCATAAAAATTTTTTTTGTTTTGACTTTTTTGGACCCTACCGCTCCTTGTAATCGGAAAAAATTACCATTTCCCTTTTTTTTCGAAATTCCGACTTAAAGTGCCCTAAAATGCCGCTAAGCGCGCTCAAGTTTCATTTTTTACTAATTACATTTTTCCCGCCGTGATTACGCGAACACATACACCTTCCCAAACACACTCCGTTTTTCCTACCCATAATGCCTAAAAAACGCGCTTAACACCTTTTTCTGAAAATTGCTTTTTTTTGCTCTCTACTCCTTCTCCTTACCCCCCAAAACACTTCCTAATCATCTTTTCCGGCAAACTAACGACCAAAAATGGTGAAAAAGCTCCCTAAAGGAGAAAAAAAAATTTCCTTTTTTTTATAAATTCTTTCACATTTTCCCTCTCCCCTTACAGAAAAAAACAAAACCACTTACTTTTTTTCGCCCTTTTTATCACCAGAAATAGGAAAACCGCAAGCGAAAACGTCTTATCAAATTTCTTTTTTTTTTTTTTACTTTTCTGCACCCTACCGCTCCTCGTAATCGGAAAAAATTACCACTTACCTTTTTTTTCCAAATTCCGACTTAAAGTGCAAAAAAAAATTTTCTTTTTTTAATAATTTATTTCACATTTTCCCTCTCCCTTACGGAAAAAAACAAAACCACTTACTTTTTCCGCCCTTTTTTTCACCGGAAATAGCAAAAACTCAAGGAAAAACGTCTCTTTTTTTTTTTTTTTTTGTTTACTTTTCTGCACCCTACCGCTCCTCGTAATCGGAAAAATTACCACTAACCTTTTTTTTTCCAAATTCCGACTTAAGGTGCCCTAAAATGCCGCTAAGCGCGCTCAAGTTTAATTGTTTACAAATTACCTTTTTTCCGCCGTGATTAAGCCAACACATACACCTACCCAAACACACTCCGTTTTTCCTACCCATAATGCCTAAAAAAGGCGCTTAACACCTTTTTCTTAAAATTCCTTTTTTTTTTGCTCTCTACTCCTTCTCGTTACCCCCGAAACACTTCCTAATCATCTTTTCCGGCAAACTAACGACCAAAAATGGTGAAAAAGCTCCCTGAAGGAGAAAAAATATTTTCTTTTTTTAATAATTTATTTCACATTTTCCCTCTCCCCTTACGGAAAAAAAAAAAACACTTTCTTTTTCCGCCCTTTTTATCACCGGAAATGAGAAAACCGCAAGGGAAAACGTTCAATAAAAAATTTTTTTTTCTTGTTTTTTTTTTTACTTTTTTGCATCGTACCGCTTCTCGTAATCGGAAAAATTACCACTTTCCTTTTTTTTTCCAAATTCCGACTGAAAATGCCCAAAACTGACGCTAAGGGTGCGCAAGTTTCATTTTTTACTAATTACCTTTTTCCCGCCGTGATTACGCGAACACATACACCTTCCCAAACACACTCCGTTTTTCCGACCCATAATGAGTAAAAAACGCGCTTAACACCTTTTTCTTAAAATTCCTTTTTTTTGCTCTTTACTCCTTCTCCTTACCCCCAAAACACTTCCTAATCATCTTTTCCGGCAAACTAACGACCAAAAATGGTGAAAAAGATCCCTAAAGGAGAAAAAATATTTTCTTTTTTTAAAAATTTATTTCGCATTTTCCCTCTCCCCTTACGGAAAAAAACAAAACCACTTACTTCTTCCGTCCTTTTTTTCACGGAAAATAGCAAAAACGCAAGGAAAAACGTCTCTTTTTTTTTTTTTTTTTTTTTTTTACTTTTCTGCACCATACCGCTCCTCGTAAACGGAAAAATTACCATTTACCTTTTTTTTCCAAATTCCGACTTAATGTGCCCTAAAATGCCGCTAAGCGCGCTCAAGTTTAATTGTTTACAAATTACCTTTTTTCCGCCGTGATTACGCGAACACATACACCTTCCCAAACACACTTCGTTTTTCTGACCCATAATGCCTAAAAAAGGTGCTTAACACCTTTTTCTTAACATTCCTTTTTTTTGCTCTCTACTCCTTCTCGTTACCCACGAAACACTTCCTAATCATCTTTTCCGGCAAACTAACGACCAAAAATGGTGAAAAAGCTCCCTAAAGGAGAAAAAAAATTTTCCTTTTTTTTATAAATTATTTCACATTTTCCCTCTCCCCTTACAGAAAAAAACAAAACCACTTACTTTTTCCGCCCTTTTTATCACCGGAAATAGGAAAACCGCAAGCGAAAACGTCTTATCAAATTTCTTTTTTTTTTTTTTACTTTTCTGCACCCTACCGCTCCTCGTAATCGGAAAAAATTACCACTTACCTTTTTTTTCCAAATTCCGACTTAAAGTGCAAAAAAATATTTTCTTTTTTTAATAATTTATTTCACATTTTCCCTCTCCCTTACGGAAAAAAACAAAACCACTTACTTTTTCCGCCCTTTTTTTCACCGGAAATAGCAAAAACTCAAGGAAAAACGTCTCTTTTTTTTTTTTTTTTTTGTTTACTTTTCTGCACCCTACCGCTCCTCGTAATCGGAAAAATTACCACTAACCTTTTTTTTCCAAATTCCGACTTAATGTGCCCTAAAATGCCGCTAAGCGCGCTCAAGTTTAATTGTTTACAAATTACCTTTTTTCCGCCGTGATTAAGCCAACACATACACCTACCCAAACACACTCCGTTTTTCCTACTCATAATGCCTAAAAAAGGCGCTTAACACCTTTTTCTTAAAATTCCTTTTTTTTTTGCTCTCTACTCCTTCTCGTTACCCCCGAAACACTTCCTAATCATCTTTTCCGGCAAACTAACGACCAAAAATGGTGAAAAAGCTCCCTGAAGGAGAAAAAATATTTTCTTTTTTTAATAATTTATTTCACATTTTCCCTCTCCCCTTACGGAAAAAAAAAAAAAACACTTTCTTTTTCCGCCCTTTTTTATCACCGGAAATAGGAAAACCGCAAGGGAAAAACGTTCAATAAAAAATTTTTTTTTCTTGTTTTTTTTTTTACTTTTTTGCATCGTACCGCTTCTCGTAATCGGAAAAATTACCACTTTCCTTTTTTTTTCCAAATTCCGACTGAAAATGCCCAAAACTGACGCTAAGGGTGCGCAAGTTTCATTTTTTACTAATTACCTTTTTCCCGCCGTGATTACGCGAACACATACACCTTCCCAAACACACTCCGTTTTTCCGACCCATAATGAGTAAAAAACGCGCTTAACACCTTTTTCTTAAAATTCCTTTTTTTTGCTCTTTACTCCTTCTCCTTACCCCCGAAACACTTCCTAATCATCTTTTCCGGCAAACTAACGACCAAAAATGGTGAAAAAGATCCCTAAGGGAGAAAAAATATTTTCTTTTTTTAAAAATTTATTTCGCATTTTCCCTCTCCCCTTACGGAAAAAAACAAAACCACTTACTTCTTCCGTCCTTTTTTTCACGGAAAATAGCAAAAACGCAAGGAAAAACGTCTATTTTTTTTTTTTTTTTTTTTTTTTTTTACTTTTCTGCACCATACCGCTCCTCGTAAACGGAAAAATTACCACTTACCTTTTTTTTCCAAATTCCGACTTAATGTGCCCTAAAATGCCGCTAAGCGCGCTCAAGTTTAATTGTCTACAAATTACCTTTTTTCCGCCGTGATTACGCGAACACATACACCTTCCCAAACACACTTCGTTTTTCTGACCCATAATGCCTAAAAAAGGTGCTTAACACCTTTTTCTTAACATTCCTTTTTTTTTTGCTCTCTTCTCCTTCTCGTTACCCACGAAACACTTCCTAATCATCTTTTCCGGCAAACTAACGACCAAAAATGGTGAAAAAGCTCCCTAAAGGAGAAAAAAAATTTTCTTTTTTTTATAATTTATTTCACATTTACCTCTCCCCTTACGGGAAAAAAAAAACACTTACTTTTTCCGCCCTTTTTATCACCAGAAATAGGAAAACCGCAAAGGAAAACGTCCCATAAAAATTTTTTTTTCTTGTTTTTTTTTTTACTTTTTTGCATCGTACCGCTCCTCGTAATCGGAAAAATTACCATGTTCCTTTTTTTTCCGAATTCCGACTTAAAGTGCCCAAAACTGACGCTAAGGGTGCGCAAGTTTCATTTTTTTCAAAATACCTTTTTTCCCCCCGTGATTACGCGAACACATACACCTACCCACACACACTCTGTTGTTCCGACCCATAATGCCTAAAAAAGGCGCTTAACATCTTTTTCTTAAAATTCCTTTTTTTTTGCTCTCTACTCCTTCTCGTTACCCCCGAAACACTTCCTAATCATCTTTTCCAGCAAACTAACGACCAAAAATGGTGAAAAAGCTCCCTAAAGGAGAAAAATTATTTTCTTTTTTTTAAAATTTATTTCACATTTTCCCTCTCCCCTTACGGAAAAAAACAAAACCACTTCCTTTTTCCGCCCTTTTTATCACCGGAAATAGGAAAAACGCAAGGAAAAACGTTCCATAAAATTTTTTTTTTTTCTTTTTTTGCACCCTACCGCTCCTCGTAATCGGAAAAATTACCACATACCTTTTTTTCCAAATTCCGACTTAATGTGCCCTAAAATGCCGCTAAGCGCGCTCAAGTTTAATTGTTTCCAAATTACCTTTTTTTCGCCGTGATTACGCCAACACATACACCTACCCAAACACACTCCGTTCTTAACACCTTTTTCTTAAAATTACTTTTCTTGCTCTCTAGTCCTTCTCCTTACCCCCGAAACACTTCTTAACCATCTCTTCCGGCAAACTAACGACCAAAAATGGTTAAAAAAAGCTCCCTAAAGGACAAAAATAAATTTTCTTTTTTATATAAATTATTTCACATTTTCCCTCTCCCGTTACGGAAAAAAACAAAACCACTTACTTTTTCCGCCCTTTTTATCACCGGAAATAGGAAAACCGCAAGGGAAAACGTTCCATAAAAAATTTTCTTTTCTTGTTTCTTTTTTACTTTTTTGCATCCTACCGCTCCTCGTAATCGGAAAAATTATCAACTATCTTTTTTTTCGAAATTCCGACTTAAAGTGCCCTAAAATACCGCTCAGCGCGCTCAAGTTTCATTTTTTACAAATTACCCTTTTCCCGCCGTGATTACGCGAACACATACACCTTCCCAAACACACTCCGTTTTTCCGACCCATAATGCCTAAAAAAGGCGCTTATCACCTTTTTATTAAATTTCCTTTTTTTTTTTTGCTCTCTACTCCTTCTCGTTACCCCCGAAACACTTCCTAATCATCTTTTCCGGCAAACTAACGACCAAAAATGGTGAAAAAGCTCCCTAAAAGAGAAAAAATATTTTCTTTTTTTTTAAATTTATTTCACATTTTCCCTCTCCCCTTACGGAAAAAAACAAAACCACTTTCTTTTTCCGCCCTTTTTATCACCGGAAATAGGAAAACCGCAAGGGAAAACGTCCCATAAAAATTTTTTTTGTTTTGACTTTTTTGCACCTTACCGATCCCCGTAATCGGAAAAAATTACCACTTACCTTTTTTTCGAAATTCCGACTTAAAGTGCCCAAAACTGACGCTAAGGGTGCGCAAGTTTCAGTTTTTTTCAAATTACCTTTTTATCCCCCGTGATTACGCGAACACATACACCTACCCACACACACTCCGTTTTTCCGACCCATAATGAGTAAAAAACGCGCTTAACACCTTTTTCTTAAAATTACTTTTTTCTTGCTCTCTACTCCTTCTCGTTACCCCCGAAACACTTCCTAATCATCTTTTCCGGGAAACTAACGACCAAAAATGGTGAAAAAGCTCCCTAAAGGAGAAAAAATATTTTGTTTTTTTTTTTTAATTTATTTCGCATTTTCCCTCTCCCGTTCCGGAAAAAAACAAAACCACTTACTTTTTCGGCCCTTTTTATCACCGGAAATAGGAAAACCGGAAGGGAAAACGTCGTAGCAAAAATTTTTTTTTCTTCTTTTTTTTTTACTTTTTTGCACCCTACCTCTCCTCGTAATCGGAAAAATTACAACTTACCTTTTTTTCGAAATTCCGACTTAAAGTGCCCTTAAATGCCGCTAAGCGCGCTCAAGTTTCATTTTTTACAAATTAACTGTTTTCCGCCGTGATTACGCCAACACATACACCTTACGAAACATTCCGTTTTTCCTACCCATAATGCCTAAAAAACGCGCTTAACACCTTTTTCTTAAAATTACTTTTTTTTTTGCTCTCTACTCCTTTTCCTTACCCCCGAAACACTTCCTAATCATCTTTTCCGGCAAACTAACTACCAAAAATAGTGAAAAAGCTCCCTAAAGCAGAAAAAAAAATTTTCGTTTTTTTTTAATTTATTTCACATTTTCCTTCTCCCCTTACGGAAAAAAACAAAACCACTTACTTTTTCCGCCCTTTTTATCACCGGAAATAGGAAAACCGCAAGGGAAAACGTCCCACAAAAAGTTTTTTTTTTTTTTGACTTTTTTCCACCCTACCGCTCCTCGTAAACAGAAAAATTACCACTTACCTTTTTTTTCCAAGTTCCGACTTAATGTGCCCTAAAATGCCGCTAATCGCGCTCAAGTTTAATTTTTTACAATTTACCTTTTTTCCGCCGTGATTCCGCCAACACATACACCTACCCAAACACACTCCGTTTTTCCTACCCATAATGCCTAAAAAACGCGCTTAACACCTTTTTGTTAAAATTACTTTTTTTTTTGCTCTCTGCTCCTTTTCCTTACCCCCGAAACACTTCGTAATCATCTTTTCCGGCAAACTAACTACCAAAAATAGTGAAAAAGCTCCCTAAAGGAGAAAAAATATTTTGTTTTTTTTTTTTAATTTATTTCTTATTTTCCCTCTCCCGTTCCGGAAAAAAACAAAACCACTTACTTTTTCCGCCCTTTTTATCACCGGAAATAGGAAAACCGGAAGGGAAAACGTCGTAGCAAAAATTTTTTTTTCTTCTTTTTTTTTTACTTTTTTGCACCCTACCTCTCCTCGTAATCGGAAAAATTACAACTTACCTTTTTTTCGAAATTCCGACTTAAAGTGCCCTTAAATGCCGCTAAGCGCGCTCAAGTTTCATTTTTTACAAATTAACTGTTTTCCGCCGTGATTACGCCAACACATACACCTTACGAAACATTCCGTTTTTCCTACCCATAATGCCTAAAAAACGCGCTTAACACCTTTTTCTTAAAATTACTTTTTTTTTTTGCTCTCTACTCCTTTTCCTTACCCCCGAAACACTTCCTAATCATCTTTTCCGGCAAACTAACTACCAAAAATAGTGAAAAAGCTCCCTAAAGGAGAAATCAAAATTTTCGTTTTTTTTTAATTTATTTCACATTTTCCCTCTCCCCTTACGGAAAAAAACAAAACCACTGACTTTTTCCGCCCTTTTTATCACCGGAAATAGGAAAACCGCAAGGGAAAACGTCCCATAAAAATTTATTTTTTTTTTTTTTTTTTTTGCACCCTACCGCTCCTCGTAAACAGAAAAATTACCACTTACCTTTTTTTTCCAAGTTCCGACTTAATGTGCCCTAAAATGCCGCTAATCGCGCTCAAGTTTAATTTTTTACAATTTACCTTTTTTCCGCCGTGATTCCGCCAACACATACACCTACCCAAACACACTCCGTTTTTCCTACCCATAATGCCTAAAAAACGCGCTTAACACCTTTTTCTTAAAATTACTTTTTTTGCTCTCTACTCCTTCTCCTTACCCCCGAAACACTTCGTAATCATCTTTTCCGGCAAACTAACTACCAAAAATAGTGAAAAAGCTCCCTAAAGGAGAAAAAAAAATTTTCGTTTTTTTTTCAATTTATTTCACATTTTCCCTCTTCCCTTACGGAAAAAAACAACACCACTTACTTTTTCCGCCCTTTTCATCACCGGAAATAGGAAAATCGCAAGGGAAAACGTCCCATAAAAAATTTTTTTTCTTGACTTTTTTGCACTCTACCGCTCCTCGTAATCGGAAAAATTACCACTTACCTTTTTTTCCCAAATTCCGACTTAAAGTGCCCAAAACTGACGCTAAGGGGTCGCAAGTTTCATTTTTTTCAAATTACCTTTTTTCCCCCGTGATTTCGCGAACACATACACCTACCCACACACACTGCGTTTTTCCGACCCATAATGCCTAAAAAAGGCGCTTAACACCTTTTTCTTAAAATTACTTTTTTTTTGCTCTCTACTCCTTCTCGTTACCCCCGAAACACTTCCTAATCATTTTTTCCGGCAAACTAACGACCAAAAATGGTGAAAAAGCTCCCTAAAGGAGAAAAAATATTTTGTTTTTTTTTAAATTTATTTCACATTTTCCCTTTCCCGTTCCGGAAAAAAACAAAACCACTTACTTTTTCCGCCCTTTTTATTACCGGAAATAGCAAAAACGCAAGGAAAAACGTCTCATAAAATTTTTTTTTTTTTTTTTTACTTTTCTGCACCCTACCGCTCCTCGTAATCGGAAAAATTACCACTTACCTTTTTTTTCCATTTTCCGACTTAATGTGCCCTAAAATGCCGCTAAGCGCGCTCAAGTTTCATTTTTTACTAATTACTTTTTTCCCGCCGTGTATACGCGAACACATACACCTTCCCAAACACACTCCGTTTTTCCTACCCATAATGCCTAAAAAACGCGCTTAACACCTTTTTCTTAAAATTCCTTTTTTTTGCTCTATACTCCTTCTAGTTACCCCCGAAACACTTCCTAATCATCTTTTCCGGCAAACTAACGACCAAAAATAGTGAAAAACCTTCCTAAAGGAGAGAAAAAAAATTTTCTTTTTTTTTATAATTTATTTCACATTTTCCCTCTTCCCTTACGGAAAAAAACAACACCACTTACTTTTTCCGCCCTTTTTATCACCGGAAATAGGAAAACCGCAAGGGAAAACGTCCCATAAATTTTTTTTTTTTTTTTGACTTTTTTGCACCCTACCGCTCCTAGTAATCGGAAAAATTACCACGTACCTTTTTTTTCCAAATTCCGACTTAAAGTGGCCAAAACAGACGCTAAGGGGTCGCAAGTTTCATTTTTTTCAAATTACCTTTTTTCCCCCGTGATTACGCGAACGCATACACCTACCCACACACACTCTGTTGTTCCGACCCATAATGCCTAAAAAAAAGCGCTTAACACCTTTTTCTTAAAATTACGAGGGCAGGCTGATAATTAAGTTCCGTTTGCTAATTACTAGGTCAATTTTCGTCACATCGACATAAAATTTCATACATATACTCACGAACCATTTTTCTAGACTTAACTATAACAACAAGTTTGTGTGACGTCATTCGTGCTCATAATGCAGTGACGCGCAACACATGATGTGGTAGCCATGTTTATGAGACAATGGCGACTTCCAATGACCTTCTCATCAAACAGCGCTCTGTTATCGAGTTTTTGGCAGCTGAGGGATGTTCTGCTGCAAACATTCATGCAAGAATGAAGACAGTTTATGGTGAAATGTGCATTTCAGACTGTGCAGTTCGCAAATGGGTGAGAATTTTTAAAGGGGAAGACCCCAGAGAGACAATTCTGCGTGATCGAAAGCGTTCGGGTAGGCCCCTTTCCGCATCGGACACGGCTCATCGAGAGAAAGTTGACTGCATGATTAGAGCTAATCGAAGGGTCAAACAAAAGGAAATTGCAGATGAAGTAGGCATTTCGAAAGAACGAGTGCACCATATCGCCACAACTGTACTGGGTTACCAAGAAGTCTCTGCCCGTTGGGTCCCAAGACAGCTCACTGTAGAGATGAAAGCGCAGAGAAAGGACATGTGTACTCAACTCTTAGAGCGTTACAATGCAGAAGGAGAAGCATTTCTGCAACGCATTGTGACTGGAGACGAATCCTGGGTCCACCACTACGATCCAGAATGTAAAGCCCAATCGATGGAGTATAGGCACAAAACTTCTCCAAGTCCAAGGAAGTTCAAGGTTGTTGCCTCTGCAAGAAAGGTCTTGTTCACCGTTGTCTGGGACATGGAGGGAGTGGTCCACATGGAATTTCTGGAGCAAGGGCAAACTGTGAACTCTGAGCGATATATTTCAACACTCCGAGCTCTCAAACTCCGACTCAGACGTATTCGGCGTGATAAGGACTCAATCCTGCAACACGACAATGCGCGCCCGCACACCAGTCGCCAAACTCAGGACGCCTTAAGGCAGCTGGAACTTACGACCCTACCTCACCCTGCATACAGCCCCGATCTTGCCCCCTCTGACTATTATTTGTTTCCCCAACTCAAGAAGTACCTGAAGGGCCATCACTATGACAATGATGAGGAAGTTATCGCAGATGTTCGCAGATGGTGCCGTGGACAGCCGTCTGAATTCTTCGCTGACGGCGTGAGCCAACTAGTGAAACGTTGGAGGCGGTGTGTTGATCGCGACGGTGACTACATCGAAAAATAGAGTGCTAAGTATGTAGCTGAGATATTAAGCTTTCCTTTGACGTATTGTTTATGTATATGCTGTGAAAAATTAAAAAGTTATGATTAAACGGAACTTAATTATCAGCCTGCCCTCGTACTTTTTTTTTGCTCTCTACTCCTTCTCGTTACCCCCGAAACACTTAATCATCTTTTCCGGCAAACTAACGACCAAAAATGGTGAAAAAGCTCCCTAAAGGAGAAAAAATATTTTCTTTTTCTTTCAATTTATTTCACATTTTCCCTCTCCCCTTACGGAAAAAAACAAAACCAATTACTTTTTCCGCTCTTTTTTTCACCGGAAATAGGAAAACCGCAAGGGAAAACGCCCCATAATTTTTTTTTTTTTTTTGACTTTTTTGCATCGTACCGCTCCTCGTAATCGGAAAAATTACCACTTTCCCTTTTTTTTCCAAATTCCGACTTAAAGTGCCCAAAAATGCCGCTAAGCGCGCTCAAGTTTCATTTTTTACTAATTACCTTTTTTCCGCCGTGATTACGCCAACACATACACCTACCCAAACACACTCCGTTTTTCCGACCCATAATGCCTAAAAAAGGCGCTTAACATCTTTTTCTTAAAATTCCTTTTTTTTTGCTCTCTACTCCTTCTCGTTACCCCCGAAACACTTCCTAATCATCTTTTCCGGCAAACTAACGACCAAAAATGGTGAAAAAGCTTCCTAAAGGAGAAAAAATATTTTCTTTTTTTAAAAATTCATTTCATATTTTCCCTCTTCCCTTACGCAAAAAAAAAAAAAAACCACTTCCTTTTTCCGCCCTTTTTATCACCGGAAATAGCAAAAACGCAAGGAAAAACGTCTCATAAAAATTTTTTTTTTTACTTTTCTGCATCCTACCGCTCCTCGTAATCGGAAAAAATTACCACTTACCTTTTTTTTCCATATTCCGACTTAATGTGCCCTAAAATGCCGCTAAGCGCGCTCAAGTTTCATTTTTTACTAATTACCTTTTTTCCGCCGTGATTACGCCAACACATACACCTACCCAAACACACTCCGTTTTTCCGACCCATAATGCCTAAAAAAGGCGCTTAACACCTTTTCTTAAAATAACTTTTTTTGTGCTCTATACTCCTTCTAGTTACCCCCGAAAAACTTCCTAATCATCTTTTCCGGCAAACTAACGACCAAAAATGGTGAAAAAGCTCCCTAAAGGAGAAAAAATATTTTCTTTTTTTTTCAATTTATTTCACATTTTCCTCTCTCCCCTTACGGAAAAAGACAAAACCACTTACTTTTTTCCGCTTCTTTTTATCACCTCCTCGGAAATAGGAAAACCACAAGGGAAAACGTTCCAT
>JAWDGP010003869.1:562500-573831 GCA_033675545.1 Elysia crispata | reverse complement strand
GGGGGGGGGGAGACAAAGGCAGAGAGAGAGGGAATGGATACATAGACAAACGTACAAACAAATGTATACTTTGACAGAGATATGGTCAAACAAAGAGCAGCTAACAGATAGCTAAAAAAAATTAATTAAAAAAGACGGATCAGCTATTACCTGACATTGCTAGACAGATATTTAGAAAGAAAGGCCTAGATAAAGACAAAGAACATACAGATATGGAAAGGGAAAGTTTTGGAAACAGGAAAATTTTAAAAGAAATTTGCTGTCTAGATTTATGTCTGTCATTAATATTCTATATTGGAAATTAGCTTTTTCTCAAACTGTCTTAATCTATTTAGAGATCGTTTTAAACGCTATTAGAATTTATTTTTGAATTCCTGCAAAAAAGTACCTAAAAGTGCTCTGCCTTGCTGAAATTCATAACTGCCAATTTGTTTAATATTACATGGTAGAGATTGTTTTAAAAGGATCTATAAATAGATTTAAATTTATACAAAAATTAGCTGGCTATTCTCATTTGCACATAGAGCTGAAACAACTATGTAAAGAATTGAACAGTTGTGAGATTTTCATTTTTTATGTGTAGAAGAAAGCAACCTATTTAATTTTTCAGAATGAATACATTAAACTTCTGAGCTATGCAATGCCAGAAAGCATTAAATCATTGGAGATAAATGAAGTATACTGTATACTTTATTGGTTCAAATACGCTGTTTACTATGAGGCGATAAGATCTGTGGCTCTTTTCACTATGGTCAACCAGAGTGACCACTAGAAGCACCGTCAATGTAGGGCCTTCAAAGACTAATGCGAAGGGAGAGAAAAGATGATACATGGTACAGGCCAATCTAAGACTCATTGTTAAATTCTATTAAAGAATATAAAAAAAATGATTTCTACTTTACTCTCTTCCAACCCGTTCTATTTGTTAATGAGTAAGATAAACTTTTATTACTATTACGATTATTTAAACATTTTATGATAGAAAACGAAGAAGCATATTGCTATAACAAACAAAATAGCATAACTATTTGGACACTAATATTACTAAAGGTCAATTACACTGATATTTCGCAAAGTTTGCACGAATCATTCGTGTGAATCTTTGAGTATTTCTACATTTATTTTGCTTTCCAAATGCAAAACGCGGCCCATACTAATAATGCAACACAAGCGAAGTTTGTTACAGCAGCATTCTGCACAAGCATAAACGACAGTGTGATCCTGAAATCTGCAAAGCCTTTGGAACAAAAGGAGCCGTACCTAGTTACAGAGACAGGTTAGGGAAGGTAACTCCTGATCATCGATGTGAAATCAAGTACAGCCATAGTACAACTTTCAGTCTTGTTTTAAACAGATAAACGATCAAATACCAAATCATGGTAAAATCTTAAGTTTTGAATTATGTTTAAAACCCATCTAAAATAAAAGTAAAATGGCTTAGAATTTTATACAACCCCTGACAACTGTCCCATAGTATGAAATATCTCCATGCTATTGTTCAAATTTCGATATAGAAAGCGTTATTATATTCCCTGACCCTTTTATTTGCTGATTGTAAAGACAGGAAAAGACTGTTCAAAAGAGCATGGAATGAGCAACTAAAGAAACAGAAAATGAGCAAAAAGAATAGATGTAAAGGTCTAAATTGTTTTAACAGTTCAGGCAAAGGACCACCAAATAAGAAAAATACGCAACGGTTGTTCAGGGAAATGCAAACTGAAGTGTCATTAAGCCTTTTCTCAAAAGATACGACAAAAATCTTCTATCGCTTCTCTGACAAAACATATCTCATCACGTGGTACCAAGCAGGTTGCATCGTGTGAACTCGACTATATAAAGCAATAAGTGTTTTTTCTGATATTCGACAATTCTCCGGGACAGAGCATAGTACAAGTATCATGTAAAGAATATAATGATGTTGCAAGCGGTCAATTCCTTGCATTGATTAGAATTGAGCATGGTTTTCTGAGAAGGCACGCACACAATATGAGAACAACTTTCTCCACGCGACCATAACATCAGCAGCCAAGTCGATATTTTTTTACACCCGAACATTGGCTTCAGGTAGTTCGTGCTGCACGAAAGATAAAACCGGCCAGCACTCAGTGAAAGAAATGGCAACTACAAATAATTATACTAAAAAGAGCAAGAAGATGCACGTTCAGGTTGGTGCCAGAGGATTCATAGGGTCATCAGTCTACGACCTTCTGACTAATCTCTCAAAATGTGGCAATAAAAGAACAAAGGCTCTAAAGTTTATGGCGGAAATAGCCGAAAACAGTTCCCGGTGGGTCTGGAACAGGAGAATTGAGAGGTTCCTTCATAAGGATTAAAAATATCGTAACTATCGCGAGACCAGTTGGCGAAGTGGTATAGTGCCTGGATCAGCAACCCATCAAAAGACGGGTTCAAATCCTGGCGCTGTGCAAAAGAAAAAATAGCGGGGAGACACCTGGGTGTGGCCCGGCCCCCTTAGAATGCCAGAAGTCCAGGGCCGAAGCATTTGCTACAAGGCAGGTTTCTTCTCTGAAGACACTCTGTTACCTTGCTTCCCAATGGGTTTCTACCAACTGGACTTAAAGGTACTTCTATGATGCTAATGAATTTTTAAGTGTATGACTCAAGAGATAAAGGTTTATGGTTGCATATCAGATCCTGCTCTATTCACGACTCCAACCCCAATGCACACAGCATATTAAAGTATATATAGTCATAACGGGGAAGGTGACCGTCTGGACTTGATTCTCAGGCAACGACTATTCGAAATTATCACATCTGGGGCCGCCTCAAGCATCCATTTATGCGCTAACTGGCATCACGTAAATCAAAAACGATGATTTCATGTAACTTTTCCGCTTCCAGCTGATGCCTGGAACATAGCACTCTTACTTCAGTGGCAGCGGGGAGACACCTGGGTGTGGCCCGGCCCCCTTAGAATGTCAGAAGTTCAGGGCCGAGACACTTGCTACAAGGCGGGATTCTTATATAGAGAGAGGACTCATTAGTATTGATCATTAACTTACAAGATGAATGAAGAAAATCTTCATTAATTACATCCGACATGTTTACATTTTTTTTTACAATAAAATTATGTGGGTTTATTGTTGAAAGGAATTAATCCTGATGATGGGCGCCGATACGGAGGAGAAAAGTTTTTCCTCTCATCATAGAGATGGGCCATATTGTATGGTGTATACAGATTGGCGTAGTTTAATGGATCGGTAGGCCTTGATTTTGGCTTGTTTATTTTGTATTCGTTTGCTTAAGTGCTTACGCTTGTGTGATTTTTTGCGACACTTAACTCAAATAATATCACTGGGGGCAACGAATCTCTTTCAACAAAACTGTTGCAGATAAAATTAGACGAAAGTTTAGTTTCTATGAGCATGACTATTCTTATATTTATAAATGTAATTAAGTTTATATTAGATTTCACTGGCACAAATGCAAGAGCGGCGCCAAATTGTAACATTTTCTCGTCGATCGGTTGGTTTTTGCTCTTTCTGTTCCATACTTTTTAATATTTGCTTTTCTTTTTCTCTATGTGGCCAAATTTCTTGTCTTTACTGCATCGAAACGATGTTTTTCTCTGTTCTTAGAACTAAAATTCATAACACAAAAGTTATGTAAGTAACAGAGGCAGTGATTGGTGCGCTTCTGTTTCAAAACGGATTTGAGTGGAAAATTCCTGTAGCTTGCGCAGGAAATGTCCAAAGCTGAAATCCTGTAACTGTCACTTACAGGAGTCTTCACTGTGAAATTATTTGGTTACACGATCCTGTAACTGTCAATTTGGCTCATAAGACATTGACTATTTAAGATAAATTGAGTGCAACGTGTGCGAAATAATTATGCACCTTAGCAGATTGATCAAACGCTGTGAAGGGTAAATGAGACCTGCAAAAAAAATTCTGACAATATTTTGCCCCTCCTGTAAAATTTCCAAAATTATATCAATCTTTTCAAGTGTCATTATTAAGCTCAGCTGTAATGTATTGGTGATTTTTTCATTTTGAGTCCTTTAGATGAGGCGCACAGTACCTATGTCTCCAAGTGGCCAAGTATTATTCAACTTTTAATAAGTTCCAAATGTTGAAAGTTCCCTAAATCTTTTCCAGTGCATAGAAGGCTCGACTGTAATGTATCGGTGAATTTTTTAGAGCCTATACTGTCAATACGAATCGTTCGTTTCATTTTACGAGGTAAAAACAGGCGTTTCTCTCCTGATATAACTCAAGTTGGATCTTCAAAGCTTGAAGTAAAAGTTATGTTTAGATGTAGTCTTGGCCTTTAAAATACTTGTCGCTTGTTGGATTCGACGTTCCGAATTATTTGCGTTAGAATCGGCCTGTAATGTAACAGACCCAAATGTAAATAAGTAAAGTTCTGCTTTGCTTGAATTTATTTTTCCTCACTCTTTTAACATCTCGTTTCATTAGTGATGTGCTATCATAAGTAATTACAAAACAACCCCCCCCCCCTTTTCTCTCTCTCTCTCAAAAAAAAAATTTAAAACAACAACAACGACAAAAATAAATAAAAATAGAAAAAAATGCTCTCAGGTCTATACTTTCTTTTTCCACGCATGACCTCTGATAAATGACACTACCTCTGAGTCAGCGACCTATGTAACAAGTAATTAAAAAATATCTTGTCTCAATTTCAAATCGTTTTACCACTGATTTGATGCATACTGATGTCTATCAACAGTAGAGAATATTGTCATAACTATAGCGTTTGTGAAGAAGGAAACCAACTAAATAAAACGCATGAACATTAGCATATAAAAATAGTTTTCATGTAAAATTGGCTCGTGGTCAGTAAGTTTTCTGAAGCACTTGTCGATGTGATGAAAATATTTTAATAGGACTTGGCTTGACAATACAGACAGCAAATATCGATAGGAAGCAATGAAGTTAAAGCAGAGGCTTTGTCCAACAAGCAAGCACATGTGAGAGTAATATTTTTGTCTAGTACCTTTTTATATTTGCGTATTTTTTTTACAGTCATTGATAATCCTGACCTGAACTTGCACACCTCTGAGAACTGTCATAACGTTAATTTTTTTCAACGGTTTAGGTTAGGCAGAACTAGCATATTATTGTAAAAATGGAACTTCCATTAATTTCTTTCTCCGTTATCTTCTCCAAAACCACTCAATTTTCAGTGATGAAGTTTTTTGAATTTTGATTTGCCACGACTAGTTTCCCACGCGGTAGGAAAAAAAATTTTTTTTTTAATTACAAAATTAGGCTGAAAATGCTCTTGAAAGTGAACTAAGTCGTCAAAATTTTTGCCAAATTATTTTTTTTTTCTTATGGTGATCCAAGTAACATTCACGAGACTGTTCTCAGTGGCTTCAAAACTCATGGTGCTCTTGACAGTTTATTGAAATTTAGTAAATATTAATATGTTATTTTACTTTAATGAATGAAAAACGGAAAATATTAATAAAATGAAATGAAATTACTCCAGCGTAAAGACAGAAGCGTCATGAAAAACATTCTACAGGAAAGCAGTAGTAGTAGTAGTAGTAGTAGTAGTAGTAGTAGTAGTAGTAGTAGTAGTAGTAGTAGTAGTAGTAGTAGTAGCAGCAGCAGCAGCAGTAGCAGTAGCAGTAGCAGTAGCAGCAGTAGCAGTAGCAGTAGCAGCAGTAGCAGTAGCAGTAGTTTTAGTAATAGTAGTAGCTGGAGTAGTAGTAGTAGTAGTAGTAGTAGTAGTAGTAGTAGTAGTAGTAGTAGTAGTAGTAGTAGTAGTAGTAGTAGGAGTAGTAGTAGTAGTAGTAGTAGTAGTAGTAGTAGTAGTAGTAGTAGTAGTAGTAGTAGTAGTAGTAGTAGTAGTAGTAGTAGTAGTAGTAGTAGTAGTAGTAGTAGTAGTAGTAGTAGTAGTAGTAGTAGTTGTTGTAGTAGTGATTTTATTGCTCAGTATTTTACTGCCATCGTCGCCTTTACTTTTGGAGCAGCAGTTGTGAATGTAACCAACACTTCTGCTACTTTTGCAAGCGTTTCTGTACGTCCATACTGTTATATATCTAGGATATGGACCAGGTTCACTAGTTGTTAACAGGAAAGGGTAGGAACATTGAAGTTAAACAATTTTACTAACTTGCCAATCTCAATTTGTCTTGCACGAGTTATACAGATTTCAATAAGATCTAGATTAATTATAAGCTTTAACATTCCACGGTAACCCAATGAATTTTAAAAAATGCGGAGTATTAATTTTTTTTTTCTACAACATTGTCAGTGCGGTTGGACGTTTTAACTTTGTATGAGAGCACTTTTTCATCACGTCGGGTCGAACACTATATTGTATCTGTTATGAGTCCATCACATAACCATCACATTGTGGTCGTGGTGGAGAGATAAACTGAAAAGAGGGCTGCTTAAAATATTGCACCCGAATTTAGTCTTTTTTTCGCCCTCATTGAAAGAATGTCTTCATAACAATGTGAAAAGAATTCCAATGTCTCAAGGTTCTATATATTTCAAAACTGTACTATAAGTGGAGTTCTGGAGAAGATATAATTATATATCTGTTACTTTTGTAAAGTTTGCTTTTCTTTAATGTACAGATAGCATGGAGACACCTGGGAGTCATGACCTGGGTGTGGTCTGACCCCGTATCAATGCCATAAGTTTAGAGCCGAACCACTATTAGAGGGTTTCCTTCTCTGAAGACTGTCTGTTATGTAGCTCGCCAATCAGTTTCTACCTAACGTGGCTCTGGGGGAGATAAATCTGTTATTGTTGTAAAATTTGCTCTTCTTTATTGTAGTAGTCTTCTCCATCTGTTCATTGTTGTAAAGTTTGCTTTTCCTCAGTGCAGTTTTATTGCACTGGAGGATATACAAGGCTGTTGTCTTTTCCTCTTGTTTATTATGCTTTTATCTTTGTGAAATCGCACTCTCCATTGATATAGTCATGAAATTAATTTACACAAAATACATAACTAATTTTACATCAAGTCGTCTTTTTGGCCAACAAACCTCAACCTAGAATATTAGATCGAATATGGATTAAAATAAAGCTCGAATTAGGTTAAACAATCAAAACTGATGAAATTAATCTTGGTGTTATTGTATAGTATATATATATTCCGATGTATTCCGACACACAGATATAAGTTCTTCAAATTTTGAAAGTTCATGATTGTGTTCACAGGATTTCTATCTCTTGTTCGGCACAAACAAGAAGGAAAACAAGAATACTACCTCTTATAAAGTAGAAACAAGCAGAAAACTACGGCATCATGACTTTCAGTCATTGAAATAAGAAACATTAAAACAATTTGGATGTGATAGGGTTAACACAGCAATGTTTCCACATACCTCACAGAGAGGCAGCTATTAGAAATAGAACATAAGTTTTCAATGAATGCTCATACTATCTTTCATTGTAAACAGTCGGCTACTCTTTTCACACCTGAAAATCTGATAGTTTAAGCGAGTCAATAGTGAGAGTACATTCAAGTACTAGTTTATTAAATGTTTTTACTTACATTGGAAACGAAAGAAAAAAAAAGATATAATTTTTTTGGTCGTAAATTTACTTTTATTCTCTTTGCCCTAAACATGCATCGCTATCTAAAAAAGATGCCTATTATTGTTTTGGGATTTTTCATTTATTGTAACAGTACAAATGTTAACATTTTCGAAAGAATCTTCAGTATTTAAACAGTGAAATACTTGATTGTCAGTTGCAATTACAAGTATACTATAATCTTAGACATCATAAATGTGATTTGTTTCTTTATTTGATTGGAAGTTAAGCTAATTAGCTGAAGCATCCCAAAATAAAGGTCGAATCTTTATTTGTATTGTATAGAGTCAATTTAAATTCATATTAACCTTTTCCATCCACGTATTTTTCTCTAAACTGATAAGTCGATGAACTTTAGACTTGCTCCCCATAATGTAACACACGGAGAAGTTAATGCTGCTGTTGGCAGCTTCTGTGGCGCCTGGCAAAATGGTGGAAAAGACATAAAAGGGAGCAAGAGGTCCCAGGCTCATCTACCGATTGCAGAAATCTGGACTCCGCAAGAATTACTTTCGATCTCAGGACATTTTTTTTAACTCAACCAAGGGCGAAGCGAGAGGATATTTTAAGAGTTCACAATAAAAGCCGGATAGTCTTTTTGTTTCCTCGATATAATTTAATGACATAGCCACAGAGGATTTCCAGATAAAGCAGTATTGCGTCAGTAAGAGTGCATTCCGATTTAGATTGTGCAAGGGGGTGCACCGTGCTATAAATGCATGCAAAATGTTATGTTTCATGAACAAAAACATAGAGTAAATATATGATGGTACACACGATAAAGACATAAACAATGTTTTTGCAACTAAAAAAAGAATCCAATTAATCAATATAATTTTATTCAAACAATGATAAAAAATGTACTTGGTTTCACTCAAAATAGACAACTCTTCACTGATCAAACAGTAAACAGTTAAATGCGCACAAGATTTTCAATGATCTTCCAAAAGCACTTAAAATATTGTGTCCAATGTCTCCGACAATTACATAAAAGGCCTAATGTGTGCTTGAGCCAGATCGCAATTACATGGAATAGAATAGATGTATCATTACATGCTCTTTAATCTCGCCTTTCAGTTATTAAATTTTGAAGTAGTAAAAAAAAAACCAACCGTAGTAGTTTTTTTTTCGAGTATTTAATGTTACAATTCTTAAATTCAGGGAAAAAAACAACCGGAAGCTAGTTTTTTAAGATGGTTATAAAGTGATATTGTTGTTGTTGATGCTGCTACTGGTGTTGTTGCTGTATGGGGAAAATAAACTTGGCGATCAGAAGGATGAGAAAAGTTATATCGGTGGTGATGGCAGATATGCAAGGACTGTTAGTAAACTCTGCCGAAAACTAGCGTCATTTTTCGTTAAACAAAGATTTACTTAACTACATATGACAAATTAATAGAATAGAAAATAAACATTTTGGAATAAACGTATAAAAATTAAGCCACAATTTCATGAATACTTAGAAACCATTTGATTCAAAGCTTACGCTATTTAGGTCCATATTTTCTTCCTCAATGGTCAGATGAACATGAAGGTCAAGTCGAGTCCAACAATATTCATGTCATAGTCCGAAGTTTAATTCAAAACAAAATATAAGAAAAAAAGTTCGTCCACTGTGTCCGTTTCATTGTCACCCTTACTTATCAAATTCAGTCACTAAAATTTGCAGTCGTGTCCTCATTAAAAATTTTTTGTCTCGATGTTGATATAACTTTTAGGGATTTTATGTTTTTGTTTTAATAATAATTGCAGCCTATTTTTTCGTCTTAACATGAAGCTTTTATTTGTTATTCACCGAGCCTTCCGCAAGCCAGCCACTTCATTCCTAAGCCTATAATTATGATCATATGGAGCCAACGCCTCCGGCTCCCCACCGTCCCCCGAAACTCGCAGGCGGAGCCGCCCGACGCTTGGGCGTGCAGCAGACAGCGGCTCCGGGAAACGGCATGGACCTCACGGGCTTCCTAGTGGGCCGCCTCACCATGGTGGGATCCGCCAGCAATGGGTGACGTGGCGCCAGATTATTGACTTTGAGGCCGTTGTTTTCGTCGAAGCCTGCTTCCATCTTGCCGTTACAAACCATAGCCCTCTTCTTGGCGTACACGAAGCTGTGACTTCCTCGGGTAAGCTTCACTGACCAGTCCTTCTCCACCTCGATATCTACGAAACGATTGCCAAGGCGTGTGGTACCGCTGTTTGGGGACAGTCGGATAAACTTGGCTCCTGTGACCACTGTGACATCACCGCCACCCGTCTGCGTGACCTTGACCCCGTTGATGCGTACAATGACGCCTCCTTTGGGCAGATTAGCATACTCGGCCTGGGCGGCGACTTGCATGCAGCTAGCCACTAATGTTTCACCATAACCTTCGGAGGAGAAAAGCAAGTTTACCGATTGGTCTCGCAGAATGTCGATGAATTTCATTGGAGCCGTTGGTTGAAGTTCTGCCCCCTCTAACCGGAAATAATTTACGCCGTTGGAGAAAACAATGCAGTCATTACCGCCCATCTGCGCGCGAAAGTTGTGAGTGGCGATGTCCGTGGTGTTTCCCATTTGGAATACTTTGACAGCTGGGTGATAGAGGCAGGCTGCAGTTCCGCGACTGTCGGTAGCCACCGCCATCATGTGGTTGTGGGACACGACTCGGATGGTCCGGTCTACTGTCATCTCCACAGAGATATCGTTTCTCAGCAGAACTGATATGAGTCCCGCACTAGAAACATAGATAGAAGGATACACGAAGTATTCAGTATCTGGTGAGACCCCACCTAAACAGCCCCCGGCTCCAGCCATACCTCCGCCTAGAGCAAAGCAGCATGGGTCTGTCATGGAGGCTATTGGTGGAGTGCCGGGTGATAAGTCCGCTCGATAGCCGAGGTCAGGCCACGAGCCGCCGCGGCCCAGGTGGTAGTCGCTGTAGCCGGCGCCAGATTGTTGGCAGGGGAAGTAGCTGCCGCTGTGACAAGCAGTATAAGACGCCGCAGACATCGAATCATGGCAGGAATAATGAAGCTTCTCGTTCCCACCATTGTTTTCGCCAAGGAAAGTATGCGACATATGAGGCAAGAACTGAGCACGACAAGGAGGTTCTCGAACTTGCATTTGCGGTGAAATCGCTTGAGAATCACCGAACACAGAGTTTTGATATTTCTGCTCATCAAGGCTAGAGAATACCTTACTGTTTTCGCTGATATCTTGGCCCGATATGATGGAATGATTGTTGCTTCTACTAGGGGTGGAGATTTCAGCCGGAGCGATAGGACTGGCGCTACTTATAGACATCATACTAACATCCGTATCGTTTAAGTTACGGCCATTCTTAGAGGGGGACAGGACAGGTGTTGACGAATAGCGGCAAATTACCTCTATGTCTTCATCGTTTGAATTATCTACCACGCGCGACACATTCAAATTATCCTCAAAACTTGGACGTGCGATGTTGATCGTGGTATCTACTTGCGGAACACGAAGGAAATTCATGGAGGGAGAGGCAGGTTTTGAGGTATTATGATCTGAACCTGTCCTTGAAGAATCTAAATCTGCTGCAAACATGTCCTCTAAATCTTCAGCCGGGCTTATTTGAATTATTGGAATTATTCCGTATATATTTTTATCATCTTTACCTTTATCATCTGCCTGTTTGTCTTGCTCAGAAATAGATGAATTAATGGACATCATGTCAACGTCAGTAGTGGGTTCCGCTGCGCTCATAGATTGCGCTTGTAAAGGGTTCAACACAGCAGATGTCTCTTTACTTACAAGCATGATCGATTCTCCATTATTTTTATA
>JAWDGP010003869.1:545000-557500 GCA_033675545.1 Elysia crispata | reverse complement strand
TTTATGCCCCTACATCATATCACCCGTGCCAAGAGACGATAGAAGAATCTCCAAATGTTTGTCAATCTACCGCTCTACCGTCGAAGCTTTTTGGCGCTATCTACTGACGAGGAATGGTCCAGAAGTGACACAGATTCTTTGCGTGGTAGAGCGAGTAATTTGTTTAGCCAGTACTACAAGAAATCGAATCTCCACTGCCAATGGTTTCAGTTAGATAAGATTGAGAAAATTGAACAGGGCACGAAATGCTCAACCCCCGCGGTGCTCGTCTAGACATGGCATCACCTGTGACAACACCCTAAGTGCCTGGAATGTTGGCTTTTGATGTTGTGGTCAGCAGGTCAGGTCTAAATTATTCTGCTCTTATCTTCGGATTTGTTTGAAAATTATGAAATCATCCCAATTGTAAAATATCACCGGTTTCGTCGGGGAAAACTTAACTTTTTTTATTGAACCATTAATCTCGAGTCTGCACCGAGTTTAAAACACTGGTCATTTATCATAGATTTTAAGCAAAGAATAGTACTCAATATCATTTCAAACTTAATTGGCAGTATGAGTATTACTCTCAAAAACTTTTTTTCTAATCCAAATGTGTGTGTATATATAATTATATATATATATATATATATATATATATATAAGGAAACAACTATCAATTACTGCACTGCAAAGCTTAAAGTATATGATAGGAGGTGACAAATAAAGAGAGACACAAAAAATGTATCTCTACATGGGACTAGTAAAATCGATCAATTGTGGTACATGGGTTCTCACGCAAAGTTCCTTCATGGCGTGTGCAACTTTTATTGGCTGTAATAGCTTGATGTATGTAAAGTGTATACATGTAGAGATAATGAGATATTTTTTGCTGACGTGATAGCTGAAGTCACATATGAGGAACATTTTTTTTTCCAAAATTGTGTCTTTGCACTCAATAAAAGTTTGAAAGAAGTCTCCATGTACCTCGATACTTTATTATCTAGAAAAGTTATCATTGCAGGAACAAGTGAAAGATCTGAATCGCGGGTATGAATTTGTTCAAGCCATACTATTGATAAATTGATGGGAAGCCTCTTTTATTACATTAATATCACATAAGTTTACCCTTTTACATTTAAAGCACTGTATAGCTAAAAATTTTCTTGCCCCAAAAACATAATTCTACTGGATAGAAACACTTTCTATGATCTTTACCTTGCTTCGAAGAAGGCATCTTTGTTTAGAATTAATGATGTTTTCATAAAAATACGATAATTAAATAATTTAAACACCTCTTATTAATTCGTTCAACAGTTGTCAAACGCCTTTATTTTATTTTTTTATTTTATTTTATTTTTTTGCCAGTAATTGAATCGCAACTAAGGCGAACAGGCTCATAAATTAATTCGTACCCTCAACCACAGCTTAAACCTTCTATGATTGTGATAAAAGCAATGACTAATGGTGTTCTGTGGAACAAAAGCTGCTTATTTTGAAAGAATCTCAAAAGCTTCATAATGTTTGTAAACAAAGTTTACATTTTAAAAGTTTTGACTGGTATTGAAAAGCTATGGCTATGTCAGGTTTTCTCAGATGCGACTTTGAAGATATACGTGGAGACTCTAGTATAGTAATCTTGCTTTAGTTATTTGTGCAAATATCTGTGAGGGAAATCCTGGCCGCCGAGGAGCGGAGTCAAACAAAAACAAAAATAAGCTGGTAGAGCCATGTTTCTTGCGGGAGAACGGGTTCTGCTACTGATGCGGGTTGTAGGGTGGCAAGATCGAGTTTAGACTATTGCTAAGCGTTATTATAAGACAATGTTCCTTTTCTTAGCTTCTTTGACTCTTTAAGTAACTATGACTTCTTTAGGGCTTAGAAAGTGATAGATAAAGTAAGCCTAATTCTAATAATTTACCATAACGGTAATAATTTTGTGGCTGCTTCAAATAACCTCCAAGATGCATCATAGAAAGGAAATCAACATAAACGTCCAAAGTATGAACTATTTTGAAAACCTTTGCGCCGGTTAACATTTGCTGCGATATCAACTTTTTTTTTTCAGTGTATGACTGTATGTGGAAGTTGCGCACCCCTGTGCATGTCTCGAACCTCTGCTTCTGTGTGGAGCTAAATCCTTTCCGCGAAAATTTGAAAGGTAAAAATAGCGCGTCTCATTACATACAAGCATAATATATTGAAACTCAAGAAGCTGGATATTGACGCGGTCAATAATACCACTATCCCCAACATCATCGCCAAGTTGAACTTGATTACGCTTTGTTTTGATATTCAACATCAATGTCACCACCCATCAATCTATACCACCACCAATATCATGTATCATTATTATTCTCATTGTCACCGACATTTCCATTACTACCGTACGATTATTGTCATCATCAGCAGCAGCAGCAGCAACATCACCATCACCACCATTGACGTAGTCGTCGTCATCGTCATTGTCATCCGTATCATTACCGTCATTCTTGTTGCTTAAATCATCATTTTGCATTTTTAAGGTTTCATGTAGCTGTGTTTTTTCACTTAACTTCCAGAGTCTCAGTCACTTTTTATTTTTTGTCGATCATTTTAGGTTAAAAGTGTAACTATCAGGCCTAAAATCGTTCAACATCTTTAACTCTAGAAAATTCATTTTTACTATAATCGAGATTAACTTATCTCAGTGACATGCAGGTCTAGGATTGTTCTTTAGAATAATTGTTTAGTTCCATGTATGTGTTGAAGCTGCGGACATTAAGTTGATAGCGCTACATTTTTAAGGACAATTGGTTATTATCATAGGCGTTAACTTTACTCTGCTTTTTTTTTCTTAGTGTAATTATATTTTTTTCACGCAGCAATATTCGCTTGATTCAACCACATAGTTACTGTGTTTCAGTACGAACATGGAGGAATTAAATTTTAAATAACCGCAGGGCTCTTCTACGAACAGAAGAAACCGAAAGTATTCACAATGAAAACAAAGTTCCAACAAACTGCTCCAGACTGAGTGGAGGTGTTAAAGTGCTTGAATCTCTTGATACTAACATAAGTTTTTTTTAAGTGAACAAGGACTGGAGTATTTTCTATTATCTAGATCTAGATCTAGACCTTAACAAAAATGAAAAGTGGTATATACCGTTCTTTACAACTGGAATCTTGATGTAATGGTCGTCGAGACTCAAAACGAAAGTTCAAAAGTTTAACCAAGTCTCGTACTAGATCTAGATCTAGATTCTAGTAGGTCTACTAAATCTCTCTCTAGTCCATCTAGATCTAGATATATATTTAGATTTAGAATCTTGCTGTAAAATTGCAATGTAAACTAAAGTAGAAAATCAGGAGCATGAACAGATGATACCATTGATAGAGCAGAGCTGTATCTTTTAGTTTTAGATTGAAAACTTTTGCTTGAGCTGAAGAATGGCAATGCCAAAGAAAATGTGTCGGTTTGTTTTCACCGATGAATTGGCAGATGATCGCCAAGCTTCAGTGCTATACTCACCCTTTCGTGAGAAATCATTGAATCCTCTCTCATGGAACAGAAAAATGAAATTTTGGGAAAGTCTTCTTCTAAAGACATTTATGGAGCAAAGAGTGATCTCGTTTGAATCATCCAAGCTTCCAGAAATGTTTGAGAGAAATGGTTTAACTCCAAAGTGTCTTGCAACTGTTGTGGAACAAATGAAAAGGTGTGTAAGTGTCATATAGGCTTTTGCAATTTCTTGATGACTTGAGATGTGTTGATCTTGGGGGAATAAAATAAGTGATGTTGACAAAATTATGAGGTGACCAAGTTATTAAAGTTCAAAATGCATGGCTGGGTGTACGTTCATCTATTTTATCATGAGAGCTGATTGCGCAAAGCATGACATGAAAACTTTGTTCTCAAGAAGGCATTAATTTTAGAATTCTTTTGGACACAGAACACTTGTACTGTTTAAATAAATTTGGGCTTAATATGGTGTAGTTTAAAATAGAAAAAAAAATCTAAAATAATTAACTATGACTCTTCTCCATTTACCATCATGCAGTCTCTTTTGACACTGTTTATGATTCATGTCAATTTCCAGCTGCGGACAGCTTCAACCTATTTCTCATTATCAAAAAAACACAAGTTGGTTGGCCTGGGGATTCAATACCTTAGTCAAACAGCCTGTTTTTTGGGGTGTTACTCAGCTCATTGGTTCACCAAAGAAAGATTCAGGTGTTTTTGTATGCCCTGATGTTGTGAAGGTAAATATATTTCATAAATAGATGCGTCATGGAGCTTACTTAAAACTTTCTTATTATTTTACCCTTAATTTTAACTATTTAACATATTTTAAAGTATTTTTAATTATTCAATTTGCCTAAACTATGCTCAGAGACTACAAAGCATTATATACACCACTTTTTTAAATTTTTCTCATTTTCATGAACCTTTTTAGACCTGAATGGGAAATCTTAAACTCAGACGATGAAAAAAGTAAGAAAATAATGATCTTCAACACTAATTTGAGCCCCATGTGAATTATGGTTTTTATTCAATCAATATAAAACTAAAGTTGCAAACAAACAAAGAAATGTCCTGTCTTTGATATGTTACTACTCTTGCATATTAAATTTTCAAAATTTAGAAAGATCAAATTATAAATATCTTGACCTGCCTCATTTATCTCTTCTTCACTTAAACCTATTGGTCGATAACAGCCAATTTTCAGATATATATATTGATATTCCAACTGCTCTTTCTTATAAACTTAAATGAATAAATAAAGGGCTGGAGATATAAAAAATGATGGTTTTATTAGGTCTTAATCTTGTTATTCTTTAAGTAAGTTATGATTGCTAAACATTTTAGAAAGAACTGATAAATGCTAAAAAAAAAAAACTGGCTCTTTTCTGTCACATGAAACTGTAATTCTTAATTAGATATGTGTCACTTTATGTTGGTCCTAGTAGAAGCAGATCATGGAATAGAGTATTAAGCAGGTGATCTGGTTAAATATGTTATAGCTGGCATAACAGTAAATTGGTAAAATAAGACTTTAGATTGTAGACTCGAGTTTAAGCTTTGAACATAAAGAGGAAGGTGCCATCTTTCACTCCAAAAATTTAACATATGTATATCTTTCAATTATTCGAGGTGAAGCCTTTAAATTAATACTAGCCATCAATTTGTTTTTGTAAATGATCTATTTTACTTCTTGTCTGGCTGTTAACTCTAACAGCTGAAAAAAATTGCATAATTGGAAAAAAAAATTCATTTTCCAAGCGACCTCACTGTTAAAATGAAATCAAATGAAAACTCAACAACTTTTTTTTTTAGAAAATTCAAGAGCTCCTCGATGGCAAAGCCATAGAACTTCAAATTTAACAAAACAATACACCATATTCAAGATGACAATTGAAACATACCGTTTGATATAAAATAACTTCGTTTGTTAGTTTTCCAAAAGATTACTGGGGGAAGTAGCAATAATTACTTGCAAATTTAAAATAGATGAATCTCGTCAAATCTTTTCATGTTTCATACCTGGTCTTCATTATTTTTCACAGTGTACCATAAAACATTATTTCAAATCTTTAAAAGGTAAGGTTTTTTTTTTTACTGTTTTGTCTGATTTTATTTACAATGCTGTTTTCAAATTTTCTTTTGTACATGAAAGGTAATGGCTGGAGAAATTCTTCAGCTCCACCAATCCTGCATGCAATACAGCATCATGGACAGCATGATTTCTCTAGCCCAATTCAAACAGTCAAGTCAAGACTTGATACCTGATAATGAAGACTTCCAAATCATTCTCACTTACATGGAGAGAGAAAATCAAATTGCTCTTTCACAAACAAGTAGTGGAGATTTTGTGAGTGTTCTTTTTGTCTTTCAAACATTAAATTGAGCCAGGGGATTGTAGTTTGTGAGTGTTCTTTTTGTCTTTCAAACATTAAATTGAGCCAGGGGATTGTAGTTTGTGAGTGTTCTTTTTGTCTTTCAAACATTAAATTGAGCCAGGGGATTGTAGTTTGTGAGTGTTCTTTTTGTCTTTCAAACATTAAATTGAGCCAGGGGATTGTATTTTGTGAGTGTTCTTTTTGTCTTTCAAACATTAAATTGAGCCAGGGGATTGTAGTTTGTGAGTGTTCTTTTTGTCTTTCAAACATTAAATTGAGCCAGGGGATTGTAGTTTGTGAGTGTTCTTTTTGTCTTTCAAACATTAAATTGAGCCAGGGATTGTAGTTTGTGAGTGTTCTTTTTGTCTTTCAAACATTAAATTGAGCCAGGGGATTGTAGTTTGTGAGTGTTCTTTTTGTCTTTCAAACATTAAATTGAGCCAGGGGATTGTAGTTTGTGAGTGTTCTTTTTGTCTTTCAAACATTAAATTGAGCCAGGGGATTGTAGTTTGTGAGTGTTCTTTTTGTCTTTCAAACATTAAATTGAGCCAGGGGATTGTAGTTTGTGAGTGTTCTTTTTGTCTTTCAAACATTAAATTGAGCCAGGGGATTGTAGTTGAGTAAAAGATAAGTCATATTTATTTATTGATGTAAAATAAGAAAGCAAAAAGTTACACATTTAAAATTTCCTTATTCCCAAACAGGGTCTGCACTTAAGGTTCATGATAAGAATATGAAAAATTCTTATACCAAAATTTATAGTCTTTTAAAACAATAACTTTCCATATTTTGTCAAAATTAATCTCATCTACATATAAGATTTAGTGATTCTCTTTAGAGTGAAACTATTATTTTCCCCTGAACTTAATTTTTTTTCCTGAGGAAAAATATGCTTGTTATATTTACAGTATGGTTTATTACCACTAGAGAATGTTTTAACAAAGCCAGCTTGTATGATTGGCTGTGTTGGACATCTAATACTGAGCTGAAAAAATCTGTTGCTAACTATTCATGGTTGAGTTGAATGAAGTATATCATCTTGTCTGTTTGTCAATTTATTATGAGGTACAACTTTTTCTTCTTTAATTTTCTAAAAAAAAAATTGCTTTTAATACCACTTTTTTTTTTAAATCATTCAGGCAGTGTGTTTGATTCTTTTCCATTTTACTCATTTGTGGTGTTGCTTTGCCTCAAAATGAATTCAAAGGAGATCAAGCTGAAATTTTTTATACTTGTACAAAAACCTTTCCAAGAGGACCAGAAACTGATTTGTCAGTAAAAGAGCCATTGAAAAGAACAAGCAAATTGAATGCACAAAACAATTGCATCGCATGGTGCTCAGATATCTTGATGTTTTGGATATTAAGAGATGGAGAAATGCTTTGGAAAAGACCATGGCACAGGATTTACAAGACATGGGTCTGGTTTGCAATCTGATCATGCAGGTACATTTCTGCAAAGCTGCAGCAATTATAAGATAATGTGTAAGGGAACAAATTGTTAAATTTCATGATCCAAATGGATTTCTGAACTTAGGAAAATTAAAAATGAACCTATTGTACTGAAATGGAATGTGAATTTAACACTATCTAAACGTGTCGTCATCCAAAGAATAGATTTCATTGGACAGAACCATTGGACATAATATACCTTCAGGACAGGGCCAAAATCTTATTCTATTCCATGCAGTGGGCATTGCCAAAAGATTGCTTCCTTTCATTAGTTGCTCAAGTCTCATCCTACAGAAGGAAAAGATTATCATACTCAGATAATCTCCACTACATTTGAAGCCTGGGTCTTCTGCCATCGTATATGGGGCCCTCATGCATCATCAAGAATAATTCACCTTATCATTTTTGAGAATGTCTAATCATAAAGCTCTAATGATGCAAAACGGTAAAGGTGTAAAAAGACTTTAAATGTTTTATATCAATCCAGTATATTTGTAAAACCTCATTAATCAACAACACGTGCCTCCAATGCAATATGTTGAGCATTACAAATTTGTTCTGTTACTCCCTCCTTATTACTGTGATCTAAATCTGATAATATCATTGTAGGTATTAATTTGAAATAATGCAGCAGGCGGTTATTCTTATAAAATGGATGACAATCAAAGATGGGTCGATAATGCAATTCCAATATATCGCCCAGCACTGTCCAATCAACTTTTCACCATGAGGGCGAAAGAGATTTATGCATTATTATAAGAAAGACAAAGTTAACTCCTTTTTTTTTTTAATAAACACCTCATTGTTGTTGTTCAGGGTGCAAGTCTATGACAGAGACCAAGAATTTGAGTTTAAACTTTGCTGTCTGTATTTTGCAAACATTTTTTTTGGTCTAAAAGGTGGGAACATTTTTGACATAAAAAGGAAAAAAAAACTTGCTTCAGTGTAAAATTGTATGCTTTTGTGTGTATGTGTGTTGAGTGCTCAGCCACTAACACCATGTTTGAATGGAACATTATCTTGAAGTTCATTATGATATGAGTGTGTGTATATGTGAAAGTTTCAATTTGCGATCTGCACAACAAAAAAAACATGTCAAGGTAGTTGTAAGACATATTTCATTACTTTAAATTTGAATTGACTTGATACCAAACAGAAATGATGAAAATGTGCAATTTTTCATATCAAAACTTTCATGAATCCTATTATGGTTAAATGTTAACAGCTAAGTTTCAGATTTTTATATATCTTAGAATGTTATTGACTCAAAAGTTATTTGCAAGAAACAGAAATCATTTAAGTTGAAGGATATTACAAAAAGTATTTGTGTGCTTTCTATAGGCTGTGTAGAGTAATAGAATGGATAGGTCCTGAAAAAAACTGTTTGGCTTACTGTATCAGTGAGGTTGATGAAAGTTACAGTAAATTCTTAAACCTCTAATACAGTTGAGTCCAAATAATTCAAATCCGGATAGTTCGAATTCTTGGATATTTCGAAGTCGTTTAATTTTACCGAATATTTCTCTATTTAAGCTTTATTAAAAAATATCGGTTAGTTGAATTTTGAAATAAGGATCCGGTTAATTCGAAGCGATTTTGGCGTGATTTTTTTATTCTGACACAGTGAAAGCACTTTTCCAGGCTTGTAAAACAAAGTACTATGCTCCGCGCGGCAAGCGATTGTGGTGTGTTTGTGTGTGTGTGCCACCTACGTTACAGGCAAGAGTCTGCAATAAGGCTACAAGAGAGAAAAGGGTTAAGCCCACCCCCACCCCCCTGCACACTTGTAAGACATTCCTGATCTGCCATTTTAAAACTCTCTTTCTCTATGTATTCTGATAATTCAAATTTTGGATAATTCGAAGTCCTTTTTTTATCAGAATGACTTCGAAATAAGCCAACTCGACTGTATATGTAAACATGACAGCCTTGGTCTTATAAAATATTCTCTTGTGATAGTATGTGATACTCTTACCTAATCCAAAGCCTGTCATTGATTCTCTGATTAAAATAGTGTTGAGACAGGTAGACATGTTTGCAACTATTCTGACCTGTTATGTTATGTTATTAATTAACTTGCTTGAGGCAAAGCCCTAGAATGGTTTCTTCTTTTTTTGTTACTTGTGGGAAAATTAACAAAAAAATTTATTTTATTTTTAACTTTTAGAACAGGTTCTGAATATGACTTGAAAAAATAATTCAGAAATTTCGCTCCACAGCAGTTGCTTGCTTTTGTTTTATATATGTTTTTTTTTAAATGTTGAAATGAAAGTCTCTGAACATTTTCTTAATTACTAGATAACATACCTCTTTCTGCAGTTGCTAGTCTTTTTGAGTAGGGTAAAAATTTAAGTCAAGTTTGAGATCCAGAAAGAAACTGGCACAACTTAGGAAAATTTTGATTAGTGGGTGGTTCATAACTCTGTCTCTTTGTTCTCAAATATTAACTGACTTCATCATCACTTCCTTAAATTCTAAATGGCTAAAATGTGATTCTTCAAGTGAGGCAAAATTTATTTGGACAATAACCTTCAGAATCAATAGAATAAAAGTCATGAGAGGGAGGAATTGCAAATCATATTCAAGAGCCTTGCTTTTCATTGAAAACCACTATGGTTCATTAAATTATTTACTTATAACCAGGGATGCCACTTTTCCTGCTTTAGCCCGAAATCTGGATTTTTTTCTGTCCCGAGATTTTTTCCAGCTCACAGACTCAGGATTTCAGGCTCCTGTTTCTTGGCTCAGCAAGTCTTCGATTCCGGCTAAGTGAATGTACGGTCCATTGCCTTATACTCGATCTATTATTAACGCCTAGTTTTACCATTGCCTTACCAATAGCTGGTCAAATACTTGCATGATCAAAATGGCCATACTTCTAAGGCTATCAATCTTAATTCTCTGTGTGACTAGTTAGGTACATGAGTTAAAGGTGTGGGATTTCTTCTCAGTGGTTAGAGTGCTTGGAAATGACACTAGGAGGGTGTAGCTGTAAATTTGATCGTGGCATTGCAGGTCTCCGACAATTTTCAGACTTTTTTGCATTTCTCTGGTGGCATCCCCGTATTATAACTTAGGAATTTTTCATGGGATGAAACATCTGAACTAATGTCATGAATTTTCCGCCTTCTGAGGCATGATCATGGCAATTTCGATATTGTAACTGTCCATCTCAAACCTGAAAGTTTTCTTTGTTATTTTCAGGTTATCAAATTCCGCAGACAAGGAGAGTCCAGTGTATCCTTTAGAGACCTAGACTTGAATATATACTGGTAAATTGTACAGTTTTAAAAGTTAAGTTTAAGACAAATGATCCATTAATGAGAATGATCAGTCAATTCAGTCCTCTTAACAAATAAACATAGATTATTCTTGAAATAAATTATGTCATCTCACTGATCTTTTAATCATTTTTAAATAGTTGGCAAAGCTGTTCATGTTTCAGGGTAGGCATGTAGAAATAAAATCATATTTTCTTTTGTTATTAATTATTCTCAGAATTGTGTACAGATTTTAAACTTACGCAACGCAATCTTGGGAATCTTTTGATTTTTTCATTTCCCATAGAGAGACTTGTCCAGTGATGTTTCACGCATATTTTTTTGTTTTTCACTAATTTCAGTATTAAGACTGCTGTGGAAACATTAGAGAAAGAGGTGCATGTTTTGATGTCAAGGGTTGATGGGTAAGTAGACAATTGTGTACAATTTAGTGTTTAGGCAGCATATACTTTGGGATTGGTCCTTTTATATTAGCTTATTAAGGAGTTGATGGCTTGAAATTTGGATCCATGTGCTATAATTTATCCTGAGGAAATATTTTAATTTTTTTACGCTACTCACATCTGAAATGAGTTCTATACTATTGGTACAGGGAGGTTTGATAGGACACTTAATAGTTGGATCTTTTCTATAAAGCTCCTATAGCACTCCCTTGTGAAAATGTTTCAGAAATTGGGTTTGTTGCTTTTGGTTTTTTTCTTGCTTCCTTGTAGATGATAAAATAGATTTAATTTTATATACTGTAGAGCCTCTTGTGGAAATATGGTAAAATGTATTGGTATAGTGTCTGAAAATAGCAATATTTTAATTAAATAGGACTGTATTCAAAGTCTCGCAAATTGGAATTGATTTAAATATTTGAATGTTAGGAAGAGCAACTCTTATCCAACCTTTTTATGTTAAGCATTTTATTTCAGGCACTTGCAGGAGGCAAAGCTTCATGTCAGAGAGGGCAGAAAGAAAATGGTAAATTAAGATAGTATTAAATGGATGTAATATATGTCTTTCTGATTATGTAAAATGATAATCCAAAGATAAGATAATATCAAAAGAAAAACATTCATAATGAAGATCTATTTTCTGTTTTGAATACCCTTTCCAGCTTAAAAAGATTTTAAACAGTATGATGAAATGGGCATGTTACATCTATAAAACTTGCACAAAGAAATGTGATAGATTTGCATCTTTCTACATCCAGGCTTTGATGTGCTTGCGTCGTAAAGCCTCTATTCTGAAGATAATCGACACAAAGTCTAACTCCTTGACAATGTTGCATGACATAATGCAGAAGATAGAGGAGGCAAGCTCAAATGAAATGGTAATATTTTCAATATATTGTAGGCATATGGTATTACATTTCTCAATTCATATAATAGCAAACTTTATTCTATTTCGTATGAGCTTTATATCAAGGCTTCCTCAATTTTTCAAAAGATGGGAAATAATTTGTGCATTAAGCTTCTGAGGGTATTACCTGTAAACAAAAGGTGAAGTTAAAAGTTTTAATGCAGACTTCTGCTTTCAAATAAACTCAGCTGAATCCTCAAAGCATGAGGAGCTTGGCTAGAGCCAAAGCCAGTTGATCCACTGCCAATTTTTCTTTTTTTTATTCACATTGACCACTGATAAATTTTTTTATCAGCTAAACAAAAATTACTCAGATATGTGTAAGAACTTCCTTTGTCTGACCCATATCAATGGATAGTTGGTGCTTGTATTTGAAATATTTTCGTGGTTATTTCAATATGTTTTTATCAGGCTTTTTCTTTGTGCTTTAAAACTTATAGAACTATTTCAAAAGGTTGTGAAGATGTAGAAGTGAAAAACTTCTTTTATATGCCTTACATTAAACTTTCTTGGTCTCAGCAAATATCCCAGTATAGTCTTTTCTTGAACTTGAAAATGAGAT
>JAWDGP010003869.1:480000-540000 GCA_033675545.1 Elysia crispata | reverse complement strand
AAAAGCTGAGAAGAAAATAAAGTATATATTATAGTGTGGAATCATTGTGCCGTATCTTCCACTGAAAGGTGCTCTCTGGTCTTTTCAATTACTAAATCTCCTTAACTTAATAAGTGGGCTCTTCATATTATTGTGTTGACTTAAGGTCTAAATAAGGATTTTAATTATCAGCGTCCAAAAAATGGAACTTGTATTTATTCTACTCTCACATCTGTTATTCAAGGACAACTGAAAAAAGAGATAATGGTTCTCTAGAAGCCCAGAGGTTTATAGTAGTTAGAACTTGACTTTCCCTGTGAAAAGCTGTAAGCAGATACTTTATTTGGTATTCTCATTATAAGTGATCTGACCACAACACTGATCTGTTACAGGCTTGCTCTCCTAAAATATACAAACCTGTTTACACCAAGAAAAAAGTATATCAATTGCCTTTCCAAATGCTGAGTTAACTGTTCAGCTTCTGTTAGGATTTAAACCTGTGTCTAGTTTAAGGCATGTGGACTCATACTGATATTACTATAATACTACTGTTATTTTGTAATTTTCACCTGCTCAAAAATATGAAATAATTTTTCAGGTAATAAAGTTTGTTGATAGGGTTAAATTTATAGACATAACTTCCTAGGTAAAGGCACTTGAAGAAATCATATAAAGTGTTTGGTCTAAAGATACCGGCGCATGACAATGCATTGAATGGTGTGTAACAGACTTGAATTTTTATTCACTATTTGCTGGTGAAATAGCCAGAACAAAATAAATTTAAACTTATCTTCTGCAGAAAGTGAAATTGAAAAATATAAATTCGCCTAAGCATAAAACTTAGAAGGACTGGTTCCAAGAAATTTATTTTTAATTTGTTCTTCCTTGATACTAGAGCCGGACTACTTATGTGATGTTATTTTTTATATTCTTTTCATACCAAACTCATGATCATGCGCACCAGAAATACAAAAATTATTAAGGTGGAATCTGATAGATCTACTTGTTGGTCAACTAAAGATTTCACTTTGTCATGATGTTTAAGGGTGCATGCATCAAAAGTGATGTCATATTAAAGTCAAGTGCAACAATTGTTTTTTTTCTTTCTTTTTCATTGTTACTATTGTTGGTTTTGTTTAAAAAACCTTCTTGTTGAAGTCTGCCAGTTTGTTCACTCTATGTGTGGTTGTTTATACTTTTTTTGACATTTCATCTTTAGCCTGGTGTGTCGTTTCTGTGCCTTTCAGCTGCATTACTCTGAAAGGTGATTTCAATGGAGTCAGGGGTTAACACAGAAAATGGGTTTCCATGAGTTAAAGAGTTGTAAAATGGTATGCTTTTCCTTATATTATCAAAATTATTATCCTCCTCCAGCGTTCTAAGAGCCATCTCCTTCATTAACAAACAAATCAAGGTCTTAACTCATGGAAAAAACGTTTATAAGTAAAGGTCAAATTTGGTATTTACTTGCACAAGAATTGAATGAGAATGTGAATATGAAGTCAAATTTTCAAAATTTTTACTTTGATACCTTATCAAAAAAGGCTTCAGTACAAAAGATATCTGAAAATAAACTCTGCCAGTACAGCCCCCATCTTACAGGAAGATGTAGCTTTAGAGGAGGTTGAAAGTTTTACGTACCTTGGCAGTATAGTGGACAAGAAAGGAGGGACGGATGCTGACGTGAGAGTCCGGATTGGAAAGGCGAGAGCAGCTTTCAAACAGCTAAAAAACGTGTGGAAAGCCTCAAAGCTGACGAAAAACACAAAGCTTAGACTGTTCAACACAACAGTCAAGCCAGTTCTGCTGTATGGCTCCGAAACCTAGAGGACTACTCTTTCAACAATGAACCGGTTACAGACGTTCATCAATGGTTGCCTCAGGATAATTTTAAAGATCAAGTGGCCAGAAAAGATCAGCAACCAAGAGCTGCGGCAGCAAACAAGGCAAATGCCAGTAGAGCAGGAGATCCTTCGGAGACGATGGGGATGGGTTGGGCAAACACTGAGGAAACCAGGCTGCAGCACCACGAGGCGGGCCCTTTACTGGAACCCACAAGGAAAGAGGAAGCGGGGAAGACCTAGAAATACCTGGCGCCGAGACCTAGAGGTTGACACCAAGAGGCTGGGTCACACATGGAAGCAACTGGAGAGCCTCGCTGGGGACAGGGATGCCTGGAGGACTCTTGTCGGCGACCTTTGCCCCACAAGGGGTTCACAGGCCTAAGTAAGTAAGTAAGTACAAAAGATATGCATAGGAAAACACTGCTACCAGAGCCATTCTTTATCAGCGTTGTTTTAAGGCTTTTATCTTTTCTCGTGGCAAATGATGCAGGAGCGACAAAAAAGGGGGCAAATTTTAGGGCTCGTTAGAAACTCTCTAGCATGTTTGTTATACATTGTTTACAGATTCATACAATTCAACTTTCATTTTCAAGGGATGTATGCCTTCTTAAAAAGCATGGCACAGTATTCTGATGATAATTAATTGGTGTAAGCTGTGCTTTTTCGTGTCACTATTTCCATCCCATTTTAATCTATTAAATTTTATTTTTTTTTATTTATTTGTATAGGTCTATCATAATGGAAAAAGCACTTTCGAATCAAGATCGGGCGATTGTAAACTGTTTTACATGCAACCCTATCGTATCCACACCAATATTTGCATTAAGTCTAGTGAAAATGAAAACTACTACTACTACTACTACTACTACTACTACTACTACTACTACTACTACTACTACTACTACTACTACTACTACTGCTGCTGCTGCTGCTGCTGCTGCTGCTGCTACTACTACTACTACTACTACCGCCACCTCTACCACCACCATCACACCACTACCAATACCGCTGTCGTTATTGTTACATTTTTTTATCCCTCACCCCATATCGCCCAAAAAGGTGCAATTAGCCTGGAGAAGTAGGAAAGAGAGTGAGCTGTGTATATGTATTTGAATTTTTAAAGTATATTTTAGACAAACTCGATATATATATATATATATATATATATATATATATATATATATATATATATATATATATATATATATTTCATGACATACATGTGCTTTTTTCAACTTTTTATTTGAACAAATTAATCTAATGAGGATTTTTTTTCACTTATGTCTGGTCACACCACAGTCTCAAGCCATAGACTTATACAAACAAATCAATTGTCTTTCACAACACAACCCACCAGACCACAAGCCTATTCCTATTCCTTTTCCAAGGAGTAGGTAACTCCCATAGTTTCACAACCTTGCACCCGCGAAATAATATTTTGCTACTTAAGACCAACTGGGTTTTGTTTTAAAAAACAATTCTTTGTGGTCAAGTGAAGATTAGACTAGATCTAGATAAGAAATCTCTGAATTATTCCTGTTTTTTCTGAAGTTACTTCTAACCTGTTCTTGATAAAAATCTTCTGTGTTTGACAAGATTTGAAATCTTAAATCTAGAAGTAGAAGGCCAATAGATAAGATTAAAAATCTTGTAACAACATTATGTCTGGAGAAGAATTCACAAAACCAAGGTTGAATGGATCCCTCCTGCCGAACTACATGGGTCGTCAAATATGTTTGTTGGGAATGGCTAAAAACGTAAGGGTAAAATTGCAGATATGGGCCCACCTCACATCGGGCTTCACAATTGAATATTTCCCGATGAAATCGAAACTTGTAGTAGATCTAGATCTAGTTGTAGTTTAATGGGATTTTAGAGCAACACAAAAATGCTTACATCTTGAAAAGTAATTATTTGCGACGAATAAAACCTTCATATTCGTGTTCAGCATATCAAATTTTTAAAGAAAAATACAATTTTAAAGCTGGGTGAGTTGGGTTGATATCTGAATAATACCAACATAAGATTTTATTATTTATATCTATGCTCTTTGCACTAAATTCAGTATCCACACATTTGTTTATCTTCATCTATGGAGCAAAATTTCCTTCTCTGGAGAAAGAAGTTTGAAGAACCATTTTCAAGCAGGCCTGTAAATTGTCATCTTTGATTTGGAACTTTTTAAGGTTTATTGGCAATTGGCTAGATTTAGATCTAGAATCTATGCCTATGGCATTATCCCTTAGACCCATACCTATCCAAATTTACCTTTTTAGTTTTAAATTCTCTATATTGATTGCAAAATAACTTTTGATAATCTAGCTAGATTGTAGATCTACATCTATTCTAAATCTAAATGAAAAAAAAATAAAAAATTCAGGGCACTAAAATTTCACTCTCACTAGTCTCAGCATTGAATGATTGATACGGGTAGCAATCACTAAACAGGTCAAAGAAAATTCCTTGGCTTAGAGACTTTTGACTCTTTGACACAAGCTTGCAGCAGAACAATCTCTGGACCTGTGCATTGCCTTTGTCCTGTCTGAGTGAACATTTTAACTTAGTTCAGAAGAGAAATGATTCTCCCTCTCTTTACCTAATGTCTGTTATTGTTTTTTTTAATCAGTGAAGAAACCTGTAGATGAAGATATTAATTAAAATCATAATAATACTTTTCACCAAGTTAAATGTTTAAATATTAAAATGATATAATAGTTTTATAATTTCTAACTTTATTGCATGTAAGCCAGTTTCTAAAGTTTTTGTCTTCAAACTAGGGTCAGTTACAAGCATGTTAAGATGTAATGTGTGGCTTCTATAAAGTTTAAATTTGCAGATTAACTAAAAGCAAAATACAGCTTGAGGTGCACCAGGCATCGGAATTGTTAAAATACTGAATTGTTTGGATGGTCCATTGCAAAGAAATGGCTTTGAAAGTCAAGTGCTGGATCAAGAAGAAGAATCTCATTCGCTATTTGCTTCTTTTTTATCTGTCCAGGTTCAAAATCAAATTATTTGTAATTAGAATGACATGTTTTTGCACTTTGTCATCTTAATAATCAGGAAAAAAATTGAGCAGCTGAACCTGCCCAACCAATAAAACATGAATTTGAAGTTTATGTATTGAATTTGATGAACTGAAAAAAAAATTGAAAAGTTTTTATTGACTATGAAGAATCATCTCATGAAAACAATCATTTTTATTCAGGTTGATTTTCTTTGTTCAAAGTACATGTACTTGTTTTCCTATATATTAAGCTAATAAATTTACTGTAATAAATAATCTGTATGGAAGAGGTGATTGAATTAAAAGTGCTGGAAGAAAGAGTAGGGACGGGCAGACAGGAAGATAAAATGATGGGTAGATGAAAGAAAGTTATTTTATGTACAGTGGACCTCGATTATTACAAAATGTGCCATAACAAAGAGATTATAAAGAAAGTTTTTTTCTTTCCTTAAACAATGGTACGAGAATCTCTGTCTTAAAGAAAAAGATGAGAACCTCGGGCATATCAAAGTTGTGGAGGTTTAAGTGTAGTGAAAATACCATTGCCAGACCAGCACCTGTATTTCTGGTCTGTGTTTGCATGTCCCGTAGGTCTAGACGCAATACCTACTAGGTGTGAACTTGAGTGAAGGCTAGAATTAGCGACCACCTGTGGGCGAGAGAAAGGAGTAGGGTGCGGGTCTACGATGAGTCTCTCATTGGCTTCATTAACTGAAGATATCAACTGGCGTAAGGCTGCGTGCATCCTTTGTGCCTACAACTTACAAGCAGAGAGGGCTGTGTATGGGGGAAAAGGGAAAATGGGAGGGGATGAGGGGGTTCAGAACTATTAAACTAAGGCAGTTCTGGTTAGGTACTTAGGTGGCCATCATTGCATTGTCTGTGATTGGCTGATTGCTACAAAAGCAATTTTAACCCCCTCTCCCTCCCTCCCGCATGCATGTTTATGATTGAACAAGGAAAATTTGAGAATTACTGATCTGCAGCAGTTCTCCAGACCCATCATCTGGCTCTGAGTCTGGTGTTCCAAGTCACTTTCAGTCTTTCAATTTCATTTTTGAACTAGGCTTCACATACGTTGAACTAGATCTAGATCTACACTCTGTCTCAGTAAGATTCATTTACCCTTTCATTTTAGAAATTTATCTTTGATATGGCATTATGACATTGATGAAAAGGAAGTGCATATCATTTGAGGCAAAAATTAAACTGATAGAGGTAGTTGAGAAAGGCGATCAAAGTGAATCGGAAATTTATCGCGAGAATGGTATCTCTCAAAGCTCTCTTTCTACAATCTTAAAAGAAAGCTAGAAGATACGATGGAACAAGTTGCTCGTCAACACAAAAAGCAACTCACTTCTACCTATGCTGACGTCGACAAAGACTTTTTTTTGTGGTTTAAACAAGCCAGAAGCATGGATGTACCCATATCAGGACCAATTCTCCTTGAGAAAGAAGAAGAGCTGGCTCTAGAGCTTGGTTATACCTATTGCAAGTTAAGTGGAGGATGGATAGATAGGTCAAGATCACACGTGCCATCATCATGAAAACTGAGTCGCGAAGCAGCGTTGTCAAAGGACATCGACACTGAAGCATGGGAAGTGACATTGCAGAAAATTTTAGAAGATTTTGACCCTAAAGACGTCTTTAATGCATACAAAACAGGACTTTTTTACAAATGCCTGCTTAGCAAGTCCCACAAATTTCAGGGAGAGAGCTGCAGCAGTCAGAAGATTCCCAAAGAAAAAGTCTCTTTCCTGTGCGCTGCCAACATGGATGGCAGTGAGAAATTGCCTTTACTGGTGATTGGGAAGTTTTGCCAACCAAGATGTTTTAAAGGTATACGCACTCTCCCAGTAACGTACGGTCACAACAAGAAAGAATTGGATGACAGGCGCATTGTTTGAAGAGTGGGTGCGCAAGCTTGTCAGGCGTTTCTTGTTGGAAGGCCACTCTGAAGCCTTGATTTTGGACAACTGCAGTGCCCACACTCAGGCTTTGAGTTATCTGGGAGCTGTCAATCTCTTTTTTTCTACAACCCCCCCCCCAATACAACGTCTCATCTTCAGCCTTGTGATCAAGGGATCATAAAAAACTTCAAAACAATCTACCGGAAACACATGCTGCAGAGATTTATCTCTTCCTTTGATGAGACAGTAAAAGCGGATGCTCATCTAAAAAATGTCTTTACTCGATTCCTTATTGGTGGCAGCGGCCTCATGGAATGATGTGACTCCCTCCTTAATCCAGAACTGCTTCAACTTGTTCAAGTATGCTGGATTTGTATGCACGAGTTCTGCTGTGGGACTGGGACACCAAGAAAGTGAAGAGCAATCCTTGCCTTCAAATGAGGAAAATGAGGTATCAAATCTGTTTGAAAGATTTGCTGAGGTGACCCATGTCAATCAACCCTGTAATGACTGTCCAAGATTTCACCAGTGTGGATGAAACCATAGAAACGTCCCAGGAAATGTCTGTTGCTAAGATAGCGCCATCCATCCAGCAGTCTGCAGAGCCAGAGGAAGAGATTGCAAATGACGAAGACACAGCCATTCCACCCATCACCAGTAAAACAGCATTGCAAGCAATGGAGCAGGTGCGCACATTTGAAATGTAGCAGTGATTCAGGAAAGACAACCAAAGCCTTGCAACTTGCTTTATCACTAGAAAAGTGACCACAAGACTGTCATTAGAAAAGTGCCTACTGGACATATCTAAACTTGTCACTAAACAGTCCACAATTGATGCCTTTTTCAGACGTGCATTCAACAGACAGAGACTTTAATTTTACTGTATCATCAAATTCCAAGCTAAGCGCAAAAAGTCCTTTTCAGGAGTCCTTTCTAATGGGCCAATGACAGTCCCAAGAATGTGACCTGGAAACGGAGCTCAGAAGGGAAAGGTTACCTACATTTTACACGTATTAGACATTCACTTTGTGTGTTTGTGAGTATGTGTGAATGAGTGTCATAAGTTGCTTGTCAAGTGCACAAAATATGCAATATGTTGAAAGTTTGTGTAGAGTTAATACTACATCAAGAAACAAAAGGACAGAAAAAAGATAGGGATTGGGTACAGGGAGGCAAAATGAGAAATTTTAGTTGACCTTGCCTGTAACGAAACCATGGTTATAACGAAGTTTATTTTAAGTCCTGGCCGGTTAATTTGGTTTGATCCAAGGTCTACTGTATCAATGCAGATAGGCTGACCTGGTCCTATGCGTGAGGCTAGGAGAAAGAAAAATTTGTGGATGGATGACAGCACCCAAGAAATCTCATACTCTCCCACATGTCTAAATACTAAATAATGAAAAGAGAAAATCAAAGTTAATAAAAAGTGTTTGCTTTGCTAGATAGTATGAGTGATTTTTTTTCTCAATGTGTTAACATTATTTGTCATTCAATCTTAGTAAATTTCTGTATTTTCATCTTTCAAACAGGTTGATAGCAGTGGAAATTTTTTCACTTTGACAACAAGTGATAACCAGGATGTCAGAATTCAGATGCAAGAGCCAGTAAGTAATTTGTTTCTGAGACTAGTGTCTTTACAGACAGTCTATTGTTGAAATGACTCTGGCCTACATTTTGCACTCATCAAAATCAACTTTCCTCATTTCTCTTTAATTAAAATTAAACTTTCAGTCCACTTAACTTGTTTTGCCTGACTTCATTTTGCCACATCATTTTTTTTATTGTAATGAATTGACGACACTTTTACTCTTTTAAGTTATTCATACTGCAATATTTATCAAGCAACTGAAACTAATTCGGGATTTAGGTATGCAATTGTAGTTTAGAAGATGTTTGTGCTCTTTTGCCTCTCTTTATGTTTATCAATTAATTTTATTGACTTTTTTAAAAATTCATTGATGTATTATTTAGATTACTAATGGTATTTTTCTTTTCATTGAAACCCATTAAAAGTATTTGTATATGTTCTTGCCTTTTTGTTTTCATTTTTACAAATAGAATGTACCCACCAATTATATCTTTGCCATGATTTTCTTTACAGTTGAGTGTTCATGTGGCCGGCCTGACTGAAGTCCATGGTCAAGTGACCTCTCGTAACTCTGTTCAGTGTGAGAATGTTGTTGTCTTCTCTGATGAAGCTACGGAAAAATTTGGTAAGTTTATATAAAGGCTTATATTTTATGACAATTTTTTTTTTTTTGATGTTAACAATGACATCAAGACATTTACTTCGGAGACATATTTGAGGTTAAAAGAGATCTGAGCTTTTTCCCATCTCTCTTACTTGTATTTATATAACCATTTTTGCTGTCATTCAGGAATAGAAAAAGAAAAAGACATTGCAATTTGAGACTGTGACTAAACTTTTAAAGTTTAATTATTTTTGTCTTAGATTAACTTACTTCTGACAGACTTACCCTCCCTTCATACATGTGGCACCAAGGCTGCCTTGGGATAACACAACCAGAGGTGCTTATGGTCCCGAAAAATTCGGGAAACTCCCGGAAACCCGGATTTACCCTCAAAATCCTTGATTTTTTACGCTTTGTCTCAGCGTTTAGACTGACCCATTATAATAAGTTATTTTCATTTTTGTTTCGGGATAAGTGTGACCCAACAATCTTACGAAAAAACAAATAGTGAAAATATAATTCTACGACGAGAATGATATTTTTCCGTCATCGAGTATTAACCTGTGCGAAGGTATAAAACTGGGCGATATATATTATATGGATATCGTGTATTTTTGTTCATTATTTATTTTTTCAATTCCATTATCGAGATTTGTATTACAGTTGAAACTATCCTAGATATCAGTCCCATCGAGTTGTTCTATTTGTTTACTTTATCGTATATTCGTCCGAAAAATAACGTTTTCTTCATCTTTACACCCAGACCTCGCCGTTATGTCCAACAAAGAATCTGATTTCTTCATGTGAAAACAGTTAATGCAATTGAGAAAAACCGGTAGAGCTATATCTAGATCTAGATCTCTAATATATAGATAATCAAAACTGGGCATGAGACTATTATTATAGCACATGATTTTCATTTTTTATTATTATTTTTTTGCTCAGAAAAAAAAAGGAAGTGATTTTCATTCCAAGGTAATGAAAGTCTAGATCTAAATGTTAGATCGTTATTTTCTTTTTTTACACGGCCAGGTGGGGCCTAGTGAGACGTTCTAGACTTAATCAATATTTATCATATTCAGCTCAAATGTCTTTTAAAAGAAAAGATAAAAATAAGGAGCATGGCGCTAAACATGTAAGCCAGAATATAGGCCTTTATGTTTATTCTGTTGAGTAAACTTTCAATGGCGCCTCAGTTAAGCCAATAAAATACATGTGCAGAAAGCAGTAACAGCTAACATTTGGGGGACACAGCTGCAGATGAGCTACAAAAGCCCAAAAGGTCATTCATCCTCTTACTCTTAGTCTGAGCACACACAAAAAAAAGAGCTAAATCAGAAAGAAAGAAAAAATGCTCTACAATCATGGCTCTTTGGACAATGCTATTTTGTTTAAATTTAAGGGGGTGGGGGGATGTAGAGAGAGAGTGAGAGAATGCTCCTGCCTAGGCCGCTAGCAGTGACTGATTTCAAAAAGTTAAGTAAAAATTGTGTGTCCAGTTCTCTTCCCTTGTATTATTATTCCATTTATACTTTAGTTCTAGCTTATTTGTTTCCATCAGCTGTATGGTTGCTTTTGTCAGTGCTTTTTAAAGTGAAATTAATAAAAACTGATGTCGTTTTCTTTTTTAAAATTTGCTTCACCGCACTTTGTCCCTGATTTTGGTGGATGATTTTCTTGAAAGGCATAGGTTGGGGTAGGCACCTTTGTACAACTAATGAATCATTTGACTGACTTTGCATCTTAGCTATTAAATAAAATTAACAAATTTGTAGGGAAAAGGTATAGGCTATATTTTAAGCTAAAGAATCCAGCAATTATTAGATTGATAGATGTAAATTATAGTTTGGTTCAAGAAAAAGTATTTTATTGCTCTTTTTTCGGAATCGCAATTAATAGTTTTTGTACTGCATCACAAATGAAAATTGCTTTTTTTTTAGAAAATTTACTTGTGAATGATTAATAGAAATTGTTGAAGAAAGAAACAGAAAGAAAGATTTTGAATTGAGCAGTAAAAAGACAAGTCATGGTTGTCAGCCAAGACATCTTTATCAACCGGAATAAACTCAAACAAAGGAATCAATTCATATGCATGTACTTGGGTACAGTAATATCAAGTGATGAATACAGCAACATTGAATTTGCATCAAGAATAGCGCAAGCAAAAGACTTTCCAGAGAATTAAATCTGTACTAACAACTATATATCTTCATCCACTCAAGAAGAGCCGTGGAGTACTATGGAACCCATCCTGATGGACTATTTCAAAATATACAAAAGTTAACTGGAGGCAAAAGGAATGTGGTTCCTGCGGAGAATGCTACAAATCTGATGGGCTGTGAAGAAATCAAACTACGGTATTACAAAAAGCTGACACAAGATCACTCATAAATAGAATACATAGCAAACGCCAGGCATTCTTTTTGGCCATGTGAAGAGAAGAGAGAAACTGGAATGATCAAAGGAAAATGCAGTAGGGGAAAGCACTCAGAAAAGATGTTGGACGGACTAACAAAATGGCTAAATGTAGGATGAGCGGCAGCGGCAGATGCACTAAAAGCGACGAGGGATTGAGATGTGTGTGATGTCAATATAGCCAGCACTAAAGAGAAGGACAACTGATTGATTGATACTTCAATTTACTTGTGAACATTAGTTGCTGTGGATAATATCCTCGGTTTTTCAATGTTGCAGCAAAAAAAGTTTGGAAATTTCACTTAATGTAATTAAAACACAATTTTAAAAGGACAAAAATCATAGCATTGGAAAATTTTTTACAGCCTCATTTCTTAATCTTATGTTTTAAACTCTTTTCCCCTGGCTTCAGTTGTGCCAGAAAATGTTTTGTTCATGCTTCCATCATTTTTCCCCAGATATGGCACTGTATCAGAAGGCACTGGAACTGACTCAGAGGTGCTCCAATCATTACATCCAGGGAGGAATTATGGAAGACTGACGGGCTCAACAATTTTTTATGCTATCCCATTTTGCAAACTCTTTTTATTTTTTTGTTTTATTTCAATTTGAATCATTCACTCACCACTGGTATCATAACCATATTGTTTTGAAGTTCACATAAAACTTATTGATGTAAATAAAAATATGTATGCATAGCTTTCTAATGTTGTTTTATTTTTGTGAGTCGGTTTGTTAATATGGTTACAAACAATTGCAGTGAGGCTACATAATGAGACATTTTACGGCAGATGACTACTTGAGAAAATGCCATTTTCCTCAAGAAGGCTTGAAATCCTTGCTATTTACAGTGCTTCTACCTCTGAATCAATATGAAAGTTAGAATTTAGAGCAGTATAAAAAGCGGGAATTTCAAGCTTTCGTAAGAAAATTGCATTTAACAAAAAAATTCTCTGCCTTAAAACAGCTCATTTTGTGGCATTCCTACATGTTTTTTCACAATAATGCATGTATACTCTATATAAATATTGTATGTGAACAATATTGTGCTAGCAATGGTCTCTACCTAGGAGTCACGGCTTGAGAAAAACCAATCTGCCAATATATAGGATTAAATCTGAATGAGAAACTGATGCAGATAATTCGAGTAGGTGGATATTTGTTGGAAATTTTAGAAGAGCAAATTTTGCATGTACCCTTGATTTTAGTATTTTTATCTTATACAGTATACCTCGGACAGGAACTAGTACTGTCATTTTGTAAAGTTCATTGAATGCAAGGTTCGTTGGAACCATGTCATAAACCACCAAAAGGGAAGCAACCAACTAAAGTCAAATTACCACATAATTATCTCTCTTGATTTTTTATTAACTAACCGCATGTTTGTAATTGTATAGCCACTCTTTACCCTTCCCACCCAGTCTTAAGTTACTGCCACTTTGATTCTTTGATCCTGTATCATGTTTGCGCCATGCATCGGCTGCTACCCGCTGCCCCCTTCCCCTCTCTTTCCATTACTTCTTCCCTGCATGTCAATACTTTGCTCTACCCTACCCCTTATTACATGGCATAATGTAGCCTATACCAGGATGCCCTAAGTTTATACATTGCAACAGTGCAAGTATTTCTTGTCAGTCAACAGGGAACCTTTTGACTGAAAAGAGCATTCTATAAAAAAATGGGTTTGCCAACACTTGGGATTCGTTGAACCTGAGGATGGGTCTCCGATTAGTTCAATTGATGCAATTGATAGACCTGAATATCTTCCGACAATCGCGCCGCAACCAATATTTGTCCGGCAGTTGATAGAGGTTTTAAGTAACCCTTAAAATTATCTTTAATTCTGTGCGCACCGCGCTTCCGGAAATTTTCAGACAATTTTGGGTTGGACCACATTCAGGTCTAAATTGAAAGATGTTTTAAGAGACTCACAGAAGGGGAAAATGGGGGAATTTTCTCTGATCATTGAATGCAATGTGTTCATTGAATTCGAGTCCATTAGATTCGAGGTGTACTGTATTCCCTTCTCTTCTCAGACAATCGTTCTTTAAAGAAATTTTTCATCCTATCTTAGATCTTGGTCAGGGACTTTCATGAAGTGCCTTTGTTCTAAGCTTTAAACTATCATCTTCTGAAGCTATTTGTCCTTCTTTACCAGTTTAAGACAAACTGAGAGACACTTTGGGAATGCTGATGTGTAAAAAGGCTATTTAAAATGCTACAACTCAGGATGGAAAATTATGTTGTAATTTTTTTATATATATATCACTAACTTCAGAAGGACAGTCATCGAATCAGGATTTGTTTAAAAATAAGTATATTGTTTTCTTTTGTTTCGTTTTTTACCATTTCAACATCCCCGTTATTTTGGACTATCTTGTAAAGTCTGAAAAAGGAAATTTATTATTATTTTGGTTTCAAACCAATTCCTCGATCCATATTTCTTAATTCAACAAGTTTTCATTTCAGATGTTACATGTATAAACCTCATGGGCTCATTTTGTGTGGCCTTCTTTTGCACTGCAGTTAAAATTATTCTTAAAATTTGTGTGAAAAATGGTTCAACGTAAGATAATGTAAAGTTTAAGGCTAAACAGTAAATGGTATTGAAAGTGGCAGTGGATCCAGCTTGTAGACAAAATTTCACTCTGAATTTTGCTAACTGGCAGAAAGTTGTACAACTTTTTAATACATGTGTATATATTTTACATTATTAAAGTAAGGACGGTATGCAACATTAATTAGTATTCAGAGAGAAGCCAACTAAACTTGCTTATGTCCTATATGTTTACCAATATCCTGTCAATATATACATTATTTAGCAATCATAATCTAGAAAGAAAACTAGCAAACTAGATCTAATTTGGCCTGACAGATGTGTACAAGTAAATGAATTTGGCAAAAGTAACATCTTCCCCTACCCTTCTGTGCTTCTTTCTCAAAGTTCATTTATGAATAAATCATCTGGTCACTTGAGTGTCAAATTATCAGCGTGAGATAAACCACTGTGGAAAATTAAAAGATGGCAATATACAATAATTTCTTTTGTTTGTGACGGAGTAGAATGAAAGGTGGAATTTGTTTATCTGCATGATCTGTTGTCTCATTCCACTCACTGGATGGCTGAGCTACAACTTTATTCAGGGTAGTTCTTTTCAGTAATTATGCTTTAGAAAGAAAATTCAACATTATTTTTAAAGACTAAAAAATCCCCAGAGACTGTTGCATCAGTGGGAGCATTTATATTAGGTGGATATTCATGTTGGATTTCGACATGCAGAATTTATGAATACAGTGAAAACTGCTTAACTTGATTATCAGGGGACATACAGTGGAAACCTCAAAAACCGAATTTTGCAAGATGATAGTTTTTTTTTTCTCTTTGGCTTTGTTAGAATCCGACTCGTATTTGTGATTTGATTCTCTTAATTTGAAGTAGATACCACCTGATAAGGCATCACAAAAGTGCTACATACATCTTTCAAGCAGCAAGCAATGCTAATCACTGCCCAAGAAAGGCTGATCAGTGGGCTAACAAATCAAGAAGGGAGCAGATGCATTAACAATTAAGTGCCAGTAGCAAATCTGTACTGATACTGATAGCAACATGGGACGGGGGAAGGGGAGGGTTGCTCGTTGCAGGCTCAGTACACACTCACTCAATGAGTCTTAGACTCTGTTATACCCATTTTTGCAATTGGAATACTCTTAATTCGAAGATTTAATCCACTCCCATACAATTCGAATTATGAAGTTTCCATTGTATCTGATAAAATCGACAGAGTAAAATGTTTCAATATTTGCTCTCCACTATTGTCCAGACCGTGTGCGCTTCTGTTTGTTTCTTGTATTTCTTTTCCACTGGAACAATTAATTCAATTTTCCATGTGAGCGCTATTTATAACTGATAATATTAGTTTTCTGTCTGCCACTGGTCTTGAACTTTTCAGTTTGTATCATTTTTAATAGAGAACTGGTAGTGAGAAGTCAAATCTAATTTCTAATGCTAGACCTATGTTGGAATCTTGGATTCTGATCAAGTTTATTCTTCCTAAGAGGTTTCATGGTAATTTGAGTACATGTAATAAATATGCAAAATAAAGTTACCCTGATCTCCCTAGTCCAAGCCTTGCAAATGAGAAGAGATGGGATGAATAAGCAATGTCCATTAACCTGTCACAGAGGACAGGCCTAGCCTACAAAATTAATGCAGCAAAATGTAATGGTAAAAATAACGTCAATAACGCAAATTGTCCTAGCCCTAGCCCTACAGCTGAGGAGAGATAGGATGGATGAAGGGCTGAAGAGTCGATCAGCCAATCAAAGTAGCGGCAGGCTTTACAAAAATATTGTATTGGTACACAAAATGAAGATCTAAGCAATAACATCGATTGTTCTAAGCCAACAGCCCGGGGAGGGGAATAGGATGGTTTAGCGATAGCAGTGTTCAATCAACGAATCACGGAGGACACACGTTTAGGTCTAGCCTAGTCCTCACACAATGCACAGCATCTCTCACTTTGCTCAATTCAATACTCCTTTGCAATCACAACCCCTCCCCTTTTTTTTGCCATACATGCGCTAACACAAATCTGCATACATTGTACTTTGTTGAATATTTTGACAATGATGATTGTTGAGTGACAGGTAGGTCTACAGGAAGGAAAGTAGGGGAATGTTTATAGCTGCTTTGTTAATCTTAGTCCAGACATAGATTCAGCCAGCCTCCCAGGTTATGCAAAGACAGCGCACGTTGTATTTCTCCCATCAGCACTTGATAACTCGTTGGTCCATGGTCTAGCGCATACCAGTGGATGAGTCAGAAAAGAGAAAGCTTTTTTTCATTGGCTATAGGAAGTTAAAACATTGACACTTTTGTTCCCAATGCTGCAAAAAAGATCGCAGATCAAAGATCGAAATTGGGCTATGTGCAAGAGCTTATATAAATACTATAAGAAGGGGTATGGAGCCAAGAGAAAAACTGATGTCAGCAGTGGTGTCCACTGTTGAACTGAACCAGTTTTCCCAACATATCATATTTTGTACCATACTTTAATCAAACTTTTGTTAGTTCTACTAGTTTTAGGAGGCCCTTACTGCAACTAGCATGTCTGATTAATTTTAGACTTAGAATAACCATTTCGTTTGAATATTGGCTTAAAATAAATGAGCATTAAAAGAATCCACGAAAATTATGTTTGCTGTGGTAACACTTACAATATTTACACATATCTGACTCTACAACTTGTAAAGAAAAAAGAGGGAAGACATTCATTGGGGTAACAATTAGATTTCTTTTTCATGTTAATAGAAAGTGGGAAGTGGGGGGTGGAACAACTGCAACAAACTCACCCTCTTACATATGTGTATCTGTGGACTGAAAAACTCCAATGTTAAAAACAAAACTGAAGTCAATGATAACCTTGTATTGAGATCCATATTGTCAAGATCATGCGTTTAGACATAAAAATCATGGTTATGATTTTGCTTTTGTAACAAGGATAATTGCAATAAAATAAATTATCAAGTCAGTATACAGCTTAAAACTCACAAATAAATTAAAATGACATACGTAAATAGTATTAATACATATAAATAAAAATAGCTTATTTAGTTTTCTTTTCTTCAGGCAACACTCCAGTTATACAAATTACAAAAAAAATTTTCTTTTGACCCACAAGAAAGAAGATGCAGGAGGCCGAGGAAGCACGATTAAACATGACATTCAATTAGTAATCTTTCTTACAATGTAGAAGTTGTGAGCCTTACTTTCCATCATGGTGGCTTCCTTACAATTCAGCTGTCTGAAACATGAATCTGAATGTGCAAATGAAAGCTTTCAAGTTTCCAAAAGAGGCTGTGATGATGAAAAGTAAGAAAAAAACAACAGGCCCTATATAACATTGCATGTCAATAACTGAAGTCAGTTCAATGAACTTTTTTATTTTCAAGGATGGGAATACTATGCAGAATCTAAATAATGATGTTTACAAAGATTAATAATCATAGCAATTACATATTCTGATATCTACAGATTGTTAGGTAAGAACCAATGCTGATTGCTTGCTTATATTATGGCACCAGGAAATCAAGTTTTTCTCATCAATATTTTCTGATTAAAATTGGAATATCTTGATTCTATACATGACAGTAATGATTTACTACAGGTGTCATTAGAAGCAAAACTTTTGCAAATACTTTGTCCACTTTTTCCATTGCCTTCCACTACCTTGGGTAAATTTTTTTTGCCTTTGTCAGGTGATTGGTGAATATTAAGATTGAACATTACAAAGGGAAAGGAAAAAATAGTAAAAAAGTGTTGCACATGAGAAAGTCTGCTTTCAGAAATAATTGGTTTTGCTTTTATTTCTACAGCTACTGTTAATAGAATGCTCATGATTCCCAAAATTAAGAATAAGATGATTTAGATCTTCCATTTTTTAAAAAGGCTGTATTTATAACTATATAGGAATTTTTCAGTTCTTCATACAGGATGTCATGACTGATGCTGTGATAGAAAATTTTTATATGGCCCGTCCACCATGAGCATTGATTTCCAGGTTTTTAGCCTGCACCAAAAGCATTTGATTATGATTGTTGGGAACTCATTCATTCATACCAACTCTCAGATAGCTATCTTTTACGACCTTAGTTACAGGCAAGACACATTCTACTAGCTGCTGCTGATCAGAATCAAACTTTATTTGTTACTCAGATGTTGAGATTTCTTTTAAACATATCCTTGTGACATCAAATTCTAGACTTTAAATAGAGCTACTATTACATTAGTACTTGAATATGTTGTCAACAACCATGCTTTATTCAAGATCTTCATAACGAACTGAGTCCAGGAAGGCTGTGTAGCCTGCTGCTAGATCACGAGGTGATGTTTCATTTGATCATTGTAAAACTTGATCAACAGACTGCAAGATGCTGCATGTTGCTTTGCCACGTTTTACAAGCAGGCTTTTCTTGTGTCCGCCACTGGCCATTACATAATGTTTGCCACTGCGCTTAGTTGTTTTTTTTTCTTTGTTATGCCAAAAATAATATTACAAATGTCAATGAAAGTGAGCTGGAATGTATTATTGAAATACAGCTTAAGACTTTGATTTCCTTACAATTATTCCTGAAGTGATATCACACCAAGCTTGAAAACTCATTAAATAGCAATCTGTGACAATATAATTTATATATACAGTACAGTTATCTCTAACTGTTTTTCTCATTACTTAAGTTAAAAATATTAAGAACCAGAGATTAATCACAACAGACATTCATTTCAAGTGACCGCAATTTCATTGCCAGTATTTGTGGCCTTTGCCCTTGGCACGCGTCGACTAACAGCATCCAGAGCAACACACTTGCAAGTACAGCCTGTAACTGGACAGTCTGTGTGCTCCCTGAAAATGTAAAAACAAGCAAAATAAATTAAAAAAAAAACAAATACTTTTCTTTTATAATTTGATTTCAAGATGTGATATTTATTTCCAACTTAAATCTACAAATATGTTAGGGATTAATATCTGCAGTCTTTATAATTAAGAAAAAAAGTAGGAATCATTCTGCAAAGATATTCAGCCTGCAGCATGGTTTACACCTGAGAGAGGAGTGACATTTCCATAGAGATCGATTATCTATATAAAAGGCATGATTGCATTCATTTATCATCATAACAGCTCTAGAAAACATATTAAATATTCTGACATCAAACTTCAAAGAGTTTCATTATTACATAAAAGAAAAAAAATAGTTAAAATATTATATATTCCTCTTTATATTTGAGCCTAAATTGACGTTGTCAACGTTCGTTCCCCTGCATGCTGCCTAAATGAAGCGATGTATTTTGGTTTTGCTTGCATTGTAGCTTAATAAACTAAAGCAATGTTTTGCACCAGTTTATTTTAATGCCACTCTTCAAAGCAGCACAAGTTTTCTGAAAGTCATTCTGGCAAAAAAGAAAACGTTAATACAATGGCAAAAAAAAAAATGCAACAGAGGGTCCATGTGATAGACTTGCCTGAACCATTGGGTGAGATGTTCAGCATGACCACCGTGACGACATGTTTGACACCAAGTAAACCACGTCCCAAACTCTGTGAGCTTCACACCACTGCCACCTACATAAGGATACAGATTTATTTTTACAATAACTCCTTTGGTCTAATAAGTAGACAATCAGGAATTAGCATTAAAAAAAAAACAACACTCTCTAATGGTGGTATAGGGATTATTTTATGCTTTGCAATACTGCTCCTCAAAGGCAAAGCGACATATCTGCAGATTTTATGTTTTCAAGAAAAATAAAAAAAAAAAAAATTCAATGGGCAGCATAAAACTTCAGATATGTCAGTTTGCCACATAAAAAACTTTAGTACCTATGAAGATACGTCATTCTGTCATTTACTCAAGTTGGATGTTTAAATATTCAGTTTATGCACACATATCAGAAAAGAGGATTTTGTCTGATATGTCAGTCTGCCATTGGCGGGCAGAATTGCTCCATTTAAATAAAAGATCAAACAACAAAGTCATAGGAGAGTGCATGAATTTGGCCAGCATTTCTATGTTTCAAGTGAACATTGGTAAATCAACGTCATTTTTGCTCCCATCCATGTGATGGCTAACCATTCACCTGAAAAAATATGCCTTGAGAGTTTGGAAAGGATTTGTACAACTTGCCACTGCAAGAGTTGCATTGAAAAAAAGACAACCATAGACAAAACTTTTACATGGATCATTTTCATTATTCTCCGCTTTAGAAGAGACGCAGAATATATATCAAAATTAATCACTTGATAAGCCACACTTAAAATCATGTAATACACAAGTTATAACTTGTAGAAGTAGAACTTAATCAATTCTAACTCATTTCACAAAAAATCAATAAGATGGCTTAAAAACAATGCATTTATATCTACATCTACAAACATACAATTTTGATATTTCAGAGAGTTTTTACCTGACGAAAAAGTTATAACTCAAATGTCAATTACCAGCAATAGTGAAAGATTGTTATCAACAAGACACTAGAGCTAGATGTACAGTCACAGATTAAATTCAACAAATGGACATGCTAGACAATTATTGTGCTACTTGAGCCATTGGCAGCATTTTTTAAACTGATTTTTCTTAGTGAGCTATGTCATTGGAAGTAAAAATTTAAATGCATTAAACAAATCCGAGAAAAATGTGAGGGACTAACTTGTATCCGTTCCAAGTCCAGAGAGAGTTCCCATGTGGGCAAGACATATTGCACATCTGGGCAGAGCTTTCCTACATTTCTGGCAGCAGGAGATCTGAAGGAAAGATGTGAGCATTGCGATTGTATCATAACATACAAGTCTAGCAGGAGTGGGTGTATTAAAAAAGTTGTTTAACTTATTCCCCTATAACATTATGTTATTAGCATGTTTATGAAGAGGGAGTTGATATGTTCTTCATATTTGGAGACTGATAGTGACAGTGATCCTGGTTTTCTTTTTAAAATTTTTAACTGCAGGCTACGAATATTTTCTAAAAGAGAGGAGTCTTCTTTCAATGATTTTGTTCAAAATTATGTGTTTTTAATGAAAGTAAGCCTATGTGTGAAGAGTGAGGGAAGAATTGGGGTCTACAATTCAATGCCTGTTAAGTGGGTCTTGCTTAAAATTCTATATGATTAAATTCTTTATTCCTACTCATCAAAGTTGGAAATAAAATCCTTTTGAGCTACATCTAATAGGTACACATTTAACATCTCATACTGTTTTGTAGATCAAAAGAGAGACATTTTCTCAAAGCAATCTGTTTCAAAACATCTAAAAAAAGAAAAAATTGCCATAGTTGAAAAACAGTTATATGATTGAGTTTCTCACCTTTGGTCTGTTATGTGGCATCTTGGGTCTGCTCTGAGGACCCCGGTATGGGTTAGCACCGGGTGGAATCATCATTCTATCTTTGCTCATCAATGACTGTGTGTTGGAGATTTGGTTGGGGCAGAAGTTGCAGCTAATGTGCACCTGTGGCAAGACACGGTGATCCTGAATGAATGTCTGTCTAACAATATCAAACTGGGCCCTGCAAAAGAAGGAAAGAGTGAGGATTACCAAAACAGGGATCTATTGGAAGCGTTATTATATACATGATAGTAAAACACAAATACACATTCCCATGTGATTTTGACTGAGTTAGAAACAATTTTCCTATATTTACCTCTGGTGCCATAACCTCCAGGAATCCAGAATGTCTCGGTACCTGAAATAACAAAATAAGGTAATGCTTAATTGTGGTGTGGAAAATTCTTAAAATTTAGAAGTAAATACGCCTTATAAATGTTCACTGCAGATATGTTACTAAATATTTCTTGATATTTTTTTCTTTTAATAATCAAATCACAAAACTATTCCTGCAATGTCTAAGCACAAAAATATTCTTCTGTTTAAAATTTTAGCGCTCAACAAAAATGACACAGTGCAAACTATTAACATCCAAATGCAAGAGGCAGTGGGAGAGAGAGAGGGAGTTAATGTAAGATTATTCTTGTTTTTTTTTTTCCTTTTTTTTCCATCCCTCCCAGTTTTGAAAAAAATTCACCAATAAACCAAATATTTTTCCTTTTTTTTTTTACTTTATAAACTATTTTGCAATTTTTCATTTTAACTAAATCTTTGATTTTGCTCAACATAACTTTAGCATATAAATTTAAAAGATTATTAAATTTTCATAAGGCAAAACATGAGATATATTTTAAGGACATATATACAATGAAATCAAAGGACCTGTTGCTATTAAAAGCTACTCTTTAAACTCAGATATACCATGAGACAAACTCATGTCATGTATCGCAATGACTTATAAAAATTGAGTTCCATTAAATAATATATCAATTTTGTTACCCCTCAATCCAGTTAAGAACTCTTGTATCCTTCATGACAATGTTTGACATAGAGAAGACAGTTGCGATTGCCACAGTCTGCACATCAGAGGTTCGATCCATGTAGTTCTCTAGCAGATCAATGCCTTTCTCTGACATACCTGGGAAGGTATAATTTTATTTTCTATGTGAAAAGAATTGAAAAAAATAAAAGAGCTAAAGTTAAAGAAATACTGCATTTCTCCTCAGGATCCAATAAACCTTCAATCGATCAGGTGCTTTGCTCTTTGAGAGAGGCAATCATGACCTTCCATGCATCTCTATCCCTCATCGCTTTTAGTGTATTGTCAGTTGTCCTACATTTAGCCACTTTATCGTTTTTTCTTGCTGCTGAATTTTCTTCCAATCACTCCAATTGTCACCAGATGTTCTAGTTTCTTTCTTCTCATCACTTAGCCAAAAAAGGGTGTCCGATGTCTACGTATTTTATTCTTCAATGATTATGTTGTTTCAGATTCTTATAACGCTGTTTTGTTTTATTTTTTTGCTGTCCATGAGATTGGTAGCATTCTTTGTAGAAATCACATTTATGTAGAATCCAATTTCATTTGGAGCTGCTTCGAAATTGTCCAGGCCTCACATCCACATATTAGGATGGGCTCAATGTAGCACTCCAGGGCTCTTCTTCTTGTGTGGAAGCAGATGTATTTATTTGTTAGTGCTGATTTGATTCTCTGAACTCTTTTTTGCTTGTGTTATTCTTGATGAATTTCAGTTTTGTTGCATCAATCACTTGATATTAAAGTACCCAAGTACCTGAATTGATCCCTTTGCTTGAGTTCATTCCCATTGATAAAGATGTTGATCTGTGGATATACATTGTTTCAACTGGCAACCATTATTTCTGTCGTTTGCTGTTCAATTCCAACCCTTCCTTTTTGCTTTCTTCTTCAACAATATCTAAGAATTGTTGCAAGACTTCCTTATTTTCTGCAATTAATAAAGTGTGATCAGCGTATCTCAAGTTGTGCCCTCCAACTTTAATTCCTGGGTATCATTCTAGGTTTTGCATAATTATTTCACTGTAAAGAGAGAAGAGGTCTGATGGAGTTAAAAAGTTAGCTAAATATAGCACGATCTCCTAAGCTAAAACTCTGAACACCTCATTAGGGCTTTGATAACGATTATATATTTGCTCTTTCATGTGCCATTTTGATATCAGATTCTACTTACCGTGAAAATGGAAATTTTTTTGTCTTTAAGTACATGTTCATACAATGGTACAGTCAGAGGGAAGACAACATGGGTTAATGAATGAATGAGATAAATTTGAGAGGGAAGCATAGCTGTTAAATTTTTTTCTTATTAGAAGTTGTAACAGCCTAATCAATATAATTCAAACTTTAAAAGACTTTAAATATAAGGTCTATATATTAGTCCTTTGAGATTCGAGCTTATTTCAGAAAATGGTGTGATACACACCTGTCAATAGGATGCCATCCAAGTCACCAGTTTTTGTCAATTCTTCGGTCAGCTTACTCAGATATACCTTCAGCTGGGTTCAAAATAAAGGAAAGGGACTTTAGTGGTTTTAGACTTTTACTGACTTATATGTAAACAAGGTTAACTAGAAAACTGAATAGCATCATCCATTCTCTGACTAGCACCCTCCCCCCCCCAAAGAGAGGGGAAAATATATGTATATCTATATATATAAAACCACCCCACAATCTAATGACACTGTAATTTATCATATCTTATTTTGAGCTGTAACAGTACCATTCCCTTTAATATGTAGCATTTTACTTTTGTTTTCAGTTTGCTACATACTGTTAGCTTAAACAACTGTAAATGCAAATTTTTAAACATTTCTCAAATTGCTCCCTACTCTTTTAGATCTACACAAAATAAAGATGTAATAGATGATTAACATAGTACTCATAAGCATCTACCATAAATTTGAAATTTTAAGTACTGGTTGCTGTAATATGAATTCTAACTTTATTATGAAATACATACTTCCAATATAATTATATTTAGTAGACATGTCCTTTGTTCAAGACCTATATCATAGTATATGTATACTAATACAACAACAAATTAAGAATGTGACTTCCCCAAATCATGCTAACTTAAAATACCACACGCTAAACAATAAGGGAATTATTTCCTAGTAATTAAAAGGTTTTGACAGAAAAAAAAATGAGTTTTTCAATGGATCAAAGCAAGAGTTCTGTAATTTAAATGAGAAAAATTTACTGCAACAGAGATTACTGAAAATAAATTATAAAATATGAATAATTGTAGCTGAAGTGGAGTAGGAATTTCAGCTCACCTTAGCGTCTGGTAAAAAATTCAAAGCAAATCCTACTCTGTCTTCCACCGACATGTCAACTTCATTCTGAAAAAGAAAAGAAACACCAGATACTTAAAGCACTAGTTTTTTTCTTCTTTCAATATTATTCTCTCATCCACATCTTAATAGTTTATACATAAATGTATTGGAAGTACCAAATTTGAAAGACTTAGTATATATCAGTTACCAAACAACAGTTGACAGGTCCAAAACTGCAGGATTCCATAAAAACTATTGACGTTAGTAAATCATACACCTTTGCACTCCTCTGTATCCCTACATACACAAATAGTACCTGCAGATTTATAATGCTTCACATCATTGTGCAGGATGGGTATACAGTAGTTCCCACACACTTTGACACTATCCTGGACACCCAGGGTGACTGAAAGCCGCTATAATTGAATATGGCTTTTAAACAGTTGGAAGGATAAGGACAAACTGACTGGTATGTGTAAAAAGGTTGAAGATTTACAATGACGCAAAAAAAAAATTCCCTAAGCACACAGAAAAGAAGGTTAAATAATCCTGTTCTGTCTCATATTTCTGGTTTATCAATGACATCAGGAGATACATATACATGAATGACTACAAAACACAAACCAAGACGTCATCATAGTTGTCATCATCACAGGCTGCAAAGGCAAAGATGGCTCGGAGATAAGGGTTCTCTAGTTGGTAGCGCAATGTGCCGCAGGTTCGTCGCCATAGCGCATTGCGGTCCTCAGTGAATCCAGACAGTGCCATGGCTACAGCCTGGAGGTTTGGCTTGCCCTCACCTGAGGTAAAATAAAGAAACAAACAGTAAATGAAGCAATTTAATTAAGCATAAAGAAAGGTTTTAATATGTGAAAATATCTTTGGAAACAGACAATTATTAGCTTTCACTAATGTTGTTAACATGAGCATTGCATCTAATCTTAAATCTGCATTTTCTATTTCAAGCCTAAAAGGGAATTGATGTTTTTATTATCAAAGACATTCCTGAAATATGTAATATCTTTAAAAATGAGGAATAAATGAGGTCATATAAGTATCAGTAATAGGCTTATCTGAATTTCAGACTTTTACAAGCTTATTATTATTATAAAGCAAACCTAGGAATATCAATTGAGACAGCCATCACTTTATCCTCTATATCAATAGACAACAAAGAGATAGTAAAAAAAAAGCACAAACTTGCTGCACTATTCATGGCACATTCACTGAGAATCTCCAAAGCTCTCTTGATATGAAGGTAGAACAGAGCTATAGCTGTGGCCCTCTCAGGATCTCCTCGCTCAATCAATCTGTCAAGTCGCAATATCAATATCAACATTTATTGAGGAAGCTTTAAACTTTCTCTGCACAGGCTCAGCTGATTTATTCCTGAGTAAAACCAAACTAGTTTTTATCTCTCTTTCTTTTTTCATTCCTAATTTGTCTTAGGTGTAAACAAAGCTGTCTTATAATTTTTGCAACAGGCATGTATGCTGTCTACAAGATAAAAACTGAGGTTTAAAAATTGCATGAAGATACAATCAGCATCTCCTCTTTTCTAAAGCCTTGTGCAGTATTCCTTCTACTTTTTCAGTGTACAAAAATATTCTTGAACTACTTTTAATTCATACAAATATTTGATTTGACCAATCATTAAAGTGGGTACAGATTTAATGATAACTATACTCTAAAGAAGCATACTTGCCTGTTGATAAAAGAATCAAACTTGTCTCTGTGCTCATCAGTTTGCCATCCACATAGTTGCAGAGCAAGACGTCTGTAGGGGTGAAAATATGACAACTTAATCGCTAAACATTAATTATTAAGGAGTAATTTTTCAGAGAAAAATAATCAGTTGAAAGAATTTACAAGGGGCCAGAAAGCGACTCTAAGCATCTAACGTCCAGCAATGAAAAAATCTTTATAAATCAAGTTTGGGATATGCATAAAATATTGTCCACTAATTGATTCACAGCTCATGGAATTTACGTCATTTACGTCTTTCTAACAAAGTTGTGCTTAAAAATGGTAGGATTACCAAAGCTTTATGTTGTTGGAAATTTACTGATATCTCATTTTACCTTTAATGCAATCAATTATAGGCAAACCTGTGTATATTTCAAATAATGAAAATCTTGAATATTCTCAGTAATTTCAAAGTATGAAGTTTTTTTTTTCTTTGGTTTTACATCCAGGTCTAGTCATAACATTAATGCTGCTATATTTCTACCTCAGTTGACTCCTGTAATGTGTTCTTTTTGAATACATGGCACCCTCAGAAGCTTTCCATTGGACAGCAACAGGTTCACTCTTCATATTGACGTTATCCTCGCGATCAAAGCCAAGTATAGAGATTATCCCTATTGAAGCGGACATTCGCTGTCTGCTATTGCCTTGTCCTTGGGCATTAATCACATTGTGAAGGTCTTGAGGCAACAAGTTAAGAAAGCTCTATTTTATAAATGTTGATTGTTTGACAAGCATTGGAATGTAATATTGGTCTAACTCAAATAAGCAGTTCTGTAAATATTTAATGCAAAACTGATAAAATGTAATCAGGCAACATTTTTAAGGTTCTTTCACAACTCTAGATGCATTTTCAATCTAATTTCTTTGATTATCTCAAAATATGTCTAAAATTTGAGGCTCACAAGTAACATCTAAAAACAAAGCCAACACAAGGTCTGAGATTAACCAAATGAAGCTTGATTTCCAAATATATTAGCCAAGACTCTAAACTGCATAAAATTGTGGAGTAACAGGCCAATAAACTTCAATCTGCCAGCAAAAGAAATTTTTAATTGTGCATAAAACAATGTCTACCATGTCATAACTATAAAAACTTCTTTAAGAGCCTTAAAATAATTCTACCACTACCAAATGTTTCTTATGGACTAGACAATATTTGCAAGTTTAGAAAGTTTAGAAAAATTGCATAAAAAAATAGTTATGACTGTTAAAGAAATTTTCACAGGTCCAAATACGAAAACAAGTGGCCTCGGAGTTGAGCCTCTATCTAACATTTTCTCAATCCAGATCAAACATATTTCACCTCAAAATAATCAGATAAGGGTGGATAAAAGCAAGTTAGAGACAGCCAATGTAGTATGTAAAAGTGCACTCATTGAATTTCTTAACAGTTCCGCTCTTTGGTTACATCCTTTTGGAATAGCCTGATTAAAAATTCTTGTGTTATAGAATTTATTCTATCTCTACTTCCTGTGATGCCACTGATTACTTCTCACACTGTACTGAAAAGAGATAAAAATTCCAACACATGGGAGGCCTGAGGAGATCAATACCAAGACATTTTATATCCGAATATTGGCCAGGCTTCAAATGTCAAAGTTATCTTTGCCATCTACAGTTCTTTAGACCCAGAGAGTGTTTAATCAAGTGAGTTTGAAAAAGAAATTGCATCATTCCTGTAAAATTAACCTGATAATACCTATATCAAGACACAAATGATATACATGGGTTAGTCCTGCATGTTGGCTAGTGAGGATTAGTAAGGCATTTCGTAGTCACTTTGAAGTCATCTGGTTACAATACATCCTGCTTTTCATTCAATTTACTGACCAAATTGTCTCAAACTTTGATGTTTGATAGTGTGCACAGCAGCTTGTTAGCAGCTCTGTCTTTGATATTTTTCTTGCCAAATAGAATCAGTCTGAATACCAATTGATTGGATTTTAATCCTAACCATAGAGAGTTTGAGTTTTTTGCTATAAAATGATATTTTTTTTCTTGTTTGTTCATTCATTACATTCACTGTGTTCCTACTAGGGACAGGGTGCAAGCAAAGCTCTTAATCAGGCCATAGCTGGAATTTGCTTTTTTAAAAGCACTCTATCTAGATATACTTCTGGTGATTTCTTATAAGGTCTTTGACTTTCTTAAGGTAAAGTAACAAGCACTCTGATATCTTAGCAAAAGCAGATTTCTAAGACAGCAAGATGGTCTCTGCCCCTTTCTTTGTGCTCCTTAGGTTGCAAAAGCAAAGAGGAAGGAAGGGCATAAATTAGCGTCCAGAAAGATGCTAGACATGAATAGTAACTAAATATTATAAGACAAAAGATACTGAGTATCCAGCGCCATAGACCATGAAGGTGAGGCTCATCTTCAATAGCTTTCAAGTTCTTTTTGATGTCATCCACCTGAGATGTGATAAAAAGGAAGGAGTAAGACATGCAGTTTCCTCATTGGCATAATGTTCATGTATTCATGATATTCCTCAACTCATTCCCGTTGATTTTAGGATAAATCGTTCCACACATATCGCTCATTCTGTGGTTGTTCACTCCGATACATTTTTAAATTTCATTTGCCTCTTAAGAAAAGTTTGTAAAATAAATTGGCCCAGTATATGTTTTTTTCTTTAAGTGATCAAATGTGTTATCTTTTATTGCCCAAATGAAAAGACAATGCTGCAAATATCTTTTAAGGATGCTGTTTTATTTTTTCACTGTAATTTATTTCACCTCACATTTAATATGTCACTGAAACATCAATATAGAAATGCTTCCAATATCTCATAATGGACTAGCACTGACAAGGAAAAATTTATTCCAGATATCAACAAAGCTATTTTATGCATTCCTGGGCTTTCTTATGCTTCCTGAATATATAAAATAAGTATGTACATCATTGTATCTCTTGTAGTGATTCTAACATCTTTTAACATACCCAATAATTTTTTTAAGTACTAAATTTTCAAAACAATGCCTTCAATAAAACAACAACACAATGAGCTATTTAGATCACTCTATAGACACTGAGATTTAGACATTCACAATTATGACTCTATTCTCAAGAAAAAAAGATGTACTCCCATTATAATGACCAAATAAGGAATAGTGCTTCAAATTTATGGGGTCTACTATGGAGAGAATTGATTGTGCTTGAACAATGAAATGAAAGGAGATACCTCTAAGCCATATCTCAAAGTGATCCTCTTTCTCATGAGAGCTGAGATGTCTCCATAGTTTTCTGACTCCTCAATACATCTCAGAGTATCCTTGTTAACTGGCATCATCAGCTTGAAGCTGGAAGACCATTCCTGAGTAAAAAACATAAAAAAAAAACCTTAACACAATTCAGCAATTGGTTTTACTGCATCTAGTTACATAGAAAAGATCAACTAAAAGAAGTTTATATATACTGATATCAAGTTTGCGCTCTTAAATTTTGTTTAGGAGTAACACAATTCAGCAATTGGTTTTACTGCATCTAGTTACATAGAAAAGATCAACTAAAAGAAGTTTATATATACTGATATCAAGTTTGCGCTCTTAAATTTTGTTTAGGAGTAACATAATTCAGCAATTGGTTTTACTGCATCTAGTTACATAGAAAAGATCAACTAAAAGAAGTTTATATATACTAATATCAAGTTGGCACTCTTAAATTTTGTATAGGAGTAAATACAAGAAAGAGAAAGTAAGGCATATTTAATTTTCGAAGAGAGGGTCCTCAATCAATGAAGAAAAAAAATTAATGAGAGTGGAGTGAATTTCAGAATGAAAAGAAAATCTGAGCTAATGCGGCCACATCTGTTCTATGATACCCTTCTAGAGATGGAGAAAGATAGACAAATATAGAGAGCACATCAACTTTACCATAGAAATCCTCTCAAAAATAGTCATATCCCTCAGTGTTCCGCTGGGCAGCACTGCCATCAGACGGTTCTCTTGGGTTGGATGCCAAGCAAATGAAGACAAGTGAACCTTGCCAAAAGCTGCAAAAGAAAATTGTTTCAGGCTGTATTAAATAAGTAACAAATTTGAATAAGTTTAGTTTACATAGATAAATCAAAATTTATGATGACTTTATGTCCTTCTAATAAATCCCTGAATGATTTCATGAAATAAAAATAAGTATCAACTTATATCCCGCATAAGACTTACGTTGAATGTTTCTTTCCACAGAAGCTTGTTCAGCATCATCTGCGCCATAAATGGTATGGCGAATATCATGCAGTTTGACAGTTGGGCTGTCTTTACAGAGAATTGATAGAACACCAACTCTGTAAAAAATTGTCAAAATCATTAGTGAATTTGTTGTCCGCAATGGAATGTTTTATATGACTGTAAAGCAATCATTATTAAATTTTGACATATTGTGATTGTTTCATAACACAACATTCTCCTTTTCTTGGGCTCATTTTATATTGCTTTCCGATAAAAAATGTAATATCATTGCAATATTGAGGACATTGTTGTTGCTTTATGCTGTATAAAATGACTAAGAATTTGTTAAAAATTATAAATATTTGTAATGGATTGGTTGTAATTATCCTGCATTGAAAAAAAAAACTATGTTTTCATAATTAAGCAACATCATGGAAATCAACTCTTCTTTTTAAATACTTTGATGGCTCCTGAAATCTATTCACACTACAGTATTTGACTTTTGAAAGACAAGTCCATTTCTTTTTCCAATTGGGGAAAATACATTTTGCACTTTTGAATTCTAATTATTCACATAACAGACTTGTCCTTATGTGAAGTGTCATAAAGGAAAATTATAACTATGATAAAAGTTCCTTTTTTTTTTTCCACCAAATCAATGGCATAAGTTATCTCCTAGTGTAGATAAAAAAACTACAAAAAATGAGCCCTAAATTATTTCTAAATTCCGACATTGTCCTAGTACATAAATTAGATGACATTATTTTCCTTTCTCTCTCTAAAATTTCAAGAAGCCTCTACACCTTTTTCTTCCCTTTCAAGCACAATTTTTATTCTAAAATGACTTACAAAATATCAAATAGCATAGATGACACATTTCAGAAATCTCAAATTCTTGCTATATATCCCAATACAATTTCAACCTCTCATATTTTGCATCTCTATTTTTTTCAGGAAATTTTAAATCAACCTTTTCTTGAAACAGAGTGCAGAGAGGCATAAAGATTTACATATCTTGTGGTGTACCAGATTTTGCCCATATCTAATATATTAAAACTGGTGATTAAAAAACATGTCAAGTCAACGATGAAGCTCTACTTACTTAGTAGGACACCAGGTCATCTTTACAACACTTTTATTTTCTGTTATTGTATTAATCTTTGGCCAGGTAAGAAATCAATAAGCGGGAAAAAAATCATGATAATGACTGCCCAAAAAAAGATATTTAATAATGCTTAAGTGTTAACAGAAAGAACTAATGAGTTTTCTGAAAAGAACGGGATTTTAAATGGCTAAATTAAATGTCAACTCAAAAAATATGATGGACAAATAATAAATTGTATAAAACAGAATTTGATTTGGGAGCCTGTAGAGGCAAGTACAAAAAAGGATACTGGTCTGTCAAAACTTCGCAGATCCCATATAGCAATATGAGACTGAAACATAAAAAAAAGATATAAAAATAATTTTCAATTATTTATGCCTACACCTATTGTGTATTATGGCAAGTAAAATTTTTCTACCCATTAAGAACAAAATATCAATTGCCTTGTGTAAGATTTATTACAGGCTTAGGTGGCTGCTTCAGTGGATGAATCTTTGAATACATAGGATTTATGATTTAAGCCTTTGAAATTGGTCTTGTAATAATTATAATCAATACCTATCTAAAACATAGTTTGAGCCAATTATGTAGAAAATCACAGGAGGGAAGTGTTCATAGAGCAAACAAACATTGTGCTGACTCGATTTTACAAGATACGCTTTCATTGTGCCTTTTTTTTCCCATGTAGGTGTCAACAGTCACTAAACATAGATCATTAGAAGACAAACTGACATGAAATCCTATTAAACCTGAATTGCTCATGGTCACAGGAAAGGCAAGCAGTGATTGCTGAACAGAAAATTGTAGATTTCAGTCTCAATAGACGAATAGTTGAGACAAAGGGACAATACTACTCACATCCATGTAGGAAGCAATTCTGTTTCTGTCAAGAGGCTCAAAACAAATCCCAGCTACACACTTGTGATGAGTTTCGAGGCGAGGTTTGTTTATATCTGGTGCAAAATCAAGAGAACATAAAAAATGAGTATGAACCTAGAAGTTATGGCTAATCAAAAGTGTTCCACTTCTGCAAGAAAATACTAAATTGAGTTGAGAAAAATGTTATAGAGGTAAGTAAAGCATTTACATTTTTAATTGCTGTTAAGACACTAAAATTCTTTAATGAAAATTTTCAAAAAAAAGAAAACAGCAAAGATAACCATACAACTTTTACCTCTGAGGTCATACAACCGCAAATGTTTGCTGGCCATCCCGACCACAAACGTCTTGGAGTCTGTGGGGCACCAGGAGAAAGATGAGCTTGTCTCTCCTGATCCTGCAGAGCAAAAGAACTTGATGAGAGACCATGGCAGGTTCTAAGGATGGATAATTCACACAAGGATAAATAAAACTAATTAAAAAAAAGGTTTACCTATGTACATGATTTGTACCAGTAACTGAAGGATAAAATCCAACAGACTATGCCCAGTCAATTTGTAATTAAATGCCATTCAAAATCTAACCACTATTAAACTAGCATTGAAACGAATGAGCCTTACCTAGCTCTGCAAAAGGCTTTGTGACAGGTCCCTCAGAGAAACTGTGTCTTGTCCTGTCAGAAGCTTCCGGCATGCTGTTGACGACATCCCAGATCAATACACATGGCTCATTCCTGTTTCTGTCAAGACCCTCTGCAAGCTTAAGGGAAAAGTTTACCCGCATAATATAAATAAATGACTTGACATATTTTTCCACACAAAATGATTGAAATATTCATCTAATTTTGGCGTTTTTCTGTTATAATAATATTAGTAATAATAAGAATAAGAAAGCAATAATAATAATAATAATAATAATAATAATAATAATAATAATAATAGTAATAATAATAATAATAATAAAAATAGTAACAATAATAATGATAAGTGGAGGCATATATCTGGATAATTTAAGTAAAAGGATAGATATCAAGACCATTTATGAGCCTATTTAATACACACACACACCCCAGTCCTTGCAAATTGACACCATGGTCCTATTCATAGAATGGGGTTTACAGCTTGTAATAATAATAATAATAATAATAATAATAATAATAATAATAATAATAATAATAATAATAATAATAATAATAATAATAATAATAATAATAATAATAATAATAATAATAATAATAATAATAATAATAATAATAATAATAATAATAATAATAATAATAATAATAATAATAATAATAATAATAATAATAATAATAATATATTAAAAATCAGGGACAGTAATTCAGAAAATAACTTTCATCCTTATTTGATATTGCAAGTTACAAATGGCTAAAGTAAACATGGTCAAGGCAACATTTACAGCTAATTTTGAAAACCTGCTTTAAATAATTAGCTACAAGTAAGGGTACCAATTCATGAAAAGAACAAAAAAATGCTTTTTTTTGTTTTTCCTTTTTTTTTCTTTTTTTACGTTTCATATTTACATTTAAGTTTAAAGCTCTGATTGATTGAAAGCAAGACTTACAAGATTGGTTTCTAAGGTGTTCCAGGACAAGTAATTACACTGCCTGTTGAATCTTACATCTGTTGAAAGAATAGAATAGAAGTTAAGATCACCTCTAGAAAACAAACAAACAAAAAAAAACCCAGCCTTTTTAACAGGAATATTGAGCAATCAAAATCACACATTATCAAACTATGTGAAATCATTTGTATTATTGTTTCCTCAACATTGATTCAATGAATCTTCTTCCAAAATAAAAATCTTGAAGAAGTCTCAGAATTAACAAAATGAAAAATAATGTATAACTAGAAATGAAGTTTATGTATGACTTATTTCATGAATACAATACAATGTTTTGTTATAGAAATGTAGAAATGTCTTTATGGTTGATCAGTAAAAGTTATTAAATATCAAGAAAAATGTAAACAACTATTCTTTATTGATTTTTTAGAACTGCATAATAAATTGAAATTAAAAGAAAAAAACCAGAAACAAATCCAATGTTTTCCTCCAAAGCAAAACTTGAACTTGAAAGCAACCACCTAGAAATGATGTCATAAGCATTAAGCTCAATATCAAGCTATTGATGTTAGACGCAATGATTATCTTTACCAAGTCTTGTTTCTTTCTGAAAGCTGGAGATATATATATATATATATATATATATATATATAAAATTATATATATGTACTTTTTTTTTTACAGAATTTGCGGATCATTATAAAATGAGAAGGAAAACTGTTGTAAAAGATATAAATACTTACTGAACTCTTTACCAACAAGATCCTCATTTTTGTCATTTCCAAATCTGTGAAAAAGCACGGGGAAAAAAATATGAAAATAAACACACACACACACATTCAAATACACTGACCTGGGATATTTTCACTTAGAATGCATAGTCATTTATAATTGTAAACTTCACACAATAATAAAAATTAATAAACCTAAAGAACCTTTAATAAAGCTACAATTAAACACGGTACATCATGTTCTTCATGAAATTAAAAAAAAAAGTGAGATAAAAAAGACTTACCCTATAATACTGACTCTACCACTGGCTTGGGCAACAGCAAAAACATTCTTAGGTTGAGGCCTTGGACACCACGCAACACACTGATAGAACAAAAAAAAACATTCTTAGGTTGAGGCCTTGGACACCATGCAACACACTGATAGAACAAACAAAAACATTCTTAGGTTGAGGCTTTGGACACCACGCAACACACTGATAGAACAAAAAAAACCATTCTTAAGTTGAGGCCTTGGACACCACGCAACTCACTGATAGAACAAACAAAAACATTCTTAGGTTGAGGTCTTGGACACCACGCAACACACTGATAGAACAAACAAAAACATTCTTAGGTTGAGGCCTTGGACAGCACGCAACACACTGATAGAACAAAAACATTCTTAGGTTGAGGCCTTGGACACCATGCAACACACTGATAGAACAAACAAAAACATTCTTAGGTTGAGGTCTTGGACACCACGCGACACACTGATAGAACAAACAAAAACATTCTTAGGTTGAGGCCTTGGACACCACGCAACACACTGATAGAACAAAAAAAAAAAACAGGGAACAAAATTGTTTGCAGAAAGTGGCTTTTTGTCTTCAGATAAATACATCATCCCAATGAGGGTAACCATATCAAAGAACCTTTATACATAAACTGATCTAATTCAGTTTGTTAAGACAATTCTTTAGCAGCAGCATCATATTTGCAAACAGCCCATGTAAAAAGTGCAGAGGTCTTTATTAATAAAAATTAAATATTGCCACATATGAAAAACTGAAATGAAAATAAAACAAGATTACAATAGATTGAAGTGAAATAGTGGTATTGAATCATGATGATAAGAAGAATAAGTTTTAGAAAATTGAAAGGATGATTTTAAATTGATCAGATCCATGGGATTTTAATATGCAGCTTATAAATTTTTGTGGATGAAAAAACTTTATCTATAATCTTTTACTAACTTTCATGAATGGAAGGTCTGTGTTGCTTGCTAGCTGTGTAATAGTTGACATAGATTGTCTTTCTGTCAGACAAATGGAAAATTGTGTGAAATTATACATGATATCATAAAATTTAAATTACCAAAATACTTAATTCTGAAGTAATTAATATTTACAGTATCTCTCAATATATGAATCTTTTTTCCTTAGTTATGGCAGTAGGATTATTTATTCATAATAAATGCCCTTCTTTTTTTCCCCAATTACCTTTGTTGATTCTGAGAACAAGGCTTATCACAATAAAAATTCAATAACTGACTCCTTTAAAATAATAAAAAAAAATGGAATAATTATATATATATATATATATATATATATATATATATATATATATATATATATATATATATATATATATATATTTCTTTTGCATTACTACTCATTGGAAATGAAAATAAGAAATAAAGAGAAAACTACTGCATGCATCTGAAACCAGACTCAGAGATAAAGTTCAGTCTTTGGTTAAAAGAAACAATTTTTGACTATAAATGATGAACTTGCCATTTTCATCTGGTTCAAATGATCCATTTCTTTCTTTAGCTTGAAATAAGTGAAGAGAAGTCCCATATGTTATAAAGATATCATCATCAACTGGTGACCACTGAAGGTCAATCTTGATACCACTCATCTTGAGTTCTGGTCAAGTTAATAGCTGAAAATTTAAGAATTGTACATTGAGTGTATTCCTTACCCTTCTTTATCATAAAAATATTTATTTAAAAGTTTAAGCAAATGGAACGCTATTTTCAATATTATAAAAATTGTTTCTTCCATAGCTATTAGGTAAATATTTGAAACAACATTTGGAGTCTTATTCTGTTATAGAGATTCCTTTTTTAAACAGTTCTTTTTTTTTCATGTTTGGGTGTATCTGAGTTGATATTACCTTAACTCGATGAAATCATAGCTATGTAGCCTGCGTGGCTCAGCCTTGCTGAAATCACAGAGCTACGCAGTGTGTGTAGCTTTTAAATTGAACCGTTTCTAACATGATATTTCACATCATGCTTTTTTATATTTTATTATTTGTCGTTTCCTTTTGGTACTGAGTTCTAGTGTTTGTTTTCAGTCCAAAATTGTAAACATTAGCGGTTGTTTCAACATATATAGTCATGGTTTTTTTTTTGTTTGAAAGAAGAATATATTTCAAATCTTGTGATGGATGCCTCAGCTCCTAACTCTAGATCTACAGTCAATAACAGACCTCCCAGACGCTTGATTGCTGAGGAGGCAATAGATTTGTTCAATCCTTTGAAAATGAAAAAGCGAGATTGATCTGGACTCTGAAAGTGATCAATCTAGATGTAGATCTATGATTGATTTATCTCACAATTTGATTCTGAGAATGAGTGGGCGTTACCCCTATCTAGACCTGAGCCTAAAAAGGAATGATATAACTTAAGCAAACTTGGAATGTAATATTTTTTTTTATTTTCTGTTCAATTACCTTTTTTTGATATATGCAACACTAGACTCTATGTGTTTTCTATTATGAATGTCATGTAAATCAAGAGTTATAGCAACACCCATGCAAACTCTCTATAGAAGCCTAAATTAATTCTGATTGGAAGCCAACTTTATTTTGATGTCAATGAGTTAATATTAGGACATAAATCCTTTACTGCAAAGTACTGTTTTCATTCTGAGACAGTGGACAAGGTTTAAATGAAAAAATTGTGGAAATTTAAAGGGAAAAAAATAAACAATAACATTCAAGATAAAATAATGTATTTTTACATTTGCATTGTTCCATAGTTTATGCTATTTCTTGTGATGCCTAGCATTTGGATACTACATTCTAGTAAAACATATATATGTATTTCAATCTTCTGTACAAGAAAACCTTGATACACTTTGTTTCTGCTATGATTCGATTTCAAACTCAACATCGCAGAGACACAAAGCAAGGGAATATTGTATGAACTTGGAAATTTTCATGAAATTCACATACACACATGTATGTTTAGCAGAAATTTTTTTTTATTCTTTTCTCGCTGATTGGAGGGGTTTCGAAACCACAAATAAAAACAATCTTCTTATTTCAGGAGTTTTTAAATAACTAAAAGATATATCTAGATCTATTGTAAAAAAGCCATATTACTTTAACTCAAAGCACGGTTCAAAAACCAATTTATAAAGAAGATTATCGTCACTTTATTTGACTCCTTTAGTTGTTTGGAACTATGATCCTACACATAAGTGTAAGACTAAGACCAAACACAGGCCTACAGCTTGATTGGTCTGATCTAGAAATTTTAGATCTCTCCATCAATATTTGACCAAGGCATAATTATTGGTGTCTCTGGGGTTATATACAAAGTTTATCTTTTAAAAAAAAGTAAAGTTGAGTTCTTTACTCCCGTCCATATTGGGCCTCGGCAGGGGCGTATTAAATAAATAGATCTAGATTGTAGATATAGATCTAGGAGCAGATCTAATTCAACTTAGCCTCAAACTCTTAGATCTATTTATTAGTCAAAATAGTTAAAGTTTCATTTGAAATAAAAGAAATGTTTTGTATATATTAATTCTAGGAACTGCATAAAAATTGATTGGAGCTAAATTACAATAGATTTTGATCCTCTAAATCTATGATCTAAATTCAAAGTTCTTATATGTGCTTCATTCAAAATCTAGGTCTAAGTATACTCCAATCTAAGGCCTTTCTGGGTTCATATGAATATGCTACAAAGGCGTGTAATATTTAACACGACTCTCCTTGGTCCTGATCGTTCTTTGTAGCACAGATCTAGATCTAATTAGATCCTAAGAGTAACCTGAAATTGTTCATTATTAGGGTCTAACTCAGCTGACAATTTGATGATACCCGTTTAATCTAACAATAACACTGATTTCTAAGAGTAGATAACTCAAAGCGAAAGAATAGTTTTAGTTGGTGCTCTCCCTTATAGTCCGTGCTATTTTTATCGTGACCTCTTGTGAGCAAAGCTTGGAAAGGGTTACGTGTTCTAAATGGAGGATGTTGGATCTACACATTTTTAAGTCCCCGTTGCTCAACATTTTTAAGTGACCGTCCAAGTCAGCCTCGCCCTTCGAGCCATCACCCCCTCACAACTTCAGCTAGATTCTGTTACCATACCTGTAACATTAATTTATTGTTTGTTTTTTTCTTTGTTTTTGTTTCTATATATAATACTTTGAAGCTATTTTTTTTTTCTTTCGGGTTTTAGATTTCTTTTTTTTTTCGATTGTGAATAAAATCTCAATTTAAAAATCTTCATCTATAATCTTGATTTGAGGAAGATGGTTTTTTTATGTTGACAAAAACTATGCCACAAATTACAATGGTGACGCCATCCTAACACATTGGCTATTATCTTTTATTCAGGATTCCGTTCAACCCGACGATACCTATGATACTTCCACACAACTTTGCGATTTTATTTGCCTTAAACCCCCTGTTTATTTATACAACTTAATACGTCTCAACATAGTTGGGCCATAGAAATACAAAACCTACTGAGACAGTCAATCGTGCGTCTGCCGCAGATTCGAGGCATAAGTCATAGTTACATCATCACTGATACACTCACCATAGTTACATCATCACTGATACACTCACCATAGTTACATCATCACTGATACACTCACCATAGTTACATCATCGCTGATACATTCACCATAGTTACATCATCACTGATACATTCACCATAGTTACATCATCACTGATACACTCACCATAGTTACATCATCACTGATACACTCACCATAGTTACATCATCACTGATACACTCACCATAGTTACATCATCACTGATACACTCACCATAGTTACATCATCACTGATACACTCACCATAGTTACATCATCACTGATACACTCACCATAGTTACATCATCACTGATACACTCACCATAGTTACATCATCACTGATACACTCACCATAGTTACATCATCACTGATACACTCACCATAGTTACATCATCACTGATACACTCACCATAGTTACATCATCACTGATACACTCACCATAGTTACATCATCACTGATACACTCACCATAGTTACATCATCACTGATACACTCACCATAGTTACATCATCACTGATACATTCACCATAGTTACATCATCACTGATACACTCACCATAGTTACATCATCACTGATACACTCACCATAGTTACATCATCACTGATACACTCACCATAGTTACATCATCACTGATACACTCACCATAGTTACATCATCACTGATACACTCACCATAGTTACATCATCACTGATACACTCACCATAGTTACATCATCACTGATACACTCACCATAGTTACATCATCACTGATACACTCACCATAGTTACATCATCACTGATACACTCACCATAGTTACATCATCACTGATACACTCACCATAGTTACATCATCACTGATACACTCACCATAGTTACATCATCACTGATACACTCACCATAGTTACATCATCACTGATACACTCACCATAGTTACATCATCACTGATACACTCACCATAGTTACATCATCACTGATACACTCACCATAGTTACATCATCACTGATACATTCACCATAGTTTGCTTGCTCTTTATTGGGTTGTTTTAGAAATGAATTGCAACTTTCAGAGATTTACGGTCTGCGATATTTGGCCTCCGACAAAATATAACACCTCAGGTCTCTTACTTAGCAGATTTCGAGCAGATGCTTATTTGTTTCATTGATCATAGTATGGTTTGGCAATTTACAGCGAATTCGGGTGAGGAATGTAGGAATGGTTATATGTTTTCATTCAGATCGATTCCTTTACAGTATAAATGTTATTAATCGTCGGCATATTTGCCCTTTAAATAAAATCGATAAACTTAGGAGTCATTAAACCATGAAAAGAAACAATAAGTAATTAGGATAACTTTATGATTCTTCGAGAGTAGGTAAAGAAAAGAAATTGCTGCACACCGTAGTTTCTCTTACGGGGACTTTACACTCGGTAAAATGTGGTAAAGGAAGGGATTGTTTCACTCTTTGGTCTTCACTAACTCTCAGCGCACAACTAGGCAATTGTTTTGGCTTTCATGTCGCATCACAGACTCGAACTAACGTACCGCAGGTGAGTAGGAGAGCTCTTTGTCATTGCATGCGAAAACTGTCAAGGCGGATGTTGAACACGAGAGTCTCTCAAAGCTCATGACTGCTTCGATCATTACCATGGATCAGGGTAGATAATGGAGGTATGAAGAAAACCTAGTTATTTTTAGCTCCATGGGATAGATAGATGGTACTGGCTTCGGTGTTTATTAATAAAATGCAGTCTAGCAACGCTTTGTTGATTGTGGATCGATTGAAAATGCTCATAATCACACACCCATACACACGCACGCACACAACACTATAGGTCCGGTGGAGCTTATAAGATCCCCAGTCATAATATGTTACACTCTCGTGGAATCTGACCACTGTCTCTCTGAGAGTGAGTTTCAAAGGAAATGCTCTAAACAATCCAATTAGCGTCCGTATTCTAGACCAATTGTTTCTGCTTTGGCCCAAAAGTCTTGTGGAAATGGAGAAGAACGCCAGATAATGGTTGTTTGTGCAAGTTGGAGTGTCAATACTGTACATGCACGGCCCTGAACAGGGTGCTAGCTCTTCTTTGTGTCTGTGGCTGTATAGAAGTGTGACACCACTTCTTTAGGGTGCTTGCTCTTCTTTGTGGCTGTGGCTGTATAGAAGTGTGACACCACTTCTTTAGGTAGGGTGCTTGCTCGTCTTTGTGGCTGTGGCTGTATAGAAGTGTGACACCACTTCTTTAGGGTGCTTGCTCTTCTTTGTGGCTGTGGCTGTATAGAAGTGTGACACCACTTCTTTAGGGTGCTTGCTCTTCTTTGTGGCTGTGGCTGTAGAGAAGTGTGACACCACTTCTTTAGGGTGCTCTTCTTTGTGTCTGTGGCTGTATAGAAGTGTGACACCACTTCTTTAGTGCTAGCTCTTCTTTGTGGCTGTATAGAAGTGTGACACCACTTCTTTAGGGTGCTTGCTCTTCTTTGTGGCTGTGGCTGTGGAGAAGAAGTGTGACACCACTTCTTTAGGGTGCTAGCTCTTCTTTGTGTCTGTGGCTGTATAGAAGTGTGACACCACTTCTTTAGGGTGCTAGCTCTTCTTTGTGGCTGTGGCTGTATAGAAAGTGTGACACCACTTCTTTAGGGTGCTTGCTCTTCTTTGTGTCTGTGGCTGTATAGAAGTGTGACACCACTTCTTTAGGGTGCTTGCTCTTCTTTGTGGCTGTGGCTGTATAGAAGTGTGACACCACTTCTTTAGGGTGCTTGCTCTTCTTTGTGGCTGTGGCTGTATAGAAGTGTGACACCACTTCTTTAGGTAGGGTGCTTGCTCGTCTTTGTGGCTGTGGCTGTATAGAAGTGTGACACCACTTCTTTAGGGTGCTTGCTCTTCTTTGTGGCTGTGGCTGTATAGAAGTGTGACACCACTTCTTTAGGTAGGGTGCTTGCTCGTCTTTGTGGCTGTGGCTGTATAGAAGTGTGACACACCCACGTCTAGAGATGGAAGATCGACTTTGCGATAGAACTACTCTCTTTGGCAGGGAAAAGAGACTTGCAAAAGGTGTCCTGAAATGGTTATTGCTCTGCCCTTGTGCTAATAAGTAACCACTACTGAGATCTGCTCATTCCTTACAGAGGTTGAAGGGACAAATATTCTCACTTAATGTATTTATGTAAGTTTCTAGAAAGATTACATACACGACTAAAAATAGGAACAATCTGTCATGTTGCATTGTTTCTCTCATTGGAAATTGCCCTGTGATCAGAGGGGATCGCTTAGCTAGACCCTTCTCTGGGGCGTTTGGTATGGAGTTGAGATAACTTATGTCTTGAGATGCACTTCCGCAATTCTCTTAGCATCAGTGTCTAATTAAACTCTATTTTCCTGTCAGTTGTACGAGGCATACTGCTATTATCATCGCTACCTTTAAGCAAGCCATTTGAGACAATGGCAAAAAAAATATTTGATTCTTACAGTTTTTGTTTACTGACTCAAATTTATGCCTAAAGATGTAGGCCTATCACCTAATCTAAAATGAACACCTCTCTATATCCTAGATATATCATGCTCACCTTACATCTAAAAGAGCCAATCATTCGTCTACACGCTATAGGTCGAAATTCATTCCAGACACATCTAAATTTACAATACCACAATCGTCCGTTCCTCCATCATTCTTCAAGATTTTTTATTTTAGTTTGTTTAAAGTTCTCAAGTCGTTTAAGTGTTTGACAGAGAGCAGTCAATTTTCACGACATAGAAAGCAATACAAATCTGATCTTATTATCCTATTCAAACTCTCTCGTATAGCAAGTGATTTCTGATAGCAGCTTTGTACAAAACGGTAAGATTGGATCTTGTTTCAACTGATGGGTATTTAGAACCAGGCACAAAGATCTCTGATCTGTCGGAGTATTCACTAAGCAGTAATTATTAATCTGAACTCAAAGCAAGATTACCCTAAATGGTAAAAATAACCTATTGTACTTTTGACATTTCAGACAACTTCATCTTAAGGATCAAACAAAAAAAAAAAAAAAAATACAGGTTCTTTAGAAACAAAAACAATGAGTTGTCAAAAAAGTGTTATCGTGTTTGACTTTGCTCTGGTTTGTTCTAATAGTATAGTCTATCCAAAAGAATTTGCTCTTTCACGAATAGCGTCTCAAGTCACACAGCAGATCGAGTGATTCATTGACAGGAAATATTTGTAAATTTGGTATAACATGTGCGATGTTCTGAGGACTTCGATCTCCAGAATCTAAAAATTCTAATCTTAAAACATAGAGATAGAAGAGCATCTAAAAGCCTAATTAATATATTGCATCTTTATCTTGAATGGAGTGTAGTAATGATTTATGGTTATCTCGAGGCTGGCTTTGCATTTCAGATAAAGCCTTATCAAGACGTTCAACTCTATCATGAAGAGTTATCTCCGTCAGGCTTAGTATCAAATTATTCAAAACTTGTTTTTTTTTAAATTTTAGGTGTATCGGCATTAAATAAATGAAACTTGGTGTGTTCTAATCATAATTAAGATTTTACTTTAGATTCGCTTTTTTTTTTTTTTTTTTGCTTTTTTTTTAACCACTTATCTAAAAAGGGAGATAAAATTAACCTGTCAGAAAACATTGATACATATCGATAATTGTCTTGTACTGACTGTCCTGCAACGTAGAATACCTGTGTAATGTGTATTCAACTAAAGCGGGGTAGGCAGAGCAAAGGCTGTCACAAGCAGGACAGAAGGGTGAGTCTTCTTTTAAGAGCAGATGACTGTATTTGAGCCATGTGTGGCCATGTGTGACCAATGCAACGACTGTAAGGTTCAAAAGGGGATTTTTTTTTGTTCCTTTTAATAATGCTAGGAGCTTAAAATTTTAAGGGTTGTGATAATGTCTTCCAGTTCGGCACTGAAGACGAAATATCGTCCCTCAAACTGACACTCAAAATCGGACTCATCTGGTTTTAAAGATTAAAAAAAAAACCAAACAAACGTAAAAACGCTCTTGCTTCTTTCTGTTAACACTCTGAGCATTTTTGAAATCTTCAAAGTTTGAGCTCTAGGCCAACTGTATCTTTCTCAGGACTCTCCAAACTTGTTTGGATAGGCTATTAAGCTGAGCGGTCCTTCGTAAACTTTGAGAGTGAAACATCTAAACTGGCACTAGGCTGCTCTAATAGTTTCTGAGTTCTATAAAGTTGACTTGGATGTGAGAAGGCACACGATCGAAAGAGCGTTCAGCTTGATATAAAGAACAAAAGATGCATTTGGTAGCGGGCAGAGTACCAATGTCAAAAGCAGCAAAAACCATTTCTGAAAGATCTCCCCCTCCTCCTGCCCTTTCTCCTCTTCTATTCCTGCCGAAATTCTCACAGCCACAAAGGCCACTACGACTGCTACACTCACAAATATTACTTTTATTGCTTTCACTACCACCACCACCACCACCACCACCAAAACAACAACTTCTTCTTCTTCTTCTTCTTCTTCTTCTTCTTCTTCTTCTTCTTCTTCTTCTTCTTCTTCTTCTTCTTCTTCTTCTTCTTCTTCTTCTTCTTCTTCTTCTTCTTCTTCTTCTTCTTCTTCTTCTTCTTCTTCTTCTTCTTCTTCTTCTTCTTCTTCTTCTTCTTCTTCTTCTACTACTACTACTACTACTACTACTACTACTACTACTACTACCACCACCTACTACTACTACTACTACTACTACTACTACTACTACTGCTGCTGCTGCTACTGCTGTTGCTGCTACTACTACAACAAGAACTACTACTATTACTACTACCACCACCACCACTACTACTACTACTACTACTACTACTACCACCACCACCACCACCACCACTACTACTACTACTACTACTACTACTACTACTACTACTACTACTACTACTACTACTACTACTACTACTACTACTACTACTACTACTACTACTACTACAACTACTACTACTAATACTACTACTACTACTACTACTACTACTACTACTACTACTACTACTACTACTACTACTACTACTACTACTACTACTACTACTACTACTACTACTACTACTACTACTACTAGCACTACGTAACTACTACATAACTACTACAATGCCGGTTCCTCTCTCTTTTAGTCTGATTCGGCGTAAAATCATGAACTGTGGATATCCATGTTGCTGTCCATCCTGACGCCAAAACAAAATTCAACAGTGAATCCTTTTTGGTCCCCCCCCCCCCCCCTTTTTTTTTTCACTCCCCGCTCCAACTTCCCCCTCCCCCTTTCTCAACACACACACATATACAATCACATAAACTTACAAAATTTATTCCTACCTCATAACACAAACCTTGTCTAGGCTTATCGTTGTTGTTTTGGTACGTTTTGTATGAAACTTTGTTGTCACCTACCATCAAAATATTGAAAGAAATCATGCATCAACCATAGAATACAAGATAAAGTCTATATTACAGCCAAGCCACTTGATACGAAAGGCGCTTTGCTCTCTGCCCATTGTAAATAGGGAAAGCGCCATCGGGAAAGCCCGATAACGTTACCGTTACTGCGAAGTAGCCTACGGAGGTGGGCAATGAAGACAATGCGGTGGGCTTAGTTTATTTTTAGATGACGCCCCTCTTTTTTTTTTTAGATCGGAGAAATGGCATGAAGACCTTGAAAACAAGGGGACGTAAGAAAAACGGAAGTAGAAGCTTTTGTATACAATATGGCCGCGGTAGTTGTTACCGATAGAATCTAAAAATAAATTTGATATTTTTGCAGAAAAAAATCTTTATAATTAATTTTTATTGGATTATTTCCTCAATTGGATTATATTTTGTGACCCATTCGAAATGGATTATCAACTGGAATCACCGGAAACGCCTAAGTATAAGCGTTTGCAAACTTTCTACGCATCTCCTCTACCAAACCAAAACAAACTCTCTCTCTCAAACACTCCGATAAAGTTTGCTGAAGCTGGTTTTGCAAGGAAACCCACCGCATTACACGATGAAGTTGAATGTGAAACTTGTGGAATTAAGTTTAAGGGTTGGTCAGGTGAATCACCTTTAGCAGTTCATCGTACATTAAGCCCGAATTGCCCTTTTCTCAACTCACCACCAACTTCAGTCAACGGATCGACCCACACTCAAAGAGCACACACAAAGATAAGAAGGCAGCTATTTCCAGACACTTTCATCTCTACCACCTTCAGTGCAGCAGACTTTGAGCTCCCATTCTTTCCCAAAGTTGGAGATAATCTTATGTTGTTTGAAAGCCACAGACTGATGACATTTTCTAATGTTCATTCAAGCGAATCTGCTATGTACGCAAGGGCAGGTTTTATTTTGAATAAAAACACTGGTAAAGCTGTCTGTGTGTTTTGCAATGTGCAAATAGAATTCGACATTTCCAAATCTAGTCACACATCACATTTAGAAATAGAACATGAAACTCAGTCTCCAAGCTGCCCTTTTAGCCAAGGTTTTGACTTAGGAAATATTTCACGAGATGATGAGGCACAGATTCGGAATAAGGTGTTAGAACAGCAACTCAGTGATAAACTAAATGGAAAGCAGAGTAAATGTAAATACATCATAAGACACCCTGAGTTTGAAGACAAAAAATGTCGACAAGGAACATTCATTACATGGCCCAAACTTCACGCATCTTTATTTCCTTCAGATTTAATGGTCATGGCTGGGTTTTACTACTCCGGTAAGTTGAATTTAATTACATTAATGTCTATTAAGGTCATATTATTTTGCAGATCTACTTAAATAAATTATAAGCCTTTAATTTTAACAATAAGAGTAAGACTAAATACTTAAGTTCTCAAGAAAAACTTGCCGTGTTTTTTTTTTAAAGAAATATAATGTAAAAGGGTCTTTATATGTTTACCAAAAAATTTCCTATTCAAACAAGAAACTAGTTTTGCTTCACATAAATGTTTTGTCGTCATGATAAAATTATAAAAACTCATGGGAATTTGCGCAACACGTTAAATTTGAAGTTCAAGATACTTCACTCGTTATTGAGCTGCTTTATTTCTTACTGAAACCATTTCCTTACATTGAATTATTCTCTTAAAATAACATAAACATGGCTTGTAGAAAGCTTAATATCCCACATTAATTTTTTTTCGTAACATTTTTTAGAATATTATTTTTTTTCCCTTACTTTCTATGAAATTTTCAAAATTTTGAGTAGTCCTTTTGATGCTAAAAAAGATAAAGAAAATATAAAATTATAGAATACACAGCAGTTGAATTTTGGAAAGAAAAAAAAGTCTCAAGCTATCTTACTCTTATTTTTCTCATGGCAGCCCAGATTTCAATTTGAATTTACCACCTTTGCTATTTCTTAACATGCTATATCCATTTTTTTTTAAATGGAATTTGGATATATATATATATATATAGATGCATAATAGTTTTTGCAATATGACAAGAAAACTTTAACCAAAATATGTTATGCTATGATTTATCATTGTGGTCATCTTTTTGTATTAGACATAAACTTCTATACCTGATAACTGGAGAGAGAAAGGGAAAAGAGACAAAGAAAGAGAAACTTTTAAATAGTATAATTTTTACTTATTTGTTCTGACTGTGCTTGCTAACCCTAGACAGAGAAAAACTAAGAAAGACTTATTTATTATCAAAACTACATCAATTATTACTTGCCCTAAGCCACACATTTTTGTATGGCTATGCCTAAATTTCTTAGCAGAAAGTGCAGCGAAATTTCTTTTTTTTTGTTCTTAGTTGTATTCATTTTCTTATTTATGCTTTTGATGAAACAAGATTTTCTGTTCCCTTTGTACAAAGTGATACAATTAATATGTTATTTAAACACATTTTAATCTCTCAATCTCCCTCCCTCTCCCCTCTCTTTCACTCTCACTCTCTCTCTCTCTCTCTCTGTCTGTCTGTCTGTCTCTCACTCTCTCTCTCTCTCCCACACTGTTTTTTGGAATAAAGGAAACTTCCAAACATGTTGCCTTAAAATCGAATAGAAGAATATTAAACTAAAAATTTTAGATCTTTATCGTCTATCTTGATATATCCGTCGGAATAAAAAACGCAAATGAATCAATTGAAAAATTTGAGTCTTCCCCCCCCCCCACACACACACACACATTTTTTTCCTGAGAGTGATACTGCTTTTAAAAGACATCATCTTAATATTGAATCATATGGAGTTGTATTATAAACATTAAAGCCTACTTGTTAGTTATGCAATCTTATTCTTCACTTTGATCGTAACTTTTGTATTAGCACCAGTCTAATGTTTTTGTCCCTCAATTGACCCTGACAATGTGGAGTGTGCACTAAGCACTCCACTAACAAGAAACCCGCATAATATTTTGCTATTAAATTCTCAGACCAAAACTGTTGATATGGAGCCACTAGAGCTAGTAGGCATGATGCTGAAACATCAATTGCCATTCATTTGATAGTTTCCCTCATATGGCAGGAGACAGTAATTTCCAAACAGTTCCGTGTGTCCGCCTTTTTTAATTTTATTTTTATTTTTAAACCAACTGTGGCGAATGAGTTACAAAGTTAAAAACTATTCGAAATAAAACAGCAACAGCTACGAGAGCGTTTCATCTTGCCGCCCATCTTGTAATACTGTAGGGAGTTTTATTGATTTTATGGTTGTTGTGACATCTCCACGGCGGGAGAATCGAATGCGACTCGAGAGTGAGGCAGAGAGAGAGAGAGAGAGAGAGAGAGAGAGAGAGAGAGAGAGAGAGAGAGAGAGAGAGAGAGAGAGAGAGAGAGAGAGAGAGAGAGAGAGAGAGAGAGAGAGAGAGAGAGAGAGAGAGAGAGAGAGAGAGAGAGAGAGAGAGAGAGAGAGAGAGAGAGAGAGAGAGAGAGAGAGAGAGAGAGAGAGAGAGAGAGAGAGCGAGAGAGAGAGAGAGAGAGAGAGAGAGAGAGAGAGAGAGAGAGAGAGAGAGAGAGAGAGAGAGAGAGAGAGAGAGAGAGAGAGAGAGAGAGAGAGAGAGAGAGAGAGAGAGAGAGAGAGAGAGAGAGAGAGAGAGAGAGAGAGAGAGAGAGAGAGAGAGAGAGAGAGAGAGAGAGAGAGAGAAAGAGCGCAAAGGGAAGATGGGCAAAGAGTCAGAAAGATCGATATTTGAAAGAGAAAAAGACTTAAAGAAAAGAAAGGCCACATAGAGAGAGAAAGAGAGAGAGAGAGAGAGAGAGAGAGAGAGAGAGAGAGAGAGAGAGAGAGAGAGAGAGAGAGAGAGAGAGAGATTAAATGCCTTTAAACAACATACTATCTCTTTGCTGATACTGAGAAGAAAATTTCTACTGTAACCGAAAGATAACCCGTAAACTGTATGACCCAAGCAGTTTTTGTTTAATCTACACATTGAAAGTATGACATTGAAATGCTTTGTTACTCTTTGTCGATGTTCTCACTCATCTGATCGAGATAAACAAACTTATGCTCAGTGCTGTCGTGAAAATTGTTGCGGAAGAATATCAACAGGTAACATAGATTAACACTAAAATACATAAAATGTATTTAATTATTTAGCTTGCATTTTTTACCCTAAGTCTGGATAGACCGTTTGCCTTAAGCGCTGCAATTATCGTAAGTTCGAAAGCAATGCTTTTTGTGAGTTTTTGTGGCTTTGAGAGTCGGTATAACCATTTTCAAATCAGCCTAAAGTGTGACTAAACTTTTATATTAAAAATCTGAAAATTTTGAAGCGGATGGTCTAAGTTAAAAAACCCTTTGCATGAGATATTTGATAAAGTTTCTTTGATGCTTAAAGAAGTAAAACTTATGCCAGGAAAAGACACATTCCGGTGAATCTTGTCCTCATTTCTATCGTGATTCTATCTTTGAAAAGCGATCATTCGTTGTCTGTTTTTCGTTTTCAATTATTGGATTGTAGACCGCTAACAAATGTGAAAAACAACAGAATTAAAATAACCAAGCAACTAATATGACTTTATGCCTCATCTTACTTCTTATCAAGGTGGAGCTAGATGATTGCTGAGAGATCTTAAAAAAAAAAAATCGAGGAAAGCGTGAATATTAACACAATATAACTAAAATTATCTGCCCTGAACAGTTTTGAAACATTAACTTAATTTTAGACGAAGAAAAACAAACAAACAAACAATAGATACATGATTGTTAGGAGCAACCAATAGAGCGAACAATCACCTGGCGCAAACAAGCGTACATTGAAAACGAACAAGTGAACACTTAAACACGAGATTCCTCCCGTCATTACACATTAACACACAAGCAATGCCCACAATGCTCACTGCAAGAGTTCTTATAGCTTTATGGTACATTCTTACGGTTGTGGGCTGTGGCTCTAAAAGCAACTGTTCGATTGATTCATGAAAGCAGGACTTTAATCATAACTCATTCGTTTGAAAGACTGATATAGAAACTTAAAAGACAAGTGTATTCAAATGGACCTGGAAATCTAAATTGCTTTGAAGGAAAAAAAAAAGGTTAAAAAAGATACATTTTATTTCCCATCATGTGCATTTTATCAATTTTATTAGAACTTAAAAAAAAAAAAAAGAAGCGTGGCAGAAAAAATTCACAGTTTTCGCTGTATATTATGTTCAAATTTATTTATATGAATTCTTTTAATTGCTGGAATAAAAGATACTATGAAATCCTGCCGCAATTTGAACCCTACACCAAGGATAGTTTAGGATAGTTTCCTAAGTTCACTATCAAGATAGTGTTTGTGAAGTACTATGCACTGTGCTTACTTATGAGCAATGTATTGGCGGGGATGAACTTTTTTGTGCAGAGTACCTAGTGCCGAAGATGGTACACGGGTACTAGAGAAGATGGGTCCTAGGCATTGCAATGTTGTACGGGAGGGAATTGTCTCGCGACAAAGGCTGCAAGTTTAGAAAGTGTCCATCAAGAAAAGTTCGGCCGTTAGAATAACCAATAAGTTGATAGAAAGGTTTTGCTATAAATAAAAAGATCCACTAACTAACGCGCCTGACCTCAGACAATTAATCGAGCGATCAAACAAAAGCAAATAAGAGGGTGTGGATGGGTGGGTTACTTTTCATTTTACAGACACTACTGTTTATTTGTTCAATAGTTTCGCATGCCCTGTAGGGGGCCCTGTGTTAAGTTACCTGACTTGTTAACTCTGCACATCCATCGTCTTTACTCAATGAGAGCCACCGACTCTCGCGTGATTCAAATCCACAGTGTTTTCAGTGTCAGCTCGATCGGGTAGAGTTCCTTGTTTAGTAAAATTTGACCCTCCCTCAGTTAAAAATAAACAAACCACAAACCAAAATTGGTGATATACAGTGGCAAGCGTTTCTCCACTTTGTCATAGTTTCTAAGATGGTGCCGGCGACATACTGAAATGTTTATGGATCACGATTGTTGGTATTTCCTTTTTTTTAGTTTTGTAGAGTAACTTGATGAACTGTTTGTATTTCTTGAACTTTTGTAGAGGAACTCGATGGATTTAATGCTTTTAATATAAAATGTTTAGTTTGTTCATAGCGTTTCCAATGGAAATCATCTATTTTTCTTATCTGAGGTTTTGTCATGGCCCTCGTGATGCAAATGTAGATTATAATAGATATTACAAAGGTTTTATAGAGATTGATTTTTTCTTTCCTTTTTTATCTCCTTTTCTCTTGCTTGTCTAATCTAGATATTCCCTAGCCAGAGCAACATTGGACAGTTGTTAATTCCCTCTAATGTAAGAAAGACAAATCCCAAATGCCTTGGCAATCCAGAATCCAACTTTTTTTAAAAGTCGTTTTCCGAGTTGTTTTAACGTTGGGTTTGATATTAATCTTTTTTCCTAGTGTTTCCTGAACCACACCCAGAGTCCTGTAAAGCCAAAATAATCGGCGTATGCAATTTACCCAGGTATTAATTTTTTCTAAAAGGAATTTAGGTTGGTCGCCAAGCGCTTTGTACTTCGAAGGCTCGAGGTGAATAGTGGATACCGGTACACTGGATAGGTCGGATTTTTAATCCATCACCCTGAGGTGCATCGAAACAAACTGTAAAAAGTATTTAGATGGCCGCTTGATTGATATCACTCAGAATAAATTAGAGTGAGGAGGAATTGGAAAGTTTGAGTCAATCTTCTTTGTCGCTGTCTTTCAGAACCTTCGAGAGGGTTTGCCCCAAGTTTTTGAGTCCATAAAATAGTTTTCCCTACTATCATTCTTTTTAAAGTAATCCGACAATCATCGACAAGTGAACCCTTTCCAGTCATCGATTGCGATTGTCTAATGTTATTCTAACAAGAAATTTTGTTTTGGGCCTGTACTCAAAAATATGTACAAACACACACACGATGTTGACTTATACTACTACTACTACTACTATATACTACTATATATAATAATGATGATGATGATGATGATGATGACTGATGATGATGATGATGATGATGATGATGATGCTGCTGCTGCTGCTATATCTGTACATTGTTGTAATAGCGTTCGAAATTGAGACCCAGAAAAGGTTATATCATTCGCTAGACTTTATATACTTTCCTCTTTTTCAATGACCCAGGTGTTAATCTATGTTATAACGGGGATTTTATGCTGGTACAATATATTTTTCTTTTCTGCACATTTCATGGTAAGTGGCTGAATAGCTATTTCTAGGAGAATCATGTCTTGCCTGGATGAGTTCGCTGTTGTTTTGATTTGTCTATCTGATAAAGTGTTATTCCAACAAGTTGAGGTAGATTCAGTATTTCTAGCCCACAAAAGATCATTCATGCAATAACTTAGAATGATAGGCGTTCAGTTTCCATTACTTTTGATGACTTTATGGTGGAAAATTTGAAGGGTCGGAAGATGGATACATGCAGTAGTATTTTAAGCGGGGGAAGTATAAACATCGTATAGATGAGCTGAAAATTGTATATTTCGGGTGTTATGATGCTAATTGTACTGAAGAAAAGGACTTTTGTTTTGAAAATATAAACAAGGCAAATATTTTCTTATATTTATTGGGGAACAAAGAGATCAGAACAATACAGATTTAGTTAGAATATTGATTAAGAGAATTAACTTAAAAAATCCGATCATATATTTCTAAACCATAATTTATTCAAATTTATATATGAAGTAGATTTCCTGTATAGCTTTTTTCAATGGTTGTTGTTTTGTTTGGTGTACCTTTTTTCCATTGAACGCTCTTTTTTGTATCCAATCAAACTGAACTTTTAAAAAGAGTTCATAATTTGTATATTTTAAATATACCTCGAGGGATATAAGAAAACAGCAATCCAGTCAAAAAAAGATAATTATACACACACACACACATACATATATATATATATATATATATATATATATATATATATATATACATCTATTCAATAATGTACATAGAATTTACATGCAGTTTCGGGAAGAGAAAAAAGCGCCAAATATAATGAATCCTGTTCCCCTAAACACTTATTTTTTATGTCTATGTATATTTAGGTTTCATGGACAAGGTTCAGTGTTTTGCTTGCGGAGTCTCTCTCTACAACTGGTCACCTCCAGCTGACCCAGCCAGGCAGCACGCTAAGGCCTCACCCTCTTGTCATTTCCTCATGGACACTTGTGGTCAAGACTTCATTCAGGCAGCACAAACTGACCAGTTGATTGTAGATGTTGAGCATGAGGAAGCCCCAGGTATGTACTACTCAGTGTAATGCACTGTATAATTTTTTGTAACAGTAGTGGGAAGTTCCAAAGAACGACTGCAAAATCACACATCAAATATATCTTATGCTTAAACATTTTATACATTATGTTTGCCATTCAAAATATGGCTGTTGGGAGAAATGAAATTCTGCTGTTTCAAATGTTGTTATGAAGTTATGTTCTTTTAAACAAATTTAAAGACATTTCCATGAAAATTTTAGCCCTTTGTGAAAGGTAAAATCATTTATCAAATTTTAAATGTAAAGTTTAAATGAGCAGAAAAAAACATGAATTATCTGCAGCAAAATCATGAACTATCAACATTTCACTGATGAGAGACAATTAAGACAAAATGAGAGAACTTAATAAATCATTACCAGCCTTTCATTGCTAGTTTGAATAACTTTAAATCTTGGTTTCCTAAGCAGGCTACATATAATCTTAACGCAAAAAAATAAGTTACTACATGCAATCATATCGGCAAAGATTATAGGACACAAATTAGTTCTTAGTTCTAGTTCTAACGAAAGATATTTAAGTCAGAGCATCCACCATTGCTGAACGAGGCCTGACAAAAGCTAATAGTTGTTTCTAATTTTAATGCACACATTAATTCTAAAGTTGATGCAAAGCTGAAATAAATAATGTACAACCGTTACAGGTGGCAAGGAGTATTTTTGACATCAGATTTCTCATCCAGAAACTATGACAACATGAGCATGCATGCCCTCATTCAATATTCATCTCTCTAAGAGGAGCCATTATGGTTTGCCAACTTTTGCACCTACAAAAAACAGTCTTGTATCATTCACAATGTAGTTTTTTTTTATATCAATAACGAAATATTTCAAAATTAAAAGAGAAGTAACATAGAAACAGCAAATGATACAAGTTGTTATACAGTGTTGATCAATGATCAGGGGTTTAAGATATTTTTTATATTGTTTTTCAGATCAAGATGCAGCATCATCTGTCACAGACTCTTTGATACAATCACCATCACCACCGTCATCCCCGGCAGCAGCAACACCTTCAACAGCAGCAGCATCATCTCCTTCAGTGTCCCCGGGCTCGCCCACCCTGGACCTGGAAGCAGTCAAGGCAGCCATGGCATGTCAGTACCCCAAGTACTCCATAGAACGAATTGCTCATGCCGTCCGCAAATTCTTTATTGATTCTTGTGAGTCGATACTCAAGAAAATCTGTACTTTGAAAGTAGAGTGAATGAATAATACCACAAATCAGTTATTGAAGAAGACAAATTTCCAACATTCCTTACACATCATTTTGTTATTTCTCAATACATCACTGTTTCCCATTTATTTGCAGTATTGTTTTTTTACAGATACGATTAAAAACATTTGCGGATTTTCAGAATAGTAAAGTGGATGGTTCTGGGAGATTCTTAGATGAAAATACAAGAGCATTACATTAATGAAAAAAAAAATCTGTACAATTTCGTTTTTTTTCATTGATTCACTGTAATAATAACCCAAATATGTTACTTAACAGAAAAAAGCTTACTATAAAGAGAAAAAAAACAACAACAGCCTTTTAGTAAGCCATTGCTTATAGCTTATAATTATTGTTATGACTCTTTGTACAGGTGGTCGTTATCCCAACACTGGACTACTGTTAGGCACTCTCAAGGCAGCAGACGAGAACCATATCCGATTGTGTGAGAAGAGTCAGGAGGTTGCCATCAAGGACTCTGTGATCCAAGCCAAGGACTCACAGCTTCAAGCCACAAGGTCAGAGCTTCAGGCCAAGGACTCTGTGATCCAAGCCAAGGATTCACAGCTCCAAGCCAAGGACTCTGAGCTCCAGCGTGCAGCATTTGAACTTCAGTGGCGCAACCTGGAAATGAGGTCGGAGCTGGAGCAGCAGTTTGTTGGCCAGATACAACAGGCTAGAGAGGTAGGTTGTTTATTGAATGATCTCTTGCACCTCTCTATGGAGCTTGTCATTGAGAGAAGATCACCATTTTTCTGTGTGCCAATGAGTTGGTTTTTTTTCTTCAATCATCACTAACACCTTACTTGTCCAATTTTCCATCATTTTATTTTGTATGCAGCAGAAATGTTATTTTGTTTTGAAATAATTATACTTCCTCTCAAATATTTTCACTGTGGTAGCTTGACTGTTTTCTCGCTGTAATCTGCACATGATATGAGGTTCTTTCAAATACAGACATTTCCTTTAACTTAATAATTTTGAGTGAGTGATCATCAGTGATGTATTTTCAGGGAACAAAATTCAAGGGAAGTAACTTTGCTTTAAAGTTTTACAACTCAAAATTATTCATGTTATCCCTCTTCGCTAAGCCTGGTAGAGTGGCGGTGTATGGGTAACTGTGCAGGTAACATTGACATGGAGCTCTCAGGGAACACAGACTGTTGTGAAGTCTATGGGCATTTCTCCTTGTATAGCTTTAACTCATGTTGTCGTTAACTGATGAATTATGGCACATACTGTTGATTTCTGCTGAACATCTTGGAACCTACAAAAATTCTGAGACCCACTTCTACTGGATAGGCTGAATATAACAGAATACATGAGAGCCTTCTTAGCAAAAATTAAGCGTGTCTATTTTTCTTATATATACAAATTTTCTAACGTATCTTATATTTTTTTTTCTCCCGTCTCCCGCTATAAGTCTTAGTTTTCTCTGCTACCTCCTCTCTATCTCTTTTTTTTTTCTCTCTGTCTCCCTCTCCCGTCTCAGTTACACATTTACTCCTATCTCTAAGAGCCGTTTAAGATTACTTTTGTAGCTGCTATATTCTCTCTCCGTCTTTTTTCTTTTTCTGCCCCTGTCGCCACAATCTACCTTCTTATCTATCTATCATTCTCTGATGAACAATCTCCCCCTCCAGCCCCTACACTTTTCAATCATTGAAACACAAAATGGATGTAGATTTGTAAAATCCCTCATTACACCCACTTATATCACATTGACACACTACTTCAACAGCTGTTTTTCTTAGCTTGAATGTGTAGACACGTGCTTCCTTTTTCCACTGGGAAACCCCGATGAGCTTTCTCGCACTTTACTCTAACAGCTCGGCTTTTTCACCGGATGTTAATTTAAAGTTCCTTTATTTTTAAGTTAAGAAACTTTTGATGTCGATATCCCTAATAAATTTCAGCGAGTGTTACCTACCTTGAACGACTGCCAAACACAGTCTGGGTCGAAGCTTAATAATTAGTTGTTAATGTAGAATTTACTGCTCAGAATCGGAAAATAATAAATTTTGAATCTTATCTTCGAGCAATTAATATGTATATTAAATCTAACAACATAAAGGCGCGGACAGGTACAATTTTTATTGAAAAAACAAAACAAAAAACAAAACAATGTACTACAAGAATGGCGTTTGTGGCGCTCCAGGACTACAGTGCAATATTGAGATGGAATCGCATGCCGGCTAAGATTTCTTGACTGACGTCGGTTAACTCTCACTCTCACTCACTCTCTCTCTCTCTCTCTCTCTCTCTCTCTCTCTCTCTCTCTCTCTCTCCTATCTCTCTCCTCTGTCTTCTTTCTCTCTCTATCTCTCTCCCTCTCTCTTTCTCCTTTCTTTCTCTCTCTCTCTCTCTCCTATCTCTCTCCTCTGTCTTCTTTCTCTCTCTATCTCTCTCCCTCTCTCTTTCTCCTTTCTTTCTCTCTCTCTCTCTCCACCTTCTTTCTCTTTCTTTTCTCTCTCTCTTTCTCTCTCATCTCTCTTTTTCGCCAACTATCTCTTTTTGTCTCTCTTACACTCTCTTTCTTTCTTGTCTCTGTTTCTCCCCCTTCTCTCCTTTCTCTCTTTCTTTCCCTTTTTCTCTCTCCTCTCTCTCTCTTTCTTTCTCCTACTTTCTCTTTTTCTATTCCTTTTTCTCTCTCTTGCTCTCTCCTTTCCCTCTTTCTTCCTTTCTCTCTCTTTTCTCTTTCACTCCTTTCTCCTTCTTCCCCCCTCAATCTTCTTTCCCCATCGTGTCTTACTTTCTCTCCCCATTTCTCTCTCCTCTCTCTCTCTCTCTCTCTCTCTCTCTCTCTCTCTCTCCTCTCTTTTCTCTCATTCTCACACTCTGTCTTCCTCTCACTCTCTCTTTCTCTTACATATCCCTATCCTCACTTTCTCCTTTCTCTCTCTCCTCTCTCCATCTCTCTCACTCCTCTCTTTTTCTCTCCTCTCTCTCTCTGTCTCTTTCTCTCTCTCTCCCTTCCTGCGTGTCTCCTCCTCAAGTGAACATGAATTTGGAAAATTAAATGTATAAAATGCCAAAAATTTAAATTTACAGGTGATAATTCTTTAAAATTTCAACAGTACCTCGAGCCTTTTGCAAAACACTGGTAGATAGAGAGAGGGGGGGGGAGAGAGAGAGAGAGAGAGAGAGAGAGAGAGAGAGAGAGAGAGAGAGAGAGAGAGAGAGAGAGAGAGAGAGACATACATCGGATCTTATGAACAATGGGGATATGGTGGCTACACTAAGGCTAGTTTTGTTGCTAAGATTAAGCGGAGAACTTCCGGTCTTTTCTTTCTGTGTCTCCAGTACCTATAAATTATTCCACAGTACGATCTGCTGTGGAACAAACCAAGCTAGGAAATGACTTAAAAAAAATTTTCTCTTGCGTGTTAGTGAGCAATAGGTATAGATCTAGATCTAAGTTAGATCGTTACATTTGGGAGTCTTGCATAGAATGATATAGAAATTAAGATCTAGACAGGGTTTTGAGTGTAATTTTTATTTAGTATGCATATTCGAATTTGCAAGTGCATGCAAATTCAGCATCTGTTGTCCTTTTTTAGTGAAGAATGAGGTGTATAAATTCAAAACCGATGAACTAGGCCTATGTATCCTTATAACCTTTGGTCTAAGAATGGCAGTTAATCATTGCGTAACTCTCTCTGACCCTTTTTTTATTTTTAGGAACATCGTCTATTTTCCAAATATGTTAGGCAAAAATCTTACAAAAACAACAAAAGATAAGAGCGTCTCTAACACAGTATGGAATTATTTCACGATATAAAGATCAGCACCTAACACGACCCATCTTTATGACGTTCAATTTTTCCAAACATTACCGCTTTATTTTTTTTCCATCTATTGTGACTATAATTTTTCTCAATCCTATCACACTTAGAGAAAAGATAATCGTGGGATATGTCTTGTCACTACTTTCGATTCTAGTCTATAAAAATCTTTTTTTTTTTTTTAGTTTGGAGTAGTCAATAACACGACAGACTGTTGACTGTTTGAAACATGCAGTTTTGTTGAATATATTCACTGACAGAGTTAGTTTTTTTTTTTTTGTTGTTTCAGTGAACTTTTCTCTGTCCTTTTTTTTTTTTTTATAACCTGTATCATTTACACCATCCTTTTCTCTATTCGTGGCCGGGTATCTGTCGCTCTTTAGATGTCTATCTCTTTGGTTCTGTGTCACTCTCTGTACAGACACACACACATCTTTCATTATTTTTATCAACATTTTCTGTACTCATAGAGAAAAAAGAAAGAGAGAGAGAGAGAGAGAGAGAGAGAGAGAGAGAGAGAGAGAGAGAGAGAGAGAGAGAGAGAGAGAGAGAGAGACACACACACACACACACACAATCAGGGACAATATGACTGCAGCTATGAACATGAATGTTCAATGGTTAGCTTTGAGTTTCCTGAGTATCTGACACAATCCTGGACACGGTATTCCGTGAAGCCTCTCCGAATTGGTATGTCTGCCCCTGACTGCCTCTGTGTCTGTCCGTCCACTAGTCTGCCTCTGTCTCTGTCCGTCCACTTGTCTGCCTCTG
>JAWDGP010003869.1:415000-475000 GCA_033675545.1 Elysia crispata | reverse complement strand
TCAAGCGTATGAACTTAATCTTGTTTATTGAACATAGCCCGCACTTTTATGGCCTAGATTCTTCTGGAATCTTAGACTTAGTTCTAGCATAGTCACTCTTTGTTTACCTGTGTTCTGATTGGTTGCTATTTTATAGCGTATTACTCACCACGTGTACCAAGAATATTCTCATATGATTTATGTAACTCATTTCCTGGATAATTCGATGAGATTTTGTATAAATAAGAGTCGAAATCGTGTCCAGTCAGTCTCCCATTAGTGATTGTTAAGTCTGCCTACAGTGAGTGATTGTTGAGTCAACCTACAGTGATTGTACAGTCAAGCTCTTGTGTTGGATTAAACAGTTTGCAAGTTTTACTTGCGGACTTCGGATTTATTTTCTACGGACGAGTCGTGTGATTGGCTGTATGTATTTACATTGTAGACAAATAAAGCCAAACCGATCGCCCATCGAACCTGTCACACACTGCATCTGCGGCATAACGTTTAGCCCGATCTATGGGACCGTTTTAATGATCGTGAAAGAACTTACCGACAACCGCAATCTAATGCATTTGGCATGACCTGAGATACATCTTACATTGCAAAGTTAAATCATGCCTTGCCACACACAGCCGCCCGCTGTAGGAGAATGTCACCATTCTGTTCTGGATCTACTGGATACTTTTATAGAACTTTTTAGGGTCGACTGATTTTTTCTTCTTCTTCCTTTCTGTTTATAAACAATATTCCACTAATACGATATAATAAAATAAAGGAAAGTAAGTTTATAAAAAAGTCCGTCAGAATATTGCTCTTTAGGATACCTACACACACAGGCTTTTCATTCGGTTATTTATTTCGTCTTTTCTGGCCGTTTCTATCATTTTCTCTCTTTTCCTTTCACTGTCGTCCCTTTCTCTTTCTTTCTCTACTCCACTCTCTCTCTCTCTCTCTCTCTCTCTCTCACTCTCTCTACTCCACTCTCTCTCTCTCTCTCTCTCTCTCTCTCTCTCTCTCTCTCTCCGCTATATTGACTGACTGCCCATCTCTGCCCCTTTCTTTTTCTCGCCAGCCCTTTCTCTCTCTCTCTCTCTCTCTCTCTCTCTCTCTCTCTCTCTCTCTCTCTCTAGCCCCCACCCAATATCCTCCCCTCTGTAACAGTGTCTCCCATCCCTTACCACAGAATTAAGGGTAATGCTGCCAACTCCTCCTAGCGACCCCTCAACTCGCCTCATGTTGTCCACCACACTGTCACAGATATCTGGCTTACTTTTAATGCAGGAACATCTTGAGATCACAATTGTTCATGGACGGACTGTATCAACATCAACCAAATCAAGTTTCTTTCTTTTCCTCTGACAGTCGTATCTCTTCTTTTTGGATTTCCCCCTCTTTTTCTTGTCTTCATTTTGTTTTCTTTCTTCACCTTTGCCTCTCGATGGATTTCTTGTTTTCTGGCTCTCAGCTTCACATGCACACACATTCTGTCGATGTCTGTCTGTCTGTCTGTCTGTCTTTCTGGCATTCTCTAGCCGGCTGGCTGATGAGAATCCAAAGTCACTGACAAGATAACTCCTGTTTAATAGGACTCTTCTTTGTTCCAAAGACCTGAAAGATCTACCAAACGCACGTGCTTTAGGTCTTTCACTCTCTCCGCACTACAAACCGGGATTCTCCGATCGCACAATACTTTTATTTAATTACGCATAGACTCTTGTCTTGGGAATGATTCTCTGCTTGTCTTTTAGGATATCAATGGAGGCGATACAGACAATGGCATGCTCTGTCTTGTCTGCCTGTCTGTTTATCTGTCTGTCTGTCCGAGCAATATAATTGATTGATTGAGAAGGGTTTCCTGCGCCTCCTATTTCTTTCCTGTCACGGTGTCACCCCGTGTCTATTGTCTTACTTTCCGCGGCCTCTAAGCCTGAGACCACCAGGCATGTAGCTATGCAATGGGCGTGGAAAATATCAATATCAGGCAACCGTCTGGCACCAAGTGTAGCCTGGCTCCTCGCAGTGCACTGCCTCTTGTAACTTGAGCCCTCGTGACCTAGCTTGACCTCGAGTGATGACCGGGTCAAAGCAGAGCCTAGAGTCTTGCTCTCTCAACTCGCGTATTGGTTAAAATTAATGATAATCTTTTTTTATTTCCTACCCTGCCAACTTAACTTGTTTGTAACTGAATGAAAATATTTATAGATGAAAGAAGAGAAGCAGCTGTGTTGTAGGAACAAAAAAGTGCAGAACTGAGATGTATAGTTTTATTATAGATTACCCGATTTTCTACAGAGTTTATGACGAAATCGATAATTAAATCTTGCAATTATAACAAAACCTGCCGATGAAAGTTTTAGAAATTTAGATGTGTAATCGACAACATATTCAACATTAAACTCACCAAAAATTAGGCTGTTGACACAAAAAGTTTCTGAGTTATTCCAGTAAACAGTACTTGGGGTGTAATTATACTTCGTTATTTGGCACAGACGTGTTGAGAGTTTCCTGGTTACAATTTTCTAATGGTATGCATCCTTTTCAGGATGGTGTGAAAATAAATAATAATATCTTATCACAGTCGCGATTGTTTAATGAATAAATTCATAAGTCAGGTGCGATGGGATTATACATATATATATATATATATATATATATATATATAAACAAATAAGTTAATCAGGCGTGATGGTTGAATAAATAAATAAATGTACAGGATAAAATATATATATATATATATATATATATATATCACAGCCAGTTGTCTTCGCATCGAAGATCTGGAGCAATTTGCAATAAATGGGCAGACAAAATGTGTTTCAATCTGTCTAGTTCGTTTGGGATGCCAAAGGCCCGTTCTCTCTTTCTAATTTCGATATTGCCTGATGGCTCAGCTCTGTTCCTTGCTCTCCCAGGAGCCCCAACCCGAATGTTTGTTGTCTAATGTATAGGATGCAGAGAGCCCCAACCCGAATGTTTGTTGTCTAATGTATGGGATGCAATGTCTCTCTAATAGATGCTGTTTGGGGATTACTTTTTGAGGAAATGTTTTTCTGTAGATGGACATGTAGGTGTCTATAGAAGATTGAATGTCTGGTAAATAACTGTGTTCAATGGGTTTTGTGTGGGAAATTGCTTTGTGAACATTGCTGAGAGATTTGTTTAAGCTGTTGAAATGTAACTGAATTAAGTGTGCTTCGTCAACTATGATTGGATCGTATGTGCATGCTTGAGTCTGTGTGACTATCTTATTTGTGAGGTCCCTGTAGACACTGGGGTGTAAGTATTTATGGCAGTGGTTCCCCACAAATGACCTGCTGTGGTAAGCCTGAGGTGTGATCTTGTGTTTGTTAAGGACTGGATCTAATGATGATGCAATTGGCCCTGCCCTCGGTTTGAGTTCTTTGTGTGTCAAAAATGAAATAAGCCTTTCTGTCTTTTGTATCTGTTGTGTGTATTTATCTATTTCCTCCTGCGTCTCACTAAAAACTAAGCAGCCCTCCTGAAATCGCAATCTCTCTTCAAGCTCCAGATATTGTTTCCACTGTGAGCCATACTCTTTTAAAGTCTTGCCTAAAGGTAACAAATATGTTTCTGATTGACAAGCTATATTTTTATCTAACCTGTGTGCTGCATCCTCAAGAAACTTATTGTGCCTTAAGACAATGCCTAACAGAATATGTAAATACGGAGGGCTGACCCTATCTAAAGCTATGCCAACCAATGGTGCATACAGTGAGTTGTGACGCTTTGCTACTTCTTTTTTCTCCCCCTCTGTTTCTGTTCTAAAAGCTAAATTGTCGGCGAGTAAGCTTTCCAGTGACCGAGGTTGGGAGTGGTCACTAGCGTTGTGCATTTCACGCCGTTGCATCAGGCACCACAAGCATGGATAAGTGCCTTGAGGTCCCGAGAGGCCATATTTTTTGCACAAAAACTCATAGTCACTATTCAGAAAGACTTTTATAGCTTTGCCTTTCCATGAATGTGACTGCAGTGCAGTGAGATCATCTCCTAACCCACCCTCTAGAAATCTAACCATGTTAGCATGTGTGTCCCTAACTGAGGCTATCCCTATTACAATTGTGTTTCTGTAAGCATTGGGTTTGTCTGTATTTGCTACCTGTAATGTGAATTTTAATGAATTTTTCCCATGATCCCTTCCTATTTTAATCCATATTACATCCTCTGGTATGCCCCCCGTGTGCCATGTAAGCATGTTTTGTGTCTCATATGAATTGAGCAAATAATCTACAAATTTCGACAACTTGGCGATCCTGCCAAAAGGTGTGTTATGTTCTTTGTTTTGTTCGTCTAAAAATATTTTACTTCTCACTTCAATAAAATTTGCCACTATTTCTTTTGAAAGGTTCCTAACTGAATGTTCTTTCTCTAAATAAACCCGAACTTTCTTTAACAATCTTCCATGTTTTCTTCCCTGTCGCCAACTCATCCCTAGCGCCTCTTTCATGACTAATGTGTGACGCTTTGAAATCTTCAGTTTTTGTCTAACCCCAGCCTTGTTTAGGATGTCTTGTCGACGTGTTGCAGCGCCTCTTTCATGACTAATGTGTGACGCTTTGAAATCTTCAGTTTTTGTCTAACCCCAGCCTTGTTTAGGATGTCTTGTCGACGTGTTGCAGCGCCTCTTTCATGACTAATGTGTCACGCTTTGAAATCTTTAGTTTTTGTCTAACCCCAGCCTTGTTTAGGATGTCTTGTCGACGTGTTGCAGCGCCTCTTTCATGACTAATGTGTCACGCTTTGAAATCTTTAGTTTTTGTCTAACCCCAGCCTTGTTTAGGATGTCTTGTCGACGTGTTGCAGCGCCTCTTTCATGACTAATGTGTCACGCTTTGAAATCTTCAGTTTTTGTCTAACCCCAGCCTTGTTTAGGATGTCTTGTCGACGTGTTGCAGCGCCTCTTTCATGACTAATGTGTCACGCTTTGAAATCTTTAGTTTTTGTCTAACCCCAGCCTTGTTTAGGATGTCTTGTCGACGTGTTGCAGCGCCTCTTTCATGACTAATGTGTGACGCTTTGAAATCTTTAGTTTTTGTCTAACCCCAGCCTTGTTTAGGATGTCTTGTCGACGTGTTGCAGCGCCTCTTTCATGACTAATGTGTCACGCTTTGAAATCTTTAGTTTTTGTCTAACCCCAGCCTTGTTTAGGATGTCTTGTCGACGTGTTGCAGCGCCTCTTTCATGACTAATGTGTGACGCTTTGAAATCTTCAGTTTTTGTCTAACCCCAGCCTTGTTTAGGATGTCTTGTCGACGTGTTGCAGCGCCTCTTTCATGACTAATGTGTGACGCTTTGAAATCTTTAGTTTTTGTCTAACCCCAGCCTTGTTTAGGATGTCTTGTCGACGTGTTGCAGCGCCTCTTTCATGACTAATGTGTGACGCTTTGAAATCTTTAGTTTTTGTCTAACCCCAGCCTTGTTTAGGATGTCTTGTCGACGTGTTGCAGCGCCTCTTTCATGACTAATGTGTCACGCTTTGAAATCTTTAGTTTTTGTCTAACCCCAGCCTTGTTTAGGATGTCTTGTCGACGTGTTGCAGCGCCTCTTTCATGACTAATGTGTGACGCTTTGAAATCTTTAGTTTTTGTCTAACCCCAGCCTTGTTTAGGATGTCTTGTCGACGCGTTGCAGGTATTCTTTTTATTCTGTGGCTAACTGTGTGTCTGTTGAACTGCCTGATACCCCTGCTACATATGATCTGACATTATCTAAAATCCTAGCCCTCTTTCTCTTTGTGGGTGTCCTTACTGTAGTTGTGTGTTTTCTTGGAGCTATCACTCTCTGTAACACCAATGGCTGACCTTTTGTCTTGCATCTAACAACCTGTTTTTTTTTTTGGTCACTATACAGCTTCCTCCTAACTAAGTGCGTGTTGAGTTTTTCCTTTTCTTTAGTGAGAGGTGTATCGTGTGATTGGCCGAGAGACTGGCTAAATATACTATCGTTTTTAAACATAGGTGATGTTGAAGTATCTGTTGTTATTTTTTGTTTGTTGGAGGAATGTGTTGGGGTAGATTTTGCTACAGGGACTGGAGGTATGTTGAAAGGTGGAAATTCAACTAGTGGGTTGGGTAGAGTCTGAGACTGGTTTAATATGGAAATGTTTGTGTCTGATAGAGTAGATGTCATTTGACGAAGGTGATCGAGGACCGTTTCACTTTTGTCTATACTGGAATACAGTGAGTGTTCTAAGGAATGTGAGGAATGAGTAGCAAAGCTTGTGCTGGCTTGACTTGTGTCTGTGATGGCATTAATTGAATCTGGTAGTGTGCAACTTGTTGATTCTATGCCTAAATCAATATTTACAGCTACTGGTGTGTTTTGATGTGATGTAGTGTGTGTCTCTGGGCATGTGGCGCTCCTGATCATTGAGCTACTGCACCCACTCTCTCTTCTCTTGATGCAGCCTACTGTCAAACCCATTCTATGGGTGCAAATTTTACAGGTGTTAGTTTTGTGCCCATCTACAAATGGGCACCATTTGTCTTTATTTAAGCTGTACACCGCACGGGCGTTTCGAATAGAAATGTCACTGTATCTCTTTTTTAGAGTCTTTATGCTTGATTAGCACTTGACACACAGGTACTGTGAATGAGTGTCTTCAATGTCATTTTTAATGTTCAGATCGTAAATTAAGAGAATATCTCCAGAAAGAGCGGAACACAAGACGTGACTCCTACTATTGTGCTTTTGTTGTTTTCCTGTCACACGCAATCTAGCACATATACGACACAGACCGTTAACATTGTTTATATGAGCCTCTCTGGAATCTTCCATGGTTGGTAAAAGCCTTTATTTAAAAAGTTAAATTAGTTTATAAGATATGCTGCCAACAGGAAAAAAAATTACATCTTCGTAAAGCTATTATTTTGCATTTTCCTATGGCCGAGAAACAAAGTTTATTCATCGTGTGGAATTTTTATAATTAGCCTTACAACTTACTTAATTATGTTTTCAATATTCAGTTTAAAAAACAAATATACTCCTAATTCATGAATATCTCACACTCACAATAATTAAGTTAGAATTATCAGATTTTCACGAATATATTGAGGAAAAACAGGGAGTTGTGGAGGAAAAACAAATATAATCCAGTCTTGAGCGGTTGCAAAGCAAGAACTGATTAAAATGCCGCAAAATAACCTGGCTTTATTCCTACCCAGCCGAGCCATGCAGCACCGAGCTATGACAGTCGGGCCAGGTCACCGGACCTCAGGTCACCGGTCAAGGCGGCACTGATTTGTGGCGGTAGGGCAATCTCTAGCGCTCAACTGAAGTAGAGCGACGATATAGAATATGCTACGCTACGCCGTGAGTGATACGTACTGTACATCATTCAGTCAAAGACAGTCACTGTGAGTTAAAACAGGACCACATCCTCTCCGTCTGTTGTTTCACACTGTCGGTTCGAGAGGCAGACAGAAGCATAAACCGGCTCACAGGTTGTAGCTCCGAAGTTTTACTCTCTACCAGTTACAACTGAGTGTTCTATGGGCTGAAAGTCTGCCGAAAATAACAGTCTGGTTTTTAGTATTGGAAACTGTGTGGGCGACACGTTAATGCAATGAGAATCGAACACCAGACTGAGCTGGTTTGTTGTGGACGGACTCTATTCAGCTAAGAAAAGGTGAAGGGCGGTAAGTAGATCCCTGGCAGAGACTGGTGGTGGTGGTAGTGTTCCTCCTAACCTGCTCTAGCCCCGGCAGAGACTGGTGGTGATGGTAGTGTTCCACCTAACCTGCTCTATCCCTGGCAGAGACTGGTGGTGGTGGTTGTGTTCCACCTAACCTGCTCTATCCCTGGCAGAGACTGGTGGTGGTGGTTGTGTTCCACCTAACCTGCTCTATCCCTGGCAGAGACTGGTGGTGGTGGTTGTGTTCCACCTAACCTGCTCTATCCCTGGCAGAGACTGGTGGTGGTGGTTGTGTTCCACCTAACCTGCTCTATCCCTGGCAGAGACTGGTGGTGATGGTTGTGTTCCACCTAACCTGCTCTATCCCTGGCAGAGACTGGTGGTGATGGTAGTGTTCCACCTAACCTGCTCTATCCCTGGCAGAGACTGGTGGTGGTGGTTGTGTTCCACCTAACCTGCTCTATCCCTGGCAGAGACTGGTGGTGGTGGTTGTGTTCCTCCTAACCTGCTCTATCCCTGGCAGAGACTGGTGGTGATGGTAGTGTTCCACCTAACCTGCTCTATCCCTGGCAGAGACTGGTGGTGATGGTAGTGTTCCACCTAACCTGCTCTATCCCTGGCAGAGACTGGTGGTGGTGGTTGTGTTCCACCTAACCTGCTCTATCCCTGGCAGAGACTGGTGGTGGTGGTAGTGTTCCACCTAACCTGCTCTATCCCTGGCAGAGACTGGTGGTGATGGTAGTGTTCCACCTAACCTGCTCTATCCCTGGCAGAGACTGGTGGTGGTGGTTGTGTTCCACCTAACCTGCTCTATCCCTGGCAGAGACTGGTGGTGATGGTTGTGTTCCACCTAACCTGCTCTATCCCTGGCAGAGACTGGTGGTGATGGTTGTGTTCCTCCTAACCTGCTCTATCCCTGGCAGAGACTGGTGGTGGTGGTTGTGTTCCACCTAACCTGCTCTATCCCTGGCAGAGACTGGTGGTGATGGTTGTGTTCCACCTAACCTGCTCTATCCCTGGCAGAGACTGGTGGTGGTGGTAGTGTTCCACCTAACCTGCTCTATCCCTGGCAGAGACTGGTGGTGGTGGTTGTGTTCCACCTAACCTGCTCTATCCCTGGCAGAGACTGGTGGTGGTGGTTGTGTTCCACCTAACCTGCTCTATCCCTGGCAGAGACTGGTGGTGATGGTTGTGTTCCACCTAACCTGCTCTATCCCTGGCAGAGACTGGTGGTGGTGGTTGTGTTCCACCTAACCTGCTCTATCCCTGGCAGAGACTGGTGGTGATGGTTGTGTTCCACCTAACCTGCTCTATCCCTGGCAGAGACTGGTGGTGATGGTAGTGTTCCACCTAACCTGCTCTATCCCTGGCAGAGACTGGTGGTGATGGTAGTGTTCCACCTAACCTGCTCTATCCCTGGCAGAGACTGGTGGTGATGGTAGTGTTCCACCTAACCTGCTCTATCCCTGGCAGAGACTGGTGGTGATGGTAGTGTTCCTCCTAACCTGCTCTATCCCTGGCAGAGACTGGTGGTGGTGGTTGTGTTCCTCCTAACCTGCTCTATCCCTGGCAGAGACTGGTGGTGGTGGTTGTGTTCCTCCTAACCTGCTCTATCCCTGGCAGAGACTGGTGGTGATGGTAGTGTTCCACCTAACCTGCTCTATCCCTGGCAGAGACTGGTGGTGATGGTAGTGTTCCACCTAACCTGCTCTATCCCTGGCAGAGACTGGTGGTGGTGGTAGTGTTCCACCTAACCTGCTCTATCCCTGGCAGAGACTGGTGGTGGTGGTAGTGTTCCACCTAACCTGCTCTATCCCTGGCAGAGACTGGTGGTGATGGTAGTGTTCCACCTAACCTGCTCTATCCCTGGCAGAGACTGGTGGTGGTGGTAGTGTTCCACCTAACCTGCTCTATCCCTGGCAGAGACTGGTGGTGATGGTTGTGTTCCTCCTAACCTGCTCTATCCCTGGCAGAGACTGGTGGTGATGGTAGTGTTCCACCTAACCTGCTCTATCCCTGGCAGAGACTGGTGGTGATGGTAGTGTTCCACCTAACCTGCTCTATCCCTGGCAGAGACTGGTGGTGATGGTAGTGTTCCACCTAACCTGCTCTATCCCTGGCAGAGACTGGTGGTGATGGTAGTGTTCCACCTAACCTGCTCTATCCCTGGCAGAGACTGGTGGTGATGGTAGTGTTCCACCTAACCTGCTCTATCCCTGGCAGAGACTGGTGGTGATGGTAGTGTTCCACCTAACCTGCTCTATCCCTGGCAGAGACTGGTGGTGATGGTGGTTGTGTTCCACCTAACCTGCTCTATCCCTGGCAGAGACTGGTGGTGATGGTAGTGTTCCACCTAACCTGCTCTATCCCTGGCAGAGACTGGTGGTGATGGTTGTGTTCCTCCTAACCTGCTCTATCCCTGGCAGAGACTGGTGGTGATGGTAGTGTTCCACCTAACCTGCTCTATCCCTGGCAGAGACTGGTGGTGATGGTAGTGTTCCACCTAACCTGCTCTATCCCTGGCAGAGACTGGTGGTGATGGTAGTGTTCCACCTAACCTGCTCTATCCCTGGCAGAGACTGGTGGTGATGGTAGTGTTCCACCTAACCTGCTCTATCCCTGGCAGAGACTGGTGGTGATGGTAGTGTTCCACCTAACCTGCTCTATCCCTGGCAGAGACTGGTGGTGATGGTAGTGTTCCACCTAACCTGCTCTATCCCTGGCAGAGACTGGTGGTGATGGTGGTGGTAGTGTTCCACCTAACCTGTTATATCCTTGGCAGAGACTGGTGATGATGGTAGTGTTCCACCTAACCTGCTCTATCCCTGGCAGAGACTGGTGGTGGTGGTAGTGTTCCACCTAACCTGCTCTATCCCTGGCAGAGACTGGTGATGATGGTTGTGTTCCACCTAACCTACTCTATCCCTGGCAGAGACTGGTGGTGGTGGTAGTGTTCCACCTAACCTGCTCTATCCCTGGCAGAGACTGGTGGTGATGGTTGTGTTCCACCTAACCTGCTCTATCCCTGGCAGAGACTGGTGGTGGTGGTAGTGTTCCACCTAACCTGCTCTATCCCTGGCAGAGACTGGTGGTGGTGGTAGTGTTCCACCTAACCTGCTCTATCCCTGGCAGAGACTGGTGGTGATGGTAGTGTTCCACCTAACCTGCTCTATCCCTGGCAGAGACTGGTGGTGATGGTTGTGTTCCACCTAACCTGCTCTATCCCTGGCAGAGACTGGTGGTGATGGTAGTGTTCCACCTAACCTGCTCTATCCCTGGCAGAGACTGGTGATGGTGGTAGTGTTCCACCTAACCTGCTCTATCCCTGGCAGAGACTGGTGGTGATGGTTGTGTTCCACCTAACCTGCTCTATCCCTGGCAGAGACTGGTGGTGATGGTTGTGTTCCACCTAACCTGCTCTATCCCTGGCAGAGACTGGTGGTGATGGTAGTGTTCCACCTAACCTGCTCTATCCCTGGCAGAGACTGGTGGTGGTGGTAGTGTTCCACCTAACCTGCTATATCCTTGGCAGAGACTGGTGGTGGTGGTGGTTGTGTTCCACCTAACCTGCTCTAGCCCTGGTTTCACGGAATCCCGACTCTAGGGTTCTGCTGGATACTCAGGAGGCCTTGAGCTAACCATAGAACAGTCATACTAATATATTATATGCAGTCTTATTGTCCCTGTCTCTGTCTACCTGTCGCTCTCTCTCTCTATTCTCCCCCCCCCCCCTCTCTCTCTCTCTCTCACTCTTTCTCCGTCTTTGTCTACCTGATCCTGAATGCCTTTATCTGTCTGTTTCCCTATCTACCTCTGTCTGCCTTTGTATGTGTGTGTGTGTTGTCTCTCTCTCACTGTGCTATATTGACTGACTACCTTTCTGCACACCTCTTTTTTCTTTCTTACCAGTCTTTCCTCTTCGTCTGTCTGGTATGTCTGTTTCTTTGTATGTTTGTCTGCCTGTCCATGACCTACTGGATACACTTATTCCAGAGGGTTGTGGCCTGCCTGTCTGTCTCTCTCTGTCTGTCTCTCTCTCTCTCTCTCTCTCTCTCTCTCTCTCTCTCTCTCTCTCTCTCTCTCTCTCTCTCTCTCTCTCTCTCTCTCTCTCTCTCTCTCTCTCTCGCTGGCCAGCTGACGGGAATACAAACTCTGGGACTAAAGTAACCAAAGCCGCAGCTAAGATAACCCTTGTTTAAGATGACTCCTTCATTTCAAAGACCTGAAAGATCTGTCAAACCCACGTGCTGTAGGCCTTTCACTCTCTCTGCACTACAAACCGGGATTCTCCGATCGCACAATACTTTTGTTTTATTGCCTTGAGGAAGTTTCTCTGCTTGTCCTTTAGGACATCAATGGAGTTGATGTTCACATTGGGCTGCTCTATCTTGTCTGCCTGTCTGTTTATCTGTCTGTCTGTCTGAGCAAAATGGTTTGCTGGTTGAGAGAGGACTCCGGCGCCTCCTAGTCCTCTCCTGTGACGGTGTCACCCACTGGCCACTGTCTTACTTTCCGCAGCCTCTAAGTCTGAGGCCACTAGGCATGTAGCTCTGCACTGGGCGTGGATACTCTCAGTATTAATCAACCGACTGGCACCAAGTGTAGCCTGGCTCCTCGCAGTGATACATGTACATCATTCAGTCAAAAACAGTCACTGTGAGTTAACACAGGACCCGAACCTCCCCGGCTGTTGGTTCACACTGTCGGTTCGAGAGGGAGACAGAAGCATGAAACGGGTCACAGATTTTAGGTCGGAAGTTTTACTCTCAACCTGTTGAAAACTCAGAGAGTGTTCTATAGACTGAACAACCTGGTTACTAGTTTTGGAAACTGTGTGGGCGACACGTTAATCTAGTGAGAATTGAACACCAGACTGAGCTGGTTTGTTGTGGACCGACTCTATTCAGCTAAGAACCCAAGTTTTTTTCCTCTTTCTATAAAAATAATTAATATTTCTTCCTCTTTGGATTGTTTCTCTTCTCATTGGTATCTTAATTACATCCTTCCTTACATCTTCCTCTCTTTGAGTCTTTCAATGCTACCCTAGTTCCTCCCTAGGCGTATCCCCCTTTTCCCCCCTCTCCTAAAATTGACCAGTTTCATTATTTTTTATTTGATTATTTATTTATTTATTTTTCTGTTTCTCATACCCCCCCCCCCCCCTCTCTCTCTCTCTCTCTCTCTCTCTCTCTCTCTCTCTCTCTCTCTCTCTCTCTCTCTCCCCATAACTCTGATCCTGCTCTAGATCTAGCTCGCTAGTCTGCGACCATAATACTCCGCCTCCATGTCACCAATGTCATCTCTCCCCATAACTCTGATCCTGGTCTAGATCTAGCTCGCTAGTCTGCGACCATAATACTCCGTCTCCATGTCACCAATGTCATCTCTCCCCATAACTCTGATCCTGGTCTAGATCTAGCTCGCTAGTCTGCGACCATAATACTCCGCCTCCATGTCACCAATGTCATCTCTCCCCATAACTCTGATCCTGGTCTAGATCTAGCTCGCTAGTCTGCGACCATAATACTCCGCCTCCATGTCACCAATGTCATCTCTCCCCATAACTCTGATCCTGCTCTAGATCTAGCTCGCTAGTCTGCGACCATAATACTCCGTCTCCATGTCACCAATGTCATCTCTCCCCATAACTCTGATCCTGCTCTAGATCTAGCTCGCTAGTCTGCGACCATAATACTCCGTCTCCATGTAACCAATGTCATCTCTCCCCAAAACTCTGATCCTGCTCTAGATCTAGCTCGCTAGTCTGCGACCATAATACTCCGTCTCCATGTCACCAATGTCATCTCTCCCCATAACTCTGATCCTGCTCTAGATCTAGCTCGCTAGTCTGCGACCATAATACTCCGTCTCCATGTCACCAATGTCATCTCTCCCCATAACTCTGATCCTGGTCTAGATCTTGCTCGCTAGTCTGCGACCATAATACTCCGTCTCCATGTCACCAATGTCATCTCTCCCCATAACTCTGATCCTGCTTTAGATCTAGCACGCTATTCTGCGACCATAATACTCCGTCTCCATGTCACCAATGTCATCTCTCCCCATAACTCTGATCCTGCTCTAGATCTAGCTCGCTATTCTGCGACCATAATACTCCGTCTCCATGTCACCAATGTCATCTCTCCCCATAACTCTGATCCTGCTCTAGATCTAGATCGCTATTCTGCGACCATAATACTCCGTCTCCATGTCACCAATGTCATCTTTCCCCATATCTCTGATCCTGCTCTAGATCTAGCTCGCTAGTCTGCGACCATAATACTCCGTCTCCATGTCACCAATGTCATCTCTCCCCATAACTCTGATCCTGCTCTAGATCTAGCTCGCTAGTCTGCGACCATAATACTCCGTCTCCATGTCACCAATGTCATCTCTCCCCATAACTCTGATTCTGCTCTAGATCTAGCTCGCTAGTCTGCGACCATAATACTCCGCCTCCATGTCACCAATGTCATCTCTCCCCATATCTCTGATCCTGCTCTAGATCTAGCTCGCTAGTCTGCGACCATAATACTCCGTCTCCATGTCACCAATGTCATCTCTCCCCATATCTCTGATCCTGCTCTAGATCTAGCTCGCTAGTCTGCGACTATAATAATCCGTCTCCATGTCACCAATGTCATCTCTCCCCATAACTCTGATCCTGCTCTAGATCTAGCACGCTATTCTGCGACCATAATACTCCGTCTCCATGTCACCAATGTCATCTCTCCCCATAACTCTGATCCTGCTCTAGATCTAGCTCGCTATTCTGCGACCATAATACTCCGTCTCCATGTCACCAATGTCATCTCTCCCCATAACTCTGATCCTGCTCTAGATCTAGCTCGCTATTCTGCGACCATAATACTCCGTCTCCATGTCACCAATGTCATCTTTCCCCATATCTCTGATCCTGCTCTAGATCTAGCTCGCTAGTCTGCGACCATAATACTCCGTCTCCATGTCACCAATGTCATCTCTCCCCATAACTCTGATCCTGCTCTAGATCTAGCTCGCTAGTCTGCGACCATAATACTCCGTCTCCATGTCACCAATGTCATCTCTCCCCATAACTCTGATCCTGCTCTAGATCTAGCTCGCTAGTCTGCGACCATAATACTCCGTCTCCATGTCACCAATGTCATCTCTCCCCATATCTCTGATCCTGCTCTAGATCTAGCTCGCTAGTCTGCGACCATAATACTCCGTCTCCATGTCACCAATGTCATCTCTCCCCATATCTCTGATCCTGCTCTAGATCTAGCTCGCTAGTCTGCGACTATAATAATCCGTCTCCATGTCACCAATGTCATCTCTCCCCATAACTCTGATCCTGCTCTAGATCTAGCTCGCTAGTCTGCGACCATAATACTCCGTCTCCATGTCACCAATGTCATCTCTCCCCATAACTCTGATCCTGCTCTAGATCTAGCTCGCTAGTCTGCGACCATAATAATCCGTCTCCATGTCACCAATGTCATCTCTCCCCATAACTCTGATCCTGCTCTAGATCTAGCTCGCTAGTCTGCGACCATAATACTCCGCCTCCATGTCACCAATGTCATCTCTCCCCATATCTCTGATCCTGCTCTAGATCTAGCTCGCTAGTCTGCGACCATAATACTCCGTCTCCATGTCACCAATGTCATCTCTCCCCATAACTCTGATCCTGCTCTAGATCTAGCTCGCTAGTCTGCGACCATAATACTCCGTCTCCATGTCACCAATGTCATCTCTCCCCATAACTCTGATCCTGCTCTAGATCTAGCTCGCTAGTCTGCGACCATAATACTCCGTCTCCATGTCACCAATGTCATCTCTCCCCATAACTCTGATCCTGCTCTAGATCTAGCTCGCTAGTCTGCGACCATAATACTCCGCCTCCATGTCACCAATGTCATCTCTCCCCATAACTCTGATCCTGCTCTAGATCTAGCTCTCATAATAATGTGGGGTAAACTGTAACGTGCCGGCCGCGCTCTCCCCTCCTCCTCTCGGTTACCTGGGTGACCTTAGCTCGCCATATGGGACCGAATCAATAAATGATATAAAACTATTCGGCAACCATAAGCTAATACTTTTTTACATCGTGAGGTCTCGACGTATCTAATAATACCGGCAGTGAGGTAACTTTCCCAGACACGGAAGCTAAACACATTCAGCTAGTATTAACTGTTGTGAAAGAACTTTGCGACACACTGTAGCCCATGCTAAAGAGCCTTACACCGGGGATCGTTTTGCGCCTTCTCAATCTTTAAAGATCCTTCTACAGGCTCAATATAAGGCTGTGACACACAAACAACGAAAAAAAATAGACGTAGAGATGTACTGCCTTGCCTTTTATCTGTCTTTACACGATGCTGAGTATATATATTTTTAAAGAGACATAAAAAGATTGAGATATAACACATAATAAAGATGTAACTCTTCTTATCAATATAAGCCGGTAATATTGTAGAGTTAGAGCATCCACAAGGGGCATTCTTCCGGGACTCAAACCCTACACCGTCCATGGGTCACTCAGAGAGCCTCATCTTTTCAGTTTCGCCCTACCCGACGGGAGCTTTTGTGCTCTGCAGACAAGGCTTCAGATCAACTCTCACCCCCCCCCCCCCCTTTTCTGGTTATGATAATCCTTTTGGCTCGGGCCGCGATGTATCGTAACTTCCTCGCGTTCGGCAAAAACATTCTAAACATAAGTTTACGATCGTCGGAAAGTTAGTTTACTTTTATTCATACTTTTATTCCAGTGTCTTTGGCAACGATCATGGTGAAGTAAGTAAACCTCACCCGTACAGTCTGTATGTATTAATTGATGTGTCTCCAGTATCTCTAGGAGAGTTTTAGGGCGATGCTGGTCAAACCTGGTCCTCTCTTGTTTCCGTGTCTGTCGCTCCAGGCTAGCTTCTGTCAGTATAGTGTGTGTGTGGTTGGTTGATTTCTCTCTCTCTCTCTCTCTCTCTCTCTCTCTCTCTCTCTCTCTCTCTCTCTCTCTCTCTCTTTTACTCTCTCTGGGATCTCCCTCCCGCCTCTCTGTCAAGTGTCAGTCTGTCTCTATTTCTGTCTCCCTTTCCCTCTCTGTCAGTCTCTGTTTCTCTCTCTCTCTCTCTCTCTCTCTCTCTCTCTCTCTCTCTCTCTCTCTCTCTCTCTCTCTCCGTAATCTCGTTTGTCTGTCGTATATCTTTATTCATCTCATAAACCCCGCTCTTTCCAGTGATTTTTACTACGAGATCAACTTTGATCGTTAACTTTTTAAAAATGGAATAATCAAGAATATATCAGTAATTCTTATTTCTGGTGTCATGCCTTTTATGTGTAACTAGACATAGGGGGGGGGGGGGGAAGGGGGGATATTCCCTTAACTTACTTAGTAACTGCTGCAATAGGACCCACTAGTCTAGTTATCTATAGAAGCTCAGTGCTTCTTCCTACTCTAAGTAATTGCATGCCCTAATTGGTTATGGTAGCGTGCCTAGCAGCCGTGCAATACTAAAGAGTTCACACTCTTGGATCCTTGAGTATCAGTGGAGTACTAAGGCCACTGTTCCCTAACTAGATCTAATACGAGTGATGTCGAGACAAAAATAGCCACACTCAAGAAAGAAGGAACACACCAAGAACAAATTAACGTCACCAACAACTATAATAAGTTTATTACACGAATACTCATTTTGCAATGTATGAAACCAACTCTCAAAGAATAAAATACAAAAACAACAAAGAAAATATCGAACCAAAATGCCCAATAAAAATGCCTTAGTAAAAATGGTCAGAATAAAAATACCTAATAAAAATGCCCAATAGTCAGAATGCCTAATAGTCAGAATGCCTAATAAAAATGCCTTAGACTAGTCAAAATGCCCAATAGTCAGCCAACGCTAAGGAAAAAAAAAAGAAATAAAACATAATATTAGACATAAAGCGTAATCAATAAGATAATCATCAATCATTCTATTGAACCTTAAGTGAAAGTTTAACCTAGCAGAACAAGCATAATTAAATGTCATGTTCTAAATCTAACAGTGACACTACAGTCCAGGTCAACCTAACTCACTCCCCTGTATCAGTAGGATCTCATTTACGCACATAAGTGCGACGGCCTCTGGCTTGGCCTACCGTACCACGTGGTACCTCGCCATTGGTCCAGTCTCAGGTAATCAATTAGAGACTAGAGAGGGGAAGATGAATCTAAGATCGCCCTGGCGCGAAACCGACAGCGTGACCAACGCCTAGCACTGACGCAATCACCCGACTTCTCACATGAGAGCGTCAGCTCAAAGAGGCCGTGGCCAGTTACTCTCCATAACTGGTGTGAGAAGGGGTGCACCAAGTCCGTCTCGCACAGACGGTAGACTTAGGATACTCAAGTCAATACATCTAATATTACAAGACTAGATCTACATCTTATACAGAATAATGATAATCTGCCAGTTAGACTTACAGTACTGGCAATGCAACAAAACTTAGTTTAGGGGAATACTTCTCCAGATTAACGAGGTGATCATAACTTACAATCAATAATTAATAGGTAAAGACAAAGGTCAACACAATATTTAGAGAGGGAAGTTCATAGCATCATAGGAATAATAAAATCAGTCGTCTGTCATTTGAGTCAATGAATGTCTGAAAGGAGGAAATTAATAATACTTAAAGTAATAGTACTTAGAATCTGTTAAATTTACAAGGACGTGGCCTCGCGCTAAATACACCTTACTTAAGCTTTGCAACAACTTACCCCGAGTCACGGTGATAATCACGTAGAATTAAAACAAATGATAATCCACCACAAGTAGCTTTCACAATAGTTCAATACTATCCACTAGGAATGGTCACAATAACTTCTCACTCTAATTCTAAACAATACTACTATCCAACGTGGCCTCCAGATACTCCAGAAAGGTACTGACAACGAGTCTTTCCGAGCTCTACAATTTATAGTATAAACCCAGTCGGCAAAGTCCCCCGTCAAAGACTTCCCTGGTTTCCCAGTTCGTCCCTAGAACAAGGGCCAACAAGGGCCAATGCCGACCGAGGAAAATCTACTCCGTCGAACGGAACAACCCGTTTCCCCCAACTAAAATATCACCGACCGAGATCCTAGAATCGACGGAAGCCATTGTTACATCTACGTACGATTCCAGCATCCCCCGATCAGAGCACCACATAAACTTAGCACGACCAGCAGTCTCCCTAAATTCTTCAAGCTCCCCGAATCAAAGTACATCCAAGCTGGCCAGCTGGACAAGAACAGATAAATAGATCGGCTAGTCAATGTAATCATTACATGAAACAAAGTATCTTCCGAATTATTAAAGAATTAGGAATAAATCGCTAGAGGGGCGGAGACTAGTTTCCCGCCATCAAACTCAGTATACTAACTAGCCAGAAGCGCACGTGGCTCCACCCACAAGCTCATAATTGACACACTAAAGATCTGTTCTAAAGGCCTACTGCTACTGCCACAAATAAATAAAAGTTCTATACCAGCCTCCCTACACTCGCCCCACAAAAAAATTGTTCGGCTCCGACGAACTGAACTTAACATCAATACTCAACCCTAAGGTAAGGTCAACAGTACCACCAAAGTAAATAAACACAGCAAACTCTCCTACCGGGACACGGTCATCATTGCGTAACCGAAACACTCACGCCACGAGATAGACGGCACTACTGATATAATGGAAAAGTTCAAAGGAACGGTGCGGCAGTACGGAACATAATGCGGGAGGCAGAAGGTAAAGTGGGGTCAGTCGACTGTCCAGTCAATGATAAAACATGAGGTCATCCCAAACGTCATTACTATAGATACTTAGGCCTATCCAAAATAAAACCGATACAAAAGATTTAGATCATTCAAAATATCATCATTATATAGTGTGAATAATTAGAACAAACTGAGCACAAGATTAAGTACAGTGCTAAATTACGCTTAACAAGTGCAGCATCCTCTCTCGATAGGAATATCTTATACCATATAAATCAATAGCATGCAGGTTACACAGATTGGCATTATATATGTTACAACATGTGACACTAGAGGCATGCAAAAGTCGTGGCAAGAATAAATGGTATTTCATGATATAATTAGTACAGTCGAGGAATCGTTACTTGGCAACCCGACGTATAAAAAGGCATAAAATTGAACAACAACCCATAAGCCACACAGTGAACATGAAAAGGGCAAATATAGAAAATTGACATTAGAATACGCATGGCTACAAATGAATTAAAAGAGAGCGTTGCAAAAACAGCAAGGGAAAAAGGGAAACATGGTAGACAAAATACACAAAATTGTGGAAAGAACAAAACACAACACATAGGACGTGGAGCTCCAGAACGACACAGGCACATTATAACATTCAACATTATAAGTCATCAGTGCTCAAAGCAATAGAAAAACAAGATGGTCAGCAATAAAGGGAAAAGAAATGGTAATGATCAGTAAATACTTTCCTTAGAGTTAGACATCGTCCTCCAGAGAGGATATTTTTACCGAAATAGTAGCCTGTAGATCTGATCCACACAATACATATTATGAATTCTGATACTTATTAAATTCACAATCATTCTCAAGAGTTTCTCCCACATCTACTTAAACGAAAAATCCTTTTTCTCCAGTTAACGTGTACAGTAGATAATTAAAGTCTATACTGAACATCAGGATACAATTAAAATAGTTAATAGAAACAAGTCAATAAATAATGCAGGTATACAGTATAGTGCGTCCAGCTCTCAACAGTCGGGATAATCACGCAGCTGCCAGAGCGGACCTAGGAAAAATCTCGTGGAGTCCCAGACTCGTTTCCTACGCCAACTCTATTATTACTTGGGATAGGGTTCGGATCTCTCCCAAAACCATTCTTTACTCGCCTTTTACGATCTGGTGAAGTGGGCAAACCAGTGATCCTATTCTTAACTCCCCGGCCCAAGATCGGGTCCCGGAATCACACGGGTGTAGAAAATTAGAAATAGGCTTACCAACATAAATTACATTAGATTACTCCATCCCTCAACTCAAAATCGTAAAATAATACATGGTTATTCAGTACAACTGTTAATTAAAACATAGTTGCACATCGCAAAGTCCTAGGTAACACATGGATTCATAAACCATCATATTCAATATAAATCGTAAAGTGAGCAGTTACCGGTATTGTAGGCAGGATAAAAAGACAGAGAAAAAAACCAATGGAAATTAAAATGCAAGAAAATCATAATAGCACAACGACCAAGTCAAGACCGTTAGGCGTTACAAAGTTTTCTTGATGTTAAAATTAATAAATCCCTGTGTTCCAACACATAGTTTGTAATCCATAAGCTTAACACTATAGGTCATCCAACTGCATGCGCAGCGCCTCAGTCCAGCCATAACAGGTAACAAGAGAGTCACATAGTCTTCACTCATTCATAGTCATACGGTAGTCCTCCAATCTCCAGTCCATAGTCCGTTAAACAGTTCAGCACAGTCCAGTATTAGTAAAGACCAAAGCGGTCTGGTCCGTTAAACAGTTCAGCACAGTCCAGTATTAGTAAAGACCAAAGCGGTCTGGTCCGTTAAACAGTTCAGCACAGTCCAGTATTAGTAAAGACCAAAGCGGTCTGGTCCGTTAAACAGTTCAGCACAGTCCAGTATTAGTAAAGACCAAAGCGGTCTGGTCCGTTAAACAGTTCAGCACAGTCCAGTATTAGTAAAGACCAAAGCGGTCTGGTCCGTTAAACAGTTCAGCACAGTCCAGTATTAGTAAAGACCAAAGCGGTCTGGTCCGTTAAACAGTTCAGCACAGTCCAGTATTAGTAAAGACCAAAGCGGTCTGGTCCGTTAAACAGTTCAGCACAGTCCAGTATTAGTAAAGACCAAAGCGGTCTGGTCCGTTAAACAGTTCAGCACAGTCCAGTATTAGTAAAGACCAAAGCGGTCTGGTCCGTTAAACAGTTCAGCACAGTCCAGTATTAGTAAAGACCAAAGCGGTCTGGTCCGTTAAACAGTTCAGCACAGTCCAGTATTAGTAAAGACCAAAGCGGTCTGGTCCGTTAAACAGTTCAGCACAGTCCAGTATTAGTAAAGACCAAAGCGGTCTGGTCCGTTAAACAGTTCAGCACAGTCCAGTATTAGTAAAGACCAAAGCGGTCTGGTCCGTTAAACAGTTCAGCACAGTCCAGTATTAGTAAAGACCAAAGCGGTCTGGTCCGTTAAACAGTTCAGCACAGTCCAGTATTAGTAAAGACCAAAGCGGTCTGGTCCGTTAAACAGTTCAGCACAGTCCAGTATTAGTAAAGACCAAAGCGGTCTGGTCCGTTAAACAGTTCAGCACAGTCCAGTATTAGTAAAGACCAAAGCGGTCTGGTCCGTTAAACAGTTCAGCACAGTCCAGTATTAGTAAAGACCAAAGCGGTCTGGTCCGTTAAACAGTTCATCACAGTCCAGTATTAGTAAAGACCAAAGCGGTCTGGTCCGTTAAACAGTTCAGCACAGTCCAGTATTAGTAAAGACCAAAGCGGTCTGGTCCGTTAAACAGTTCAGCACAGTCCAGTATTAGTAAAGACCAAAGCGGTCTGGTCCGTTAAACAGTTCAGCACAGTCCAGTATTAGTAAAGACCAAAGCGGTCTGGTCCGTTAAACAGTTCAGCACAGTCCAGTATTAGTAAAGACCAAAGCGGTCTGGTCCGTTAAACAGTTCAGCACAGTCCAGTATTAGTAAAGACCAAAGCGGTCTGGTCCGTTAAACAGTTCAGCACAGTCCAGTATTAGTAAAGACCAAAGCGGTCTGGTCCGTTAAACAGTTCAGCACAGTCCAGTATTAGTAAAGACCAAAGCGGTCTGGTCCGTTAAACAGTTCAGCACAGTCCAGTATTAGTAAAGACCAAAGCGGTCTGGTCCGTTAAACAGTTCAGCACAGTCCAGTATTAGTAAAGACCAAAGCGGTCTGGTCCGTTAAACAGTTCAGCACAGTCCAGTATTAGTAAAGACCAAAGCGGTCTGGTCCGTTAAACAGTTCAGCACAGTCCAGTATTAGTAAAGACCAAAGCGGTCTGGTCCGTTAAACAGTTCAGCACAGTCCAGTATTAGTAAAGACCAAAGCGGTCTGGTCCGTTAAACAGTTCAGCACAGTCCAGTATTAGTAAAGACCAAAGCGGTCTGGTCCGTTAAACAGTTCAGCACAGTCCAGTATTAGTAAAGACCAAAGCGGTCTGGTCCGTTAAACAGTTCAGCACAGTCCAGTATTAGTAAAGACCAAAGCGGTCTGGTCCGTTAAACAGTTCAGCACAGTCCAGTATTAGTAAAGACCAAAGCGGTCTGGTCCGTTAAACAGTACAGCACAGTCCAGTATTAGTAAAGACCAAAGCGGTCTGGTCCGTTAAACAGTACAGCACAGTCCAGTATTAGAAAAGACCAAAGCGGTCTGGTCCGTTAAACAGTACAGCACAGTCCAGTATTAGTAAAGACCAAAGCGGTCTGGTCCGTTAAACAGTTCAGCACAGTCCAGTATTAGTAAAGACCAAAGCGGTCTGGTCCGTTAAACAGTACAGCACAGTCCAGTATTAGTAAAGACCAAAGCGGTCTGGTCCGTTAAACAGTACAGCACAGTCCAGTATTAGAAAAGACCAAAGCGGTCTGGTCCGTTAAACAGTACAGCACAGTCCAGTATTAGAAAAGACCAAAGCGGTCTGGTCCGTTAAACAGTACAGCACAGTCCAGTATTAGTAAAGACCAAAGCGGTCTGGTCCGTTAAACAGTTCAGCACAGTCCAGTATTAGTAAAGACCAAAGCGGTCTGGTCCGTTAAACAGTTCAGCACAGTCCAGTATTAGTAAAGACCAAAGCGGTCTGGTCCGTTAAACAGTTCAGCACAGTCCAGTATTAGTAAAGACCAAAGCGGTCTGGTCCGGTAAACAGTTCAGCACAGTCCAGTATTAGTAAAGACCAAAGCGGTCTGGTCCGCGGCACATCTGCCTTGATTCACGACGAGGCTGCTGCTCGTCGGGTAACACAGGTAACGAAGTGTCGTAATACTCCTGGGTCAGTGTTGACGGACCAATCAGCGTCCTGGGCTCACGGGAGGTCACTCTCCTTTGATGCTCATCATTGCTGCGATGATAGGTGACTATGGGGCTTCCAGCTACGCAGGAGGTAGTAGCTGATCGAGAACTTTGGTTTCGGGTCACAACACTGACATGTCGTCCGCGACGGTTGTCCTGACGGCCACTGGTGTTATGACGGTAGTCCTTTGGTGAGCCATAAGATGCTCCAACACGTGTTTGTCTCGGTCGATATCCTTGATTCTGAGAATGAGAGGAACGGTGATTCAAATGTTTCTTGCCGGCGCCACCACGACTGTTAAAGGACTGATAATCCATGGTCCGGGCGCCACCACGACTGTTAAGGTATCTGTACCCCCTGGACACTAAAATTTTAATTTTAAAAGCAACAAAGATGCCTATCAAGTATGTAAGGTAAAATGAAGTGAAAATAGCAAAATGCAAAAAAAAAAATCAGTTTATGCAAATTAGGTTCCAATATGGCCGCCATGATACTAAAAATAGAACAAAATTTCTAAACGCTCTAACTTACTGAATAATACACTGAAGAAGTTGCAATTCAGCACATACTTTAAAATCAATAAGATCTAGAGGGTGAACTAAAACTTTTGATGTTGCATTAAAAACAAAATTTTTATGAAATTTTTAAAAACATGAGATGTTAAAAAGAGAACAAAATTGATGTTAAGGAGACTAAATGTACCCAAAAACAAAGTTCCACTTTAGATAGAGATTTTGTTTTAGAGCAAACTCTTAAGCATAAACCCAAGCACATTCACAGCAAATTTCAAGTCAATTGAACAAAAACTTTTTGAAATATTCTCCATGAAAGTTTGAAAATGTAGCAAAAATGCAATTTTGAGAAAACGCCAAAAAAAAAAAAAAGAAAAAAAAAAGGGGAAAACATGCATTTAACTCACTTTAATGGCCTCCATCTGAGTACATATCACCTTCTTTTGCTTCTGTTGTGTCCCTGAAGCCTTTTTTTATAGCTCTAATTGCCTTTCTCCGTTTTTTTGCCCTGTCAGAACATTGCTTTGCTGATTGTGTAATCCGTGCGCGGTCGCGCGCGATGCAGCCATTGAGTGTGTATGACCCAGGAAAGCCCAATTTTTCAAATAGTTTTGTTATAGATACAGCACCATCATTAAAATAAGCAACTGCACTATATACTGCCTGCTCAACAGTTTCTTTTTCAGCATAGTACTCTTTGGAACACCTGTCCCAGATAAGTTTATTTAAACATTCGTTGTTGTTCTGAGTTTTTCCATGCAAGCATTTTTTCAAGAAGTTTTCATCTGCTAAATCTTCAAGAATTGGCTTTACACATTCCACTACACTATCAGGCAGACCATTTTTATGTTTGTAGGCTTCAGGATCATTTTTGTATTTGCACCATGAGTCAGTAGGACATAAAGTATGATTAGGCTTTTGAGCTGTCGACGCTATATGTGGAAGAATGGCTCTGATGTCTTGTTGCATTTGCTGCAAATTACCTTTATTGCTACGAATAGCGAAACCATAATAATTTTGTAAAGTGTCAATTTTCTTATTGTTTAATCTGCCCAAGCCTCCCAAACTCTTTCCATCTGCCAATTTCAAACCTTTTTTTTTCATTTACTAGTTTACGAAGTCTTGTCCCACATCTTTTCTGGACGTGCCCAACACATTCCATTTTCTCTACATCTGCACTTTCTCCATAGGGTTTTGATTCATTCACCTTTCTGAATGAAGCAGAATCACCATCCCCTAAATACTGCATATATCTCAACTTCCTCTGTTCCTCTGATCTAGAAAAAATTATCACGGCCCCAACTGCTTCCATTGCTCCAGCGCTACCTGTATGGTTGATTCTACATGCGTGGCTCAACTTCCATTTTTCATATTCCACTGCACCTTTTTGGCCCTCCCAGTGCTTACAACCTTTACAAATATTAGAAAGAACTTCCACATCAAGGCATTTTCCAGTTTGTACAGAAATTGCTGTCACCACACCATGGTGACTGGCATGACCCCGTCGCTGCCAAGTTCCATCGACGGATACTGCACAATCTGTTAACTCTATATCTAGATCTAGGTCTAAATTTGAATCACTTGTTTCCTGTTTGTTGTTTTGATCTCAGTCTGTGCAGCCTTACACATGCTTTCTTTTGCTATCTCTTTACTTGCTGTGTGGATCTTATTGAATACATTTTTGTAATTTCGATGGGTCATTGGAGATGGGCTGTTGAGATAGGTAGAAAAATTTCGCAAGGCCCTGTGTCCTTTACCTAGAGATCTAATGAAGGCTACCATTCTCACATTTACCTCTTTGTGCTTGTTTACAGATCCTGTCTTGCTAGTTTTCAGTGTGGTTTTCCAATCACATTTAGGACAGTTCACATTTATTTCGTGAGCAAACCCGTTTCTGTTCTCGGACAGCTCACACAGTCTGGACAGGCTATGTAAGAGCTAAAAAAGTCAATCAGCAAACCAGAGTCTGTTCTCGGACAGCTCACACAGTCTGGACAGGCTATGTAAGAGCTAAAAAAGTCAATCAGCAAACCAGAGTCTGTTCTCGGACAGCTCACACAGTCTGGACAGGCTATGTAAGAGCTAACAAAGTCAGTCAGCAAACCAGAGTCTGTTCTCGGACAGCGTACACAGTCTGGACAGGCTATGTAAGAGCTAACAAAGTCAATCAGCAACCAGCAGCTCACACAGTCTGGACAGGCTATGTAAGAGCTAAAAAAGTCAATCAGCAAACCAGAGTCTGTTCTCGGACAGCGTACACAGTCTGGACAGGCTATGTAAGAGCTAAAAAAGTCAATCAGCAAACCAGAGTCTGTTCTCGGACAGCTCACACAGTCTGGACAGGCTATGTAAGAGCTAACAAAGTCAATCAGCAAACCAGAGTCTGTTCTCGGACAGCTTACACAGTCTGGACAGGCTATGTAAGAGCTAAAAAGTCAATCAGCAAACCAGAGTCTATTCTCGGACAGCTCACACAGTCTGGACAGGCTATGTAAGAGCTAAAAAGTCAATCAGCAAACCAGAGTCTGTTCTCGGACAGCTCACACAGTCTGGACAGGCTATGTAAGAGCTAAAAAAGTCAATCAGCAAACCAGAGTCTGTTCTCGGACAGCTCACACAGTCTGGACAGGCTATGTAAGAGCTAAAAAAGTCAATCAGCAAACCAGAGTCTGTTCTCGGACAGCTCACACAGTCTGGACAGGCTATGTAAGAGCTAAAAAAGTCAATCAGCAAACCAGAGTCTGTTCTCGGACAGCTCACACAGTCTGGACAGGCTATGTAAGAGCTAACAAAGTCAATCAGCAAACCAGAGTCTGTTCTCGGACAGCTCACACAGTCTGGACAGGCTATGTAAGAGCTAAAAAAGTCAATCAGCAAACCAGAGTCTGTTCTCGGACAGCTCACACAGTCTGGACAGGCTATGTAAGAGCTAAAAAAGTCAATCAGCAAACCAGAGTCTGTTCTCGGACAGCTCACACAGTCTGGACAGGCTATGTAAGAGCTAAAAAAGTCAATCAGCAAACCAGAGTCTGTTCTCGGACAGCTCACACAGTCTGGACAGGCTATGTAAGAGCTAAAAAAGTCAATCAGCAAACCAGAGTCAACTAATATAAAACCACCTTTACTAGATCTTGTTTCACTTTGTTCTTGATGTGGGTTTTGGTCCTCTAATCTTATTTTTTTGGCCGACTGGCATGTGCTTTCCTCAATGTTTATATTATCGGAAATAGGTTGGCTGTTAGATTGTGGAATCTTAAGCTTTGAGTTTGTATGCTTATTGCCATGAAATTTTCGTTTTTTAGCTCTGCAACCTTGTTTGCTATTACCCATGGTGTTTATCATTAAAATGAACAAGCAAAATAGGTTTGAAAATCAAAATGACAGACTCAGTATTGATATATGTTGAACTTGAGGCAAATCTCAGCAGTTTTAGCGTAGGTTTTAGTCCACCAAGCATGGATGCCAAAGTGTAAACAAAACGATTATTTTTGAGTAGCTTCCCTTAACTTTGACTTTCCTTGTTTCCTCTTGATCCACTTAAAGACAAATTTGCATAAACAGAAACAAATTTCAATTAGAGGGTCTGTAAAGTGCATAGTAACCAGATGTAAACAATGGTTTCTAAGGAAATTTTATGAGGAGGGCTATCTGAAATCATGCTCAAATAGCCTTCTAATGGATCCCAATGCATCTGTAACCTGTGTATTTTTAAAGTAGATATGTTTCTCCTTTAAAAAACGTCATAAACTCAACCATAAAAAATCCAAATATTTTAGATGGAACAAGGGGTAGAGACTGATAATCCATGGTCCGGGCGCCACCACGACTGTTAAAGGACTGATAATCCATGGCTCGGGCGCCACCACGACTGTTAAAGGACTGATAATCCATGGCTCGGGCGCCACCAGGACTGTTAAAGGACTGATAATCCATGGCTCGGGCGCCACCACGACTGTTAAAGGACTGATAATCCATGGCTCGGGCGCCACCACGACTGTTAAAGGACTGATAATCCATGGTCCGGGCGCCACCACGACTGTTAAAGGACTGATAATCCATGGCTCGGGCGCCACCACGACTGTTAAAGGACTGATAATCCATGGTCCGGGCGCCACCACGACTGTTAAAGGACTGATAATCCATGGCTCGGGCGCCACCAGGACTGTTAAAGGACTGATAATCCATGGCTCGGGCGCCACCACGACTGTTAAAGGACTGATAATCCATGGCTCGGGCGCCACCACGACTGTTAAAGGACTGATAATCCATGGTCCGGGCGCCACCACGACTGTTAAAGGACTGATAATCCATGGCTCGGGCGCCACCACGACTGTTAAAGGACTGATAATCCATGGCTCGGGCGCCACCACTGCGTGGTCTCTGTTGATCATCACTAAGTCTGCTCGCGTGATGACGGGGATTCAGTTCATCTATGTTTGCACCATATCTGCTAACTACAACATTCGCGCCACGTGATCCGGTCACGTTAATTGCCATGAGTCCCTTTCTACCTTCAACAACATCAAACTCAACCCTCTCTCCATCACCAAGACGTCTAACATATTTCCTGGGATTGTTTCTCACTATGGACGAATGATGTACAAAAATTTCCTCTCTGGTGCCATCAGGGGTAATAAATCCAAAGCCACGTTTGACATTGAACCACTTTACTGTTCCTGTAACCTTGGAGCCGATTACTTTCCTGTCACTTCTTCCTTCATAGTCAGTGGAAATGCTCCTGGAATGGGCTTGACCTCGAGGGTGTAAATCCTTGCGTAACACGCCGCTCCATGCCTGTACGGACGGCGGGGCTTACACTAAAGTCCGAGTTCGGCACCTGAGCGCATACTCTAGCAAAATGACCTTGTGTGCCACACCTAAAGCAGACAGCGCCAGTCCTGCGTTGGACCCGCCCCGCTGATGATCCCAGGTTGTGTCGGTGAGCGTGGGGGCGCGGCCTATCTCCATCGCAGCGAGACTGGCTAATCCTTGGATGTTGCTGTTCGATTAGGAGGCCTGTAAGTTTAGCCACTTGCTTGGATAGCAGCTCGCCCGCCTCATCTTCTGCAGACAGAGCGGTGACCTGGCGTGGGCCAACACTTCTCTCCTCTCCCCCCTCACTATCCCAGTCGTCATCTTCCATCTGTTCTCCCTCCCTCCCTCTGTCTATCGTTTCCCTCCTGTCACCCACACCTATCTCGGTAGGCAGAGAGATGGAACACATTAACCAACGAGTCAGTAAAATGTGACTATATATAGATCTAGAGAGAGAGAGAGAGAGAGAGAGAGAGAGAGAGAGAGAGAGAGAGAGAGAGAGAGAGAGAGAGAGAGAGAGAGAGAGAGAGAGAGAGAGAGAGAGAGAGAGAGAGAGAGAGCAGTTGACTTATCTTCAATTCAAACTTTATTCTAGATCAAATTTAAAAAAAAAAAATTCAGCCTCGAAAGTTTAGGTCGTAATAAGAAAAAGATGAATTCTAGAAAGTTAAAATGTAGGTTGAATAAAAAGGTTAAACAGTTAAATTTTGAACAAGAAAACCTAGATCATAAAACTTGTGAGATATGAAACATTCTAGATCATATTAAAAAAATCCAACCTCAAACGTTAAGGCCTAGATAAAAATAATATAGATTCTTGAAAATAAAGTGTAGGTTGAATAAAAGGGTTAAACATTAACAATTTGAAGGAAAACCTAGATCACAAAACTTTAGTAAATGATACATTCGAAATCATTCCGATAGCGAAGATATAATGCTCAGCCAAGTCTGAGATTCTTCACTCACTGCACAGCTGTCAACATTCATTCTTTTATGTCAATATTGTCACCCACTGATTGAACCTTGCAAAATCTGAGACTCTTCACTCACTCTGCAGCTGTCGACATCCATTCTTTTATGTCAATATTGTCACCCACTGATTGAACCTTGCAAAATCTGAGACTCTTCACTCACTCTGCAGCTGTCGACATCCATTCTTTTATGTCAATATTGTCTCCCACTGATTGAACCTTGCAAAATCTGAGACTCTTCACTCACTGTGCAGCTGTCGACATTCATTCTTTTATGTCAATATTGTCTCCCACTGATTGAACCTTGCAAAATCAAAGCACAGAAAACGGTTGGCCGGCTGGGTTTGAATATATTGGGTTGGCACATGGCACAAATTTTTTTTTCTTTTGGGTTTTACTTAATGCTGATGATGATGATGATGATTCTAACGATACTATTCTTTCAAGGATTTTAAACAATAAATGGAAATAATTTATCGTGTCTAATCCCCTAGTTAATGCATAATATATACTCATCCAAGGAAAGAGATATTTATCATGCATTAGTATCATTATCCAATATATCAGGGGCTGTGCCGACATGAGCAGAGTCAAAATGTCCTACCTGAGATCTGCACAGCATCATAATGTCGTAAGATTGCCAGTCTAATTTGTTAAGGGCGTACAGCAAGTAAAAAGAAACCATGCTTTTGTAACCGTGTTTTAGACAGATCTACTACTAATAAGCGCGTAATACCCACGGTGGTTTGATAAATTTAGAACCACCTATTTACAGCAGCTTGATATCTAATTTACTTGATGTAAAAGGAAAAGTGCATGGGATCTTTTTGTTGTGGAGGAGTTACGAATCTTTAATCTCTTTATCCTGGAATGGCACATTAATGATTGCCATTTACTTGCGCATGATTTCCGCTTCAACAGGGTCCCGGAATTGTCTTGTTTTCGATCTGAAGTGTGTTCCAATCAGTGTGAAGGAACTCAATAGGCTTGGGGAGTGGAGGACTAATTTTCTTGATAAGGATAATAAAATCAAATTGTCAGTTTTTCTTAAATAACAATTTCCTCTTCAAATTAAAAAAAAAAAATCAAACCAAAACGCAACTACATATTCTTAAAGAAATACACGAGAAGAAATCAATATGGTTCCCGCATGTTGCCCCATAAACTAAAAAAATAATATTTTCCAAGAGTTTTTATTTTCATTTTCTTTATACAATTTTTTTGTCCCTAAGCAACGAAATAATCAATTCATTTTTTGCTTAAGTTGTAAACAATATAATTTAATCAAACATAATTAACTTAATTTGGTCACCTCTCTACACTCTACTGGCTCCCACAGTGTCAGCGTGTGTGTCTGTCTGTCTGTCTGTCTGTCTGTACCAACCATCCTAACAGGCCGAAACGTTTCAACAGTTCTGGACACCTCTCTACACTCTACTGGCTCCCACAGTGTCAGCGTGTGTCTGTCTGTCTGTCTGTCTGTCTGTCTGTCTGTCTGTCTGTACCAACCATCCTAACAGGCCGAAACGTTTCAACAGTTCTGGACACCTCTCTACACTCTACTGGCTCCCACAGTGTCAGCGTGTGTCTATCTGTCTGTCTGTCTGTCTGTCTGTCTGTACCAACCATCCTAACGGGCCGAAACGTTTCAACAGTTCTGGACACCTCTCTACACTCTACTGGCTCCCACAGTGTCAGCGTGTGTGTCTGTCTGTCTGTCTGTACCAACCATCCTAACAGGCCGAAACGTTTCAACAGTTCTGGACAGCTCTCTACACTCTACTGGCTCCCACAGTGTCAGCGTGTGTGTCTGTCTGTCTGTCTGTACCAACCATCCTAACAGGCCGAAACGTTTCAACAGTTCTGGACACCTCTCTACACTCTACTGGCTCCCACAGTGTCAGCGTGTGTCTGTCTGTCTGTCTGTCTGTCTGTCTGTCTGTACCAACCATCCTAACGGGCCGAAACGTTTCAACAGTTCTGGACACCTCTCTACACTCTACTGGCTCCCACAGTGTCAGCGTGTGTGTCTGTCTGTCTGTCTGTACCAACCATCCTAACAGGCCGAAACGTTTCAACAGTTCTGGACACCTCTCTACACTCTACTGGCTCCCACAGTGTCAGCGTGTGTCTGTCTGTCTGTCTGTCTGTCTGTACCAACCATCCTAACAGGCCGAAACGTTTCAACAGTTCTGGACACCTCTCTACACTCTACTGGCTCCCACAGTGTCAGCGTGTGTCTGTCTGTCTGTCTGTCTGTCTGTCTGTCTGTCTGTCTGTCTGTCTGTCTGTCTGTACCAACCATCCTAACAGGCCGAAACGTTACAACAGTTCTGGACACCTCTCTACACTCTACTGGCTCCCACAGTGTCAGCGTGTGTCTGTCTGTCTGTCTGTCTGTCTGTCTGTCTGTCTGTCTGTCTGTCTGTCTGTCTGTCTGTCTGTCTGTCTGTACCAACCATCCTAACAGGCCGAAACGTTTCAACAGTTCTGGACACCTCTCTACACTCTACTGGCTCCCACAGTGTCAGCGTGTGTCTGTCTGTCTGTCTGTCTGTCTGTCTGTCTGTACCAACCATCCTAACAGGTCGAAACGTTTCAACAGTTCTGGACACCTCTCTACACTCTACTGGCTCCCACAGTGTCAGCGTGTGTCTGTCTGTCTGTCTGTCTGTCTGTCCGTCTGTCTGTCTATCTGTCTGTCTGTCTGTCTGTCTGTCTGTCGGTTCCAACGATCCTAACAGGCCGAAACGTTTCAACAGTTCTGGACAGCTCTCTACACTCTACTGGCTCCCACAGTGTCAGCGTGTGTGTGTGTCTGTCTGTCTGTCTGTCTGTCTGTCTGTCTGTCTGTCTGTCTGTCTGTCTGTCTGTCTGTACCAAAAATCCTAACAGGCCGAAACGTTTCAACAGTTCTGGACAGCTCTCTACACTCTACTGGCTCCCACAGTGTCAGCGTGTGTCTGTCTGTCTGTCTGTCTGTCTGTCTGTCTGTCTGTCTGTCTGTCTGTCTGTCAGTCTGTCTGTCTGTCTGTCTGTCTGTCTGTCTGTCTGTACCTAAAATCCTAACAGGCCGAAACGTTTCAACAGTTCTGGACACCTCTCTACACTCTACTGGCTCCCACAGTCTATGTGTCTGTCTGTCTGTCTGTCTGTACCAACCATCCTAACAGGCCGAAACGTTTCAACAGTTCTGGACACCCCTGTACACTCTACCGGCTCCCACAGTATCAACGCTAGCTTTTAGTGTATTGTTATAATTTAAAAAAAAAAAAAGAAAGAATTTGAGAATTCCTGAAACTATCCAAGAACTTTGTCTACCTTAGATATCGCTTCATACGGTAATGTTAGCAGATCTGCGTCCACTCGCTGTCCTAGGAGGAAAGATATCGAGTTTTCTTCACGTGCTACCATCCAGGTATTAAATCTGTTTTCTGCTCTATCACCATGACCCCTCGATGGTATTTTATCGATACATTCAAACTGGAGACTTTCAAGAATGAAACCGTCGAGATTTGCTAAGCGCACCATTTAGCACGGTGCTAGTGACCAAATCTTTTATCCTCTATTATGTCTGCTATGTGGATTGCGCGGGCACTAGTTTGAAAGATTAAAAAAAAACAAATCCAAAAAAAACCAAAAAACTGTTCAACTGTCCTGTTTTTACTAGTAGGGAGAAATAGTCATGAAGTCACCTAATAACTGGTTCTGAACAAATTATCAATGAGACTCCTTATACGGCAAGACTGACCAAAGCATTTTAAGAATTAACGACATAATAATCTACCACATATTTGCCGTTATATATCGTGAGGCAAGCTCGTCACTAGATATAACATTACGCGGCGAATCATCTGTTTAGAATCAGTAGTGACTTTACGTTTTCATCCTATTAGAGTTTTATGCTTCAGCCACTATCCTTTTTTTTTTTAAACTGAAGATTTATTGTAGATGATCATATTCTTCCTTACTACTTAGTTCAGTCACGTATGATACTTGTAGAGATGGGAACATGACCTGTTCTATAATTCCCTTACTGTCTTTTTACCAGTAACATGAAAATTACACAAAGATTTACTTTACAAGAAGCATAATCGACGCACACTCAGTGGCTTTTTTTACTCTCTCTCTCTCTCTCTCTCTCTCTCTCTCTCTCTCTCTCTCTCTCTCTCTCTCTCTCTCTTTCTCTCTCTCTCTCTTCATCTCTCTCTCTCTCTCTCCATCTCTCTCTCTGTCTGTCTGTCTGTCTGTCTGTCTGTCTGTCTGTCTGTCTGTCTGTCTGTCTCTCTCTCTCTCTCTCTCTCTCTCTCTCTCTCTCTCTCTCCGGTCTACTGTTTTTATTTTTTTACCTTGAGAAAGATAATATCCAAGCTTTAAGCTACAGGTGCATGGCTAAAAAATAGTGGAGCTCTCTCGAGGACGTTTTGGATCTCTATGCTATGGAAGATTGCAAAGAAACAAAATGGAAACAAAATCCTGCCACATCAGTCTGTTTGTAGATCTGTATCTTGACATAAGAATAAGGATGATACATAATGAAATTAATATTGATTCTGTATCATTTACTTTGGGAGAATTAAGAGAATCGATGAGCAGATGCGATTCAGACATGGAAGTGATGATTGAGGGACGTTAATGAGGTTCAAGAGGCACCTAGCGGCCTGAACCCCCATCTGTCATTATGGTGGGGATAAGATCAAGGTTTGGGATTCAGGGATGGAAGTAATGACTGAAGACGTTAATGAGGTTCAAGAGGCACCTAGCGGCCTGAACCCCCATCAGTCATTATGGTGGGGATAAGATCAAGGTTTGGGATTCAGTGATGAAAGTAATGACTGAAGATATTAATGAGGTTCAAGAGGCACCTAGCGGCCTGAACCCCCATCTGTTTTTATGGTGGGGATAAGATCAAGGTTTGGGATTCAGATATGGAAGTGATGACTGCAAAAGTTAATGAGGTTCAAGAGGCACCCAACGACCTGAACCCCCATCAGTCATTATCGTGGGGATAAGATGAAGATTTGGGATTTAGGGATGGATGTAATGATTGAAGATGTTAATGAAGTTCAAAAGGCACCTAGCGGCCTGAACCCCCATCAGTCACTATGGTGGGGATAAGATCAAGGTTTGAGATTTAGACAAAGAAGTAGTGACTGAAAACGTTAATGAGGTTTAGGAGGCACCTAGCAGCCCGAACCCTCATCAGTCATTGTGGTGGGGATAAGATCAAGGTTTTGGATTCAAGGATGGAAGTAATGACTGAAGACGTTAATGAGGTTCAAGAGGCACCTAGCATCCCGAACCCTCATCAGTCATTATGGTGGGGATAAGATCAAGGTTTTGGATTCAAGGATGGAAGTAATGACTGCAAAAGTTAATGAGGTTCAAGAGGCACCTAGCGACCTGAACCCCCATCAGTCATTATGGTGGGGATAAGATCAAGGTTTGGGATTCAGACATAGAAGTAATGACTGAAGACGTTAATGAGGTTCAAGAGGCACCTAGCGGCCTGAACCCCCATCAGTCATTATGATGGGATTAAGATCAAGATTTGCGATTCAGACAAAGAAGTTATGATTCAAGGAGTTAATGAGGTTTAAGAGGCACCTAGCGACCTGAACCCCCATCAGTCATTATGATGGGGATAAGATCAAGGTTTGGGATTCAGACAAAGAAGTAATGACTGAAGAAGTACATGAGGTTCAAGAGGCACTTAGCGGCCTTAACGCTCATCAGTCATTATGGTGTGGATAAGATCAAGGTTTGAGGTTCAGACAAAGAAGTTATGATTCAATAAGTTAATGAGGTTCAAGAGGCACCCAGCGGCCTGAAATCCCATCAGTCATTATGGTGGAGATAAGATGAAGGTTTCGGATTTAAGGATGGATATAATGACTGAAGATATTAATGAGGTTCAAGAGGCACCTAGCAGCCCGAACCCTCATCAGTCATCATGGTGGAGATAAGATTAAGGTTTGGGATTCAGACATGGAAGTAATGACTGAAGACGTTAATGAGGTTCAATAGGTACTTAGCGGCCTGAACCCCCATAAGTCATTATGGTGGAGATAAGATCAAGGTTTGGGATTCAGACATGGAAGTAATGACTGAAGACGTTAATGAGGTTCAATAGGTACTTAGCGGCCTGAACCCCCATAAGTCATTATGGTGGAGATAAGATCAAGGTTTGGGAATCAGGGATGAAGTTAATTACTGAAGAAGTTAATCAGGTCCAAGAGGCACATAGGGGCGTGAACCCCTCCATCAGTCGTTATGATGGAAATAATATTAAGGTTTGGGATTCAAACATGGAATTAATGTTTAAGACGTTAATGAGGTTCAAGAGGCACCTAGCAGCCTGAACCACCATCAGTCATTATGGTGGGGATAAGATCAAGGTTTGGGATTCAGACATGGAAGTAATGACTGAAGACGTTAATGAGGTTCAAGAGGCACCTAGCGACCTGAACCACCATCAGTCATTATGGTGGGGATAAGATCAAGGTTTGGGATTCAGACATGGAAGTAATGACTGAAGACGTTAATGAGGTTCAAGAGGCACCTAGCGACCTGAACCCCCCATCAGTCATTATGGTGGGGATAAGATCAAGGTTTGGGATTCAGACATGGAAGTAATGACTGAAGAAGTTAATGAGGTTCAAGAGGTACCTAGTAGTCTGAACCACCATCAGTCATTATGGTGGGGATAAGATCTAGGTTTGGGATTCAAGGATGGAAGTAATGACTGAAGACGTTAATGAGGTTTAGGAGGCACATAGCGGCATGAACCCCCATCAGTCATTATGGTGGGGATAAGGTCAAGGTTCGGGATTCAGACTTGGAAGTTATGATTGATATAATAAGTTTTCATTTATCAGTCTCTCAGACACCAAACGATCTCAAAAAGTCTTTTGTAAATTGAAACAAACTTTATTAACTTGAACAAAATTTGAGTTGGCCCTGCCACATTGGTTTTCATCAGCAACAACAAGAACAAATCAAGAGTAACTTGCCCCTAATTAACGGCTTTTTCGTCTTAGGGGAAACAATCCCACTATTTTCGCGTTTCTCATTCACGGAAAAGAGTTGTCTTCCCTTATTATCTTCAACATTCTCCCCACCTTAGACTGATCCAAGAGCAAGTCTAACAAATTCAATACATGAAACAACCCAAATACCATTTCAATATTCAACAACAAAATGTTCCTGTACTTACTTAATCAAGGTTTCAATTAACAATACCAAATTAAGTATTCAGAAACTGAATACCATTGTCTATTCCTAATAAATGCTTACTTAGTATTCAGCAACATTGTTAAGTGACTCCCCAAAAAAACACAAATCTTCAAGTGGATTTTTCCAACGGCAGTTACAAGTTATTTTTAAGGATTCACCTCAAACCCCATTCGAATGCCATACAAAGAACCATAAACAAGCAAATAAAGGTCAAACATACCCTTTAAGGCTTAATCGAAAGATAAATATCGTAATCAAACTTCTAACCCCTCCAGACAATAATATCTTCATAAGGCTCTGAACTGAAAATGTAATCCCTGTAACAACCAATAGCACAATCTTTAAAGTCAGGAATGTGATAGTTATGTATGCTTAGATTTCAAACAAACCCATTGAAATGTTGAAATATAGCCTACAAATAAATCAACATTAAACATCATCAAATTGTCTGATCTACCAGTATTGATACAGCTCAAATCAACCCATGAATTGTAATCATCAATCAATGCTATGCAATATCGTATATGTGAATTAAACAGAATCAATCATGGACCCGTCCATAAAGGTAGTTCCCCACAAATAATGTCACAAGTCAAGTTTCTCTCTGGGTTTGATTGTTCTCCCCCTGCGTGAAATCATTTGCTCTTCTTGGCTGGAGAAGGCTTTGGCTCGATCCGTTTTCCCTGCCTCCTCAGGTGAGTCAGAGAGACCGCAAGTCTCTGGAACGTCAGTTTCATCTAAGAATTCGAGTCTAGGCAGTTTCTGAACAGCTCTACATATCATACCCTTATTGGTTTTCAACTCAACCGCTCTGACATGTCCATCTTTTCCTGGAAACAATTTTGTTACAATACCCATGGGCCACAGAAGCCTAGACTTTGTCTCATTTCTCACCAGTACCACACTGCCGATCTTCAAATCAGAATTGGGTTTCTTCAAACTCATTGGAGGCAAACTCCTAAGATATTCCTCTCTCCAAATGTCCCCAAACATGTCAACATAGTGAGACTGACATTCATCTCTGAGAATAAGGTCATTAACCTCTCCACTAAACTCTCCAGTGTTAACTGAATTCATAGGGGTTCTTCTACCAAGTAAGAAGTGTCAGGGAGTGAGGGGGTTTCTAGTCTCACCAAAATAAGTCAAAGGTCTAGAATTAATGCAAGCCTCAATTTCATGCAATACCGTCTCTAACTGGGACCTTGTTACCAAACTCTTCCCCAGGGATTTCTTCAATGCAGACTTAACTGATCTAATCAGCCTCTCCCACCACGCTCCCCACCATGGAGCAAGTGGCGCACTAAATTTCCAAATCAAAGGGTTACCACTTTTCTTCCTGAGAAAGTTATCTGATGCATGAAAGGTTTTTGCATTGTCTGAGTAAATCACAAAAGTAGTGCTGGGGTCTACCCGATTTTTGTACTACCCGTCGAGTATCGGGACCCGAGGTGAAGGGTACCGCGGGCACGGCACACCCCGATCCGTGGCACGGTGCGCTGCCGATCCGAGAGCCTAAAATTAAATCTAGGGACTCGGCACTGAATGCAGGTGAAGGCTCTCGAGTCATCGAGTCGCAGCTAAAACGGCACACCTCTAAAGCCCCCTTCAGACGCACAGTTTTTTGTGTCCGGTAAAGCCATCCGGTTAGTCCATGAGAATAAAAATAGTAGTGCAAAGAAGCGGCTTGACAAAAATCGTACCGGATAGCTTGATATCTGGCGCAGCTAGATATTTCCCATCCGGTGGACATCCACTGAACTGGGGCACTGGCGCCTCGAGGTCTTTACTTTGATCTTGCCGCGCGCGGAGCTAAAAATACGAATAAAAATAGTTTGAATTACTGGTCCAATCTAAAAATTAATACGATTTTCGTGATCAGCGACCTTCAATTAGTCTAATTTACGCGAGGAACAGAATTTAACGATAAATTAAAAAATAAAAAATTCGAAATCATGTTAATCATCCTCCATTTTTGTGAACGTTTTGAATTTCGCGCGAACTAGATACGACAACCCAATGATGTCATCATCTAGGCCAAGATTTGAATGATCAGGTCAACTGATATCCAACTGATGTATGTAAACGGTCATATGATTGCTAATCCGGTTAGTGTCAGTTTCAACTGACCGGATGGCTTTACCGGATACAAAAAACTGTACATCTGAAGGGGGCTTAACACTTTCCGGCACCTTTTGTAAACGCACACACACAGATATACCCACATGCGCCAGTCCATAGCCTACAGTGTCACACACATGTTTTGGCTTAGTGCCGGTCGTATCTAAAAATGTAGATTAGACCTCGGCTGCATTGTGTAAAAAATAATTCCTTAGGGAAAAAAAACTGGCCAATGGCTCAATGAGCGTCAGTCAAGATTAGTTTTTATTCGTTGTTGTTTTGTTTTATTCTATTTTGTCATTTTCTTTTTTCCGTTTCTTTTTGCTTCTCATTGACTTTTTATTATCTCAGTTTGTCTGGATATAATTAAAGTTTTATCTGTATATAGGCATGCATTATCATTCAATTAATATTAAAAGGACAGAAGACTAAGATGATAAGATGATAAGCTATGATTGCATCATTTACGACAAGCTTCTGTTCTTTAATATACACTTATTTATAGTTTGACTTTCACATTAAACGTAACATGACACAAACTCCCCCCCCCCCCAAAAAAAAAAAAAAAAAAAAAAAAATAATCTAAATATGAATCTTATTATTTTTTTTTTTCTTAAATGACAATAATAAAAAAAATTATAAGCTGAGCGTGCTGAAATTTATTAGGCCTAAGTATAATAATTCAAACAACAAATAAAGACCAGCAGCAATCAGATTTAGCTCATTTAACAAAAATGCAACAAAATGAAAATGATTGTTTAGTGAGCAGAACTAAATTTCATTAAAAAGTATAAACTCGTTATTTTAAAGCGCAATAAGTCATAAGAACAGCAGTGTAATAACATGAAGACAAAGCAAAAAAAGGAGAGGATGATTCTAATCAGAGCAGAGAAGAATGAGGAGACCGGTGTAGTGTCTACTGTATAGTGTGCATTGATTAACACTATAGGCCTAATACAAATCTCTCAAAGATTGCGGTCTTTTACTGTGAAGAGTGTCTGGTTTTTTTGTTTTGTTTTTTTTTTTAGATCTTTATTTGTTATCATTCCCCTTCCCCTAAATTTCCCTTGAGCAGCGCTGACACCCTCCCCCCCCCACACACACACATACACAAATACACACACAGTCAGAGATCGTGCCGACTGCTGAAAGTTCTATCTCAAACAAAAATTTGTCGCCTACTTGTCTGCACAGAATCAGTTCAAAATCGAAGGTAGGCATGAGACAATGAGAAACTAGCACCGATCCCACGGCACGGCACGGCACGGCACGGCATGGCACAGTACCGCGTACCGTGCATCTACACGATGTGCCGTGGGTGTCGCTGCGTGCCGCGGGTAGGGTACCGATCCGTGCCGGTAGCCCCAGCACTACACAGAAGGCATTCCCCCCCTTGCTGCAAACCTTTTAAGGGTCAAAATAAAATCTTCGACTGACAGTGAATCAACCAGTTCAACGTGAACCGCCCTGATCACTGCCCAAGTAAACAATGCAATGTATAGTTTTCTGTCCCCAGTGTCTGAGCAAAACAATGGTCCAGCATGATCAACTCCACAGATCGAAAAGGGGGGAGATTTCTTGATCCTGTCTTCTGGGAGTGGAGAAACAATTTGTTGACATGGTCTACTGTCTTGTCTTTGACAATTGATGGACACTTTGCAAATCTTTTTTGCTATTGTTCTTAGTGCCAGAATCCAGTACTTGCCTCTCACTGCTGTTATTAGTGTGTTCACTCTCGCATGTTTCATCAGTTCGTGGTGATCCTTCACAAGCAGGTAAGTAATGTGGCACTTTGGCAGTAAAACTGGGTGCTTTTCATCATACAGTAAAGCAGGAGCTTTCTCAAGCCTTCCATAGATCCTAACCAATCCGTCCTCTCCAATAAACGGCGACAGCTGGTAAATGGAGGATGTCTTTCGTACGCATTTGCCATTCTTGAGATCAGAAATCTCTGAATTGTAGAACTCATTCTGTACACTTTTGAGAATCATGATTCTACCTGCCTCAATTTCTGCTGGTGATGATTCTCTTCCTTGAGGACATCTGGCATTCTTTACAAACCTAAGAATCCAGGCCATTACTCGAACCGCTCGGGTGAGTCTTGAAAATCTGTCAAAATCTATCCGGCTCTCTATCTGCGTGGAAACTGCTGCCATGATTTCGGTTGCCTGACTCTCTTGTTCTTCATCACTTGTGTTCTCTGCTCCTTGTTCCTCATTAGTCTCGAAGACATCTAGTGTCTCTTCAGCAAAGTCTGTCTTAGTGTTAGTAAGGCTTCCTTCCACAGCCTTGAGGTCATCAAATCTTCAGCGCCCAAGCCACGAGTGAGAAGGTCAGCGGGATTCTCCTTCCCAGGACAGTGTTTCCAATCAGCGGAGTTTGTCAGCATTTGAATTTCTTGAACTCGATTTCTGACGAATTGCTTCCACTTGTGCGCATCGCTCTGTATCCACTTTAAAGCAATTTCAGAGTCTGTCCAACAACTGAAGGAACAGCTTTCCAGATCTAACTCCAAGGCTGAACTAATGAATCTCACCAACCTGGCACCAAGCAGAGCAGCCAACAATTCCAATCTGGGCAAAGTGATTCTTTTCAGTGGTGCAATCTTGACCTTGGACATCACCAATGAAACTGCTGAGCACTTGTCTGTTGTGGTTTTCAAGTAGACGTACCATCCATAGGCCTTTTCAGAAGCATCGGCGAAGACACTGAGCTCTTTCTCTTCAATGTCGTTCCATGGTATTGCTGAGATGTGACGCGGAATTTTCCAACTTCTCATCTCTGTCATCCCATCAATCCATTTCTTCATCCGATCTTGATATTCAGCCGGGAGAATTTCATCCCACTCGAGGCCTCTCTTCCATATGTCCTGGAATATAATCTTGAGAGTAATAGTGAAAGGTGTGGCACCTCCAAGGGGGTCAAACATTCTGGCAATCAGACTGAGCAATTTTCTCTTTGTGAACAAAACTGTTCTTTCTATTTAAAAAGTTTCAAAGGAAAAACTATCCTCATCCGTAATCCATGAGATTCCTAGGATCTTTGTGCATGGCACTTCCACATGTTCGTTGAAGGATTTACTCACCGATTCCCTCATCATGCCACTATTTGACGTCCATTTGGCAAGTGGGAATCCTCCTTCATTCAAAATCTGCGTTGCCTCTGTTTTCAAGTTCATGAGCTCTTGTTCTGTGTCAGCCCCAGTGAGCCAATCATCAACATAAAGGTTATTGGTTAACTCTTCCACGGTCCTTGTTCTGTGTCAGCCCCAGTGAGCCAGTCATCAACATAAAGGTTGTTGGTTAACTCTTCCACGGTCCTTGTTCTGTGTCAGCCCCAGTGAGCCAATCATCAACATAAAGGTTGTTGGTTAACTCTTCCACGGTCCTTGTTCTGTGTCAGCCCCAGTGAGCCAGTCATCAACATAAAGGTTGTTGGTTAACTCTTCCACGGTCCTTGTTCTGTGTCAGCCCCAGTGAGCCAGTCATCAAAATAAAGGTTGTTGGTTAACTCTTCCACGGTCCTTGTTCTGTGTCAGCCCCAGTGAGCCAGTCATCAACATAAAGGTTGTTGGTTAACTCTTCCACGGTCCTTGTTCTGTGTCAGCCCCAGTGAGCCAGTCATCAACATAAAGGTTGTTGGTTAACTCTGCCACGGCCCTTGTTCTGTGTCAGCCCCAGTGAGCCAATCATCAACATAAAGGTTATTGGTTAACTCTTCCACGGCCCTTGTTCTGTGTCAGCCCCAGTGAGCCAGTCATCAACATAAAGGTTGTTGGTTAACTCTTCCACGGTCCTTGTTCTGTGTCAGCCCCAGTGAGCCAGTCATCAACATAAAGGTTGTTGGTTAACTCTTCCACGGTCCTTGTTCTGTGTCAGCCCCAGTGAGCCAGTCATCAACATAAAGGTTGTTGGTTAACTCTTCCACGGCCCTTGTTCTGTGTCAGCCCCAGTGAGCCAGTCATCAACATAAAGGTTGTTGGTTAACTCTTCCACGGTCCTTGTCTTTTCAAACTTTGACAAGTGAAACTTCTGGGTAGCATTTAGAAGAAAGGGGCTACTTGTATTTCCGAAAATAACCCTTTCAAATCTCATTATTCTTATCTGGTCATTTACATCCCATAGGAATCTTTGTGTGAGTTAGTCACACTTGTTTAATTCGATTTGTAGGAATGCTTTAACGATATCAGCCGTGAGGCCATACCTCCATCTTCTGAATCTTAGCAAGGTTTGGGCCAAATTAGGAATCAGATTTGGATTTGAGTTCATACAGTCGTTAAGAGAAATCCCATTCTCTCCTTTACAAGAAGCGTCAAAGCCCGGCCTCACTGTAGTTGAGGTACTTGCCTCCCTCACCACAGGTCTATGTGGGAGATAGAATGTTGGATTGGATGTCTCTTCCTTTTGATTCTGAATCTCTCCTATGATTCCATTCTTCTGTAAATCTTCCAATACAGCATCATAACGGGCTTTCATGTCTGGATTCTTGTTCAACTTCTTTGATAAACTGTTCAGTCTACCAAGGGCCTGTGTTTTGTTATTCATCAGAGTTTCTTTGCAAGAGGTATCCCTCCATGGTAATTTCACTGTGTACCTCTCACCATTCCATTTGATCTCTTTGTTGAAATTGTCTAACATCTTGTCATCTTCTGGTTGTTCAGGGCCTATCCCAATTGAGTCTAAATCCCAAATCCTTCTTACCTCTGTTTCTGATACTGCCATCTCTGTCTGACAAAACAAAGACCTAGTCTTAGAGGCGTTGTTCATGCTTTGATCATGATTTTGCTCAGACCTAGACCTGTCATTGTACCAAACTCCAGATAGCATCCACCCAAAAGCTGTTTCTTGGGCAACTAAGCCACTTGTTGACTTCAAACAATTGTTTTTCATTAAGGCCCAGTAATTGTCAAGACCAATCAAAATGTCAATTTTGACTGATCTTCCTTTACCGTAGTCCTCTTCAAAAGGGATCCATGCAAAAGCATCTAAAATATCATATGGAACACGAGAGCGATACATTGAACAACAAATCACATTCATTCCAATCAATTTCACTGTATCTTTATTTACTTTCATCTCAAAGATATCTCTCAACTTTTCTTCTCTAACTGTCTCTTCTTCTGCAAAGCAACACTATGTTAGACTCTTTTTACCCATGTTTCTCAGCCCTAGCTTATCACCACATGTCTTGGTCACAAAGGACCGATCTGCACCACTGTCGAACATGACGTTGACACCCACACCATGTATCTTTGTTTTCACAACCTGCATAACAGTCTTAAGTGTCTTAGAATTAGCATAAGAAAGCCCAATGTGGTTGGTGTCATTGTCATGCCCGACCGTGGAATGTAAAACTGAGTTTTCTCTCTTGGGCTCTGTGTTATTGCTGGAGGAGCGTTTTTTGACATAATACTGCATGATGCTTCCCCTTACAAAAGTAGCAATGTTTCTGGCAATTTCTCGCAAGCTGCTGGCTGCCCAAGCATATAAAACAAAGTCCAAGTCTCATTATTTCCTCCTTTCTCTGATCTAAATTCATGTCTTTGATTTCTGGGCATTGGTCTGAAAAATGTCCTCTCTTGCAGAACACACAAGTAGCTCTATTGTTCTTAGTACTTGTACTTCCACTGCTGAGAAAAGCAGCCGTCATCCCAGCGTCCCCTTTCTGATCAGGCACACGAGGGTGTCTGGTACCCCCACTAGTCGATGGGTCTGGCATCGGGTCGAAAGTCTGTGATCTCTCTGTTTCTGATCGTGTTTCTTGGATTCAGGCACACGAGGGTGTCTGGTACCCCCACTAGTCGATGGGTCTGGCATTGGGTCGAAAGTCTGTGATCTCTCTCTCCGTCGAATCTCATCATGTAAAAAGTCCAACAGAAAGGTCAAGTTCCCTCCCTGTCCCTCTCCTACCCTCGCTCACTCAAGACGAATGTGGGTAGGTAGCTGGCGTAGCTCCAGCGGTGTGAGCACCACACCGTATGTAGTTCCATCCACCCCAAGGTTCTCCAGGCTCCTGACATAATGCAGCCTCCACAAGTTGCTGGATCCGTTGGTCGAGATAGGCTGCATCTTCAGCAGTTGCTGTATGTGCCCGAAAATAATTCTTTCTTTTCTACCGAAACGTTTCTCTAGGATGGACTTGGCCGTTGTGTAGTTTTCGGTAGTGAGCGAAAGACCTGCGATGGCTGCGGCAGCTTCTCCCTGCAGTAGAGACTGCAGGTATGTAAAGTTGTTGACCACTGGAAGGTCGGATTGGTCGATGGCAGCAGTGAATTTGTTCCAAAACGGCTGCCATTGCGTGTAGTCACCAGAGTATTTTGAAATTTCTAACTTGGGTAACTTCGTTGTCTGGTTGCGGTTCCCATGTCACATGGCATCAGCAGATCTCAAGTCATCTTCTACCTGTTGGTCTGAAGCAGGAATAGACCTAGCGGTAGCCTTATTCTTGCTCATTAAAAGTTCCTTTGCTTTTATGAGTGGTATAGTTCTCCTATCAATAAATTCAGATTCTTGTGCAATGTCACTTTCCAGTTCTTCTACACTAAGGTAAGATTCAACCTTAAACTGTGCTTCATGTAAATTCTTAAGTTTCATTTCAGAATCATTTATGCTGTGTTGAATTTCAACTTCTGTAACATCAGTCTTATTTATTATTTGATCTTAAGAACCTGAAACTTTTGTAAGCCAAGCCTTAGCTGATGCTCTTCGTTTCTTGGCTTCCTCCATGGTTAGACCTATCAGATCAGCTATCACAGGATATCTGGGTCTATTCTGATAATTCTAGGATTCTTAGCTTTGGTCTAGATTCTCTGGATTTTCCATGTAGATCACTACACACTAAAGAATGTGTCTTTTGATATATATATATATATATATATATATATATATATATATATATATATATATATATATATATATATATATATATATATATATATATATAATCTAGGAATGTGGCACCCTAGCCTTAAATTTCTATTTCTGTGAGTGTCACTCATAGAATGCTACACTGAGGAATGTGTTTTCAATTTTGTCTTCAACTTCAAATTCTAGATTCAGATCTAGATCTATGATTCTTTAAATCACAGTAATAGTGACTTCCGTTTCTAGATCTAGCCTTCAGAAGTTCTTTAAAATAAAGACAGGCTTCAGACTTAAACCAACTCCAACAGTTCGTAAATCAAAGTCAAAGGTTTGGTTTCAATCAATGAGGAATGGATGCAAGCCGCACAACGCTGAGCCGAGGTCAATCTCAGGACGGCTGAGTCTAGCCTTGGTCAATTCTAGATCTTGTCTGGATCAAGTTCTTCAAAGTCTTGCACATCCCATCCCGGGTTTCGGCACCATTTAATAAGTGTTCATTTCTCAGTCTCTCAGACACCAAACGATCTCAGAAAGTCTCTTGTAAATTTAAACAAACTTTATTAACTTGAACAAAATTGGAGTTGCCCCTGCCACATTGGTTTTCATCATCATCATCATCATCATCATCATCAACAACAAGAACAAATCAGAGTAACTTGCCCCTAATTACCGCGTTACTCATTCACCGAAAAGCGTTGTCTTCCATTATTATCTCCAACATTTGAAGACGTTAATGAGGTTCAAAAGGCACCTAGCGGCCTGAAGCCCCATCAGTCATTATGGTGGGGATAAGATCAAGGTTTGGGATTCAGACATAGAAGTAATGACTGAAGACGTTAATGAGGTTCAAGAGGCACCTAGCGGCCTGAACCCCCATCAGTCATTATGGTGGGGATAAGATCAAGGTTTGGGATTCAGACATAGAAGTAATGACTGAAGACGTTAATGAGGTTCAAGAGGCACCTAGCGACCTGAACCCCCATCAGTCATTATGGTGGGGATAAGGTCAAGGTTTGGGATTCAGACATGGAAGGTTCCACCTAACCTGCTCTAGCCCTAGCAGAGACTGGTGGTTGTCGCTGTGTTCCACCTAACCTGCTCTATCCTTGGCAGAAACTGGTGGTGATGGTTGTGTTCCACCTAACCTGCTATATCCTTGGCAGAGACTGGTGGTGATGTTTGTGTTCCACCTAACCTGCTCTAGCCCTGGCAGAGACTGGTGGTTGTCGGTGTGTTCCACCTAACCTGCTCTAGCCCTGGCAGAGACTGGTGGTTGTCGGTGTGTTCCACCTAACCTGCTCTATCCCTGGCAGAGACTGGTGGTGATGGTGGTTGTGTTCCTCCTAACCTGCTCTATCCCTGGCAGAGACTGGTGGTGGTGGTTGTGTTCCACCTAACCTGCTCTATCCCTGGCAGAGACTGGTGGTGGTGGTAGTGTTCCACCTAACCTGCTCTATCCCTGGCAGAGACTGGTGGTGGTGGTTGTGTTCCACCTAACCTGCTCTATCCCTGGCAGAGACTGGTGGTGATGGTAGTGTTCCACCTAACTTGGTCTATCCCTGGCAGAGACTGGTGGTGGTGGTAGTGTTCCACCTAACCTGCTCTATCCCTGGCAGAGACTGGTGGTGATGGTAGTGTTCCACCTAACCTGCTCTATCCCTGGCAGAGACTGGTGGTGGTGGTTGTGTTCCACCTAACCTGCTCTATCCCTGGCAGAGACTGGTGGTGGTGGTAGTGTTCCACCTAACCTGCTCTATCCCTGGCAGAGACTGGTGGTGATGGTTGTGTTCCACCTAACCTGCTCTATCCCTGGCAGAGACTGGTGGTGGTGATGGTTGTGTTCCACCTAACCTGCTCTATACGTGGCAGAGACTGGTGGTGGTGATGGTGGTGGTGATGGTAGTGTTCCACCTAACCTGCTCTATCCCTGGCAGAGACTGGTGGTGATGGTAGTGTTCCACCTAACCTGCTCTATCCCTGGCAGAGACTGGTGGTGGTGATGGTAGTGTTCCACCTAACCTGCTCTATCCCTGGCAGAGACTGGTGGTGGTGGTTGTGTTCCACCTAACCTGCTCTATCCCTGGCAGAGACTGGTGGTGGTGATGGTTGTGTTCCACCTAACCTGCTCTATCCCTGGCAGAGACTGGTGGTGGTGATGGTTGTGTTCCACCTAACCTGCTCTATCCCTGGCAGAGACTGGTGGTGATGGTAGTGTTCCACCTAACCTGCTCTATCCCTGGCAGAGACTGGTGGTGATGGTAGTGTTCCACCTAACCTGCTCTATCCCTGGCAGAGACTGGTGGTGGTGATGGTAGTGTTCCACCTAACCTGCTCTATCCCTGGCAGAGACTGGTGGTGATGGTAGTGTTCCACCTAACCTGCTCTATCCCTGGCAGAGACTGGTGGTGGTGATGGTTGTGTTCCACCTAACCTGCTCTATCCCTGGCAGAGACTGGTGGTGATGGTAGTGTTCCACCTAACCTGCTCTATCCCTGGCAGAGACTGGTGGTGATGGTTGTGTTCCACCTAACCTGCTCTATCCCTGGCAGAGACTGGTGGTGATGGTTGTGTTCCACCTAACCTGCTCTATCCCTGGCAGAGACTGGTGGTGGTGATGGTTGTGTTCCACCTAACCTGCTCTATCCCTGGCAGAGACTGGTGGTGATGGTTGTGTTCCACCTAACCTGCTCTATCCCTGGCAGAGACTGGTGGTGGTGATGGTAGTTTTCCATCTAACCTGCTCTAGCCCTGGCTTCACGGAATCCCGTCTCCAGGGTTCTGCTGGATACTCAGGAGGCCTTGAGCTAACCATAGAACAGTCATACTAATATATTATATGCAGTCTTATTGTCCCTGTCTCTGTCTATCTCTCTCTCTCTCTCTCTCTCTCTCTCTCTCTCTCTCTCTCTCTCTCTCTCTCTCTCCCTCTCCTCTTAACGTCCAGAACAGACAGTGACAAAAGATATATTTCACCACATCTTTACGTCACGATCAGCTCTAATTTCTATGTTCTTGCAGCTTTGTGTTCTCTCTCTCTCTCTCTCCCTCTCTGCACCGGGAAAACCCTATTGACGCTTCACCCTCGCACTCCGGTCTGTCTCTAGTTCTGTCTTCACTGCTTTCTGTGACATAAGGTTAGACCCGATTAGTGGCGCCGTTTTAATAAACATAAAAAAAAAATTACTAGCGACCGTCAGGCCTCAGAATTATCCGCGGATCCGCAGAAATCCGTGGTTGGGAATAACCGCGGATGGAACAAAACAATTATATTTTTCATTGATAATCCGCGTTTTTTTTTTTTTAATGAATAATTAAAAAAAAAATTACTGGATGTTAAGCGCAGATTCGGCTGTAGTCGGCTGGGATCGGTATCCGAACTCCCCACTACCCCCATCTTTTGGGGGTAGTGGTGACTCTGGAGCCCTTATCTGCCCTAGACTCTTCTCCTACCTCAGCGCATCACCTCGGGTATCACTATCATGTGAAACATCTTTTCCCGGGGTAGTGGTGACTCTGGAGTCCTTATCTGCCCTAGACTCTTCTCCTACCTCACACACCTCGGGTAAATCATGTGAACATCTTTTGGGGGTAGTGGTGACTCTGGAGCCCTTATCTGCCCTAGACTCTTCTCCTACCTCACACACCTCGGGTAAATCATGTGAACATCTTTTGGGGGTAGTGGTGACTCTGGAGTCCTTGTCTGCCCTAGACTCTTCTCCTACCTCACACACCTCGGGTAAATCATGTAAACATCTTTTGGGGGTAGTGGTGACTCTGGAGTCCTTGTCTGCCCTAGACTCTTCTCCTACCTCACACACCTCGGGTAAATCATGTAAACATCTTTTGGGGGTAGTGGTGACTCTGGAGCCCTTATCTGCCCTAGACTCTTCTCCTACCTCACACACCTCGGGTAAATCATGTAAACATCTTTTGGGGGTAGTGGTGACTCTGGAGCCCTTATCTGCCCTAGACTCTTCTCCTACCTCACACACCTCGGGTAAATCATGTGAACATCTTTTGGGGGTAGTGGTGACTCTGGAGTCCTTGTCTGCCCTAGACTCTTCTCCTACCTCACACACCTCGGGTAAATCATGTGAACATCTTTTGGGGGTAGTGGTGACTCTGGAGTCCTTGTCTGCCTTAGACTCTTCTCCTACCTCACACACCTCGGGTAAATCATGTGAACATCTTTTGGGGGTAGTGGTGACTCTGGAGTCCTTGTCTGCCCTAGACTCTTCTCCTACCTCACACACCTCGGGTAAATCATGTGAACATCTTTTGGGGGTAGTGGTGACTCTGGAGTCCTTGTCTGCCCTAGACTCTTCTCCTACCTCACACACCTCGGGTAAATCATGTAAACATCTTTTGGGGGTAGTGGTGACTCTGGAGTCCTTGTCTGCCCTAGACTCTTCTCCTACCTCACACACCTCGGGTAAATCATGTGAACATCTTTTGGGGGTAGTGGTGACTCTGGAGTCCTTATCTGCCCTAGACTCTTCTCCTACCTCACACACCTCGGGTAAATCATGTAAACATCTTTTGGGGGTAGTGGTGACTCTGGAGTCCTTGTCTGCCGTAGACTCTTCTCCTACCTCACACACCTCGGGTAAATCATGTAAACATCTTTTGGGGGTAGTGGTGACTCTGGAGTCCTTGTCTGCCCTAGACTCTTCTCCTACCTCACACACCTCGGGTAAATCATGTAAACATCTTTTGGGGGTAGTGGTGACTCTGGAGTCCTTGTCTGCCCTAGACTCTTCTCCTACCTCACACACCTCGGGTAAATCATGTAAACATCTTTTGGGGGTAGTGGTGACTCTGGAGTCCTTGTCTGCCCTAGACTCTTCTCCTACCTCACACACCTCGGGTAAATCATGTAAACATCTTTTGGGGGTAGTGGTGACTCTGGAGTCCTTGTCTGCCCTAGACTCTTCTCCTACCTCACACACCTTGGGTAAATCATGTAAACATCTTTTGGGGGTAGTGGTGACTCTGGAGTCCTTGTCTGCCCTAGACTCTTCTCCTACCTCACACACCTCGGGTAAATCATGTGAACATCTTTTGGGGGTAGTGGTGACTCTGGAGTCCTTATCTGCCCTAGACTCTTCTCCTACCTCACACACCTCGGGTAAATCATGTAAACATCTTTTGGGGGTAGTGGTGACTCTGGAGTCCTTATCTGCCCTAGACTCTTCTCCTACCTCACACACCTCGGGTAAATCATGTAAACATCTTTTGGGGGTAGTGGTGACTCTGGAGTCCTTGTCTGCCCTAGACTCTTCTCCTACCTCACACACCTCGGGTAAATCATGTGAACATCTTTTGGGGGTAGTGGTGACTCTGGAGTCCTTGTCTGCCCTAGACTCTTCTCCTACCTCACACACCTTGGGTAAATCATGTGAACATCTTTTGGGGGTAGTGGTGACTCTGGAGTCCTTGTCTGCCCTAGACTCTTCTCCTACCTCACACACCTCGGGTAAATCATGTAAACATCTTTTGGGGGTAGTGGTGACTCTGGAGTCCTTATCTGCCCTAGACTCTTCTCCTACCTCACACACCTCGGGTAAATCATGTAAACATCTTTTGGGGGTAGTGGTGACTCTGGAGTCCTTATCTGCCCTAGACTCTTCTCCTACCTCACACACCTCGGGTAAATCATGTAAACATCTTTTGGGGGTAGTGGTGACTCTGGAGTCCTTGTCTGCCCTAGACTCTTCTCCTACCTCACACACCTTGGGTAAATCATGTGAACATCTTTTGGGGGTAGTGGTGACTCTGGAGTCCTTGTCTGCCTTAGACTCTTCTCCTACCTCACACACCTCGGGTAAATCATGTGAACATCTTTTGGGGGTAGTGGTGACTCTGGAGTCCTTGTCTGCCCTAGACTCTTCTCCTACCTCACACACCTCGGGTAAATCATGTGAACATCTTTTGGGGGTAGTGGTGACTCTGGAGCCCTTGTCTGCCCTAGACTCTTCTCCTACCTCACACACCTCGGGTAAATCATGTGAACATCTTTTGACAGAACAAACAGAGAGGGATTTTGACAAAAACACCTGAGCTGTTGTAAATGCTAGAAATGTACCAAGTTTCAAAGAGTAGAAGTGATAAATGGTGGACAGGAGAGAGCGAAGAAGAAACACCCAACACTGTGTAAAGTTGCGAAGGCTCTAGTTGATATTGTTCATGGAGCTCAAGTAGAGAGCACATTTCGATCATGTTTAAGATAATTACTAAACAAACAGCCACTTTAAATATCACCAGTGCTATTCAGACGAATAAATTTGAGCTAAGTGTTTACGGGCTTTCTAGCATAAATTTTGCCTTATTTTAGTTAAAAAACCCAAGCTTTTACCTTCTCCTGAGTCTGAAAGTTAGGGAGGGGGGCCGCTGTAAGAAATGTTCTATCATTCTGTTCTTGATCTACTGAATACTTCCATAGAACTTTTTATGGGTCTCTGGCCTTTCTTCCTGATTGTTTGTAGGAATATTTCACCGATCCGATGTAATTAAAAAGTAAAGTAACTTTACAAAAAGTCCGTCAGAATTTAGTGTTATTAGGGTTCACATGCACAAGTTTGTCATTCGGTTATTTATATCGACTTTTGTAGCCGTTACTATCATTGTCTCTCTCTCTAATCCTCTCACTGTCTCTCTCCCCCCCCCTCTCTCTCTCTCTTTCTCTCTCCCTCTCTCTGTCTCTCTCTGCCTATCCCTCTCTCTGTCTCTCTCTCTGTCTATCTCTCTGTCTATCTCTCTCTCTGTCTCTCTCTCTCTATCTCTCTCTCTGTCTATCTCTCTCTCTGTCTATCTCTCTCTGTCTTTCTCTCTCTCTCTCTCTCTGTCTATCTCTCTCTATCTATCTCTCTCTCTGTCTATCTCTCTCTCTGTCTCTCCCTGTTATAATGAATGACTTCCCCTCCCCGTTTTTCTCTTTATATATATATCTATATATATAGCCTGTCCCCCCTCTCTCTGTCTCTCTGTCTCTCTGTCTCTCTCTCTCTCTCTCTGTCTCTCTTTCTCTGTCTATCTCTCTCTGTCTCTCTCTCTCTCACTCTCTCATTCTCTGTCTCTCTATCGGTCTCTCTCTCTCTGTTTTTGTCTTTCTGTCTCTCTCTGTCTATCTCTCTCTGTCTCTCTCTCTGTCTCTCTCTCTGTCTCTCTCTCTCTGTCTATCTCTCTCTGTCTCTCTCTCTGTCTCTGTCTCTCTCTCTGTCTCTCTCTCTCTCTGTCTCTCTCTCTGTCTATCTCTCTCTGTCTCTCCCTGTTATAATGAATGACTTCCCCTCCCCGTTTTTCTCTTTATCTATATATATCTATCTATATAGCCTGTCCCCCCTCTCCTCCCCTCTGTAAGTGTGTCTCCTATACCCGACCACATAACCAAGGGTCAAGCTGTCGACTATTCTTAGCGCACCTCTCCCCCCCCCCCCCCTCTCTCTCTCTCTCTCTCTCTCTCTCTCTCTAGCTGGCAAGTGATGAGAATCGAATCTGTCTGTCTATCTGTCTGTCTGTCTGTCTGTCTGTCTCTCTCACTCTTTATTTATCTCTCTCTCTCTCTCTCTCTCTAACTCTCTCTACCCGGCAAGTGATGAGAATCGAATCTGTCTGTCTATCTGTCTGTCTGTCTGTCTGTCTGTCTCTCTCACTCTTTATTTATCTCTCTCTCTCTCTCTAACTCTCTCTACCCGGCAAGTGATGAGAATCGGATGTTTGTCTGTCTATCTATCTGCTTGTCTGTTTGTCTCTCTCTCTCTCTCTCTCTCTCTCTCTCTCTCTCTCTCTCTCTCTCTCTCTCTCGAGAAACAAACTCTGGGACTTAAGTAACCAAAGTCACAGACAAGAAAACCCTTGTTTAAGATGACTCATTTTATTTCTAAGCTCTTTAAGATCTATCAAACCCACGTGCTGTAGGCCCTTCACTCTCTCCGCACTACAAACCGGGAATCTCCGAACGCACAATACTATTGTTTTATCACGCGCTCTTGTCTTGAGAATGATTCTCTGCTTTTCAAATAGGATATCAATGGAGGCGATATAGACGTTGGTATGCTCTGTCTTGTCTGCCTGTCTGTTTATCTCTCTGTCTGTCTGAGCAAAATGGTGGTTGGTTGTGGGGGCTCCGGTGCCTCCTAGTCCTCACCTGTCGCGGTGTCAGCCCCTGGCCACTGTCTTACTCTCCGCAACCTCTAAGCTTGAGGCCACCAGGCATGTAGCTCTGCACTGGGCGTGGAGAATCTTCAGTAATCATCAAGCGTCTCGCACAAGGTGTAGCCTGGCTCCTCGCAGTGATACATGTACATCATTCAGTCAGAGACTGTGAGTTAAAACAGGACCCAAACCTCTCCGGTTGTTAGTTCACACTGTCGGTTCAAGAGGGAGACAGAAGCATAAACCGTGTCACAGGTTGTAGCTCCGAAGTTTTACTCTCAACCTGTTAAAACTTAGAGTATTCTATGGGCTGAAAGTCTTCCGAAAATAACAACCTGGTTATTGATTTTGGAAACAGTTTGGGCGACACGTTAGTCTAGTGAGAATCGAACTCCAGACTGAGCTGGTTTGTTGAGGACCGACTATATTCAGCTCAGAAGCCAAGTTTTTTTTTCTCTTCCGACAAGAATATTTAATATTTCTTCCTCTTTGGATTGTTCCTCTTCTCATTGGTATCTTAATTTCATCCTTCCTTACCTCTTCCTCTGTTTGAGTCTTTCCTAGTTTCTCTCAGCCTTATCACCTTATTTCCCCTCTCCTAAAACTCGCCAGTTTCATTATTTTTATCTGATTATTTATTTATTCCTCTGTTTGATTCTTTCAATGTTTCCCTAGTTTCTCTGTCACACTCTCTCTCTCACTCTCTCTCTCTGTCACTCTCTGTGTCACTCTCTCTCTCTCTCTGTCACTCTCTGTCTCTCTGTGTCACTCTCTGTCTCTCTCTGTCACTCTCTCTCTCTCTCTGTCACTCTCTCTCTCTGTCACTCTCTCTCTCTCTGTCTCTCTCTCTCTCTCTCTCTCTCTCTCTCTCTCTCTCTCTCTCTCTGTCACTCTCTCTCTCTCTGTCACACTCTCTCTCTCACTCTCTCTCTCTCTCACTCTCTCTCTCTCTCTCTCTCTCTCTCTCTCTCTCTCTCTCTCTCTCTCTCTCTCTCTCTACCTCCAGCCACGAGCCTCCCCCCTCTACACACCGGGAATCCCCGCTGGACGCACCGTCTCGCACTAACTTTGTCCTGTCTAGGATTCTATCAAGGCGGCCAGCTCTAGTGTATATGTGTGACTATAGATGTTTTGAGATAGATTTGTCACATTGTGGAATTCTTTCACGTTAAACTTTCGGCAAACTCTCTCTCAAAAATTATAAATGTGTAGCTCTTACCTAAAAAAAAATCGTATTGAAACTTAATAATCATAGAACACAGAGTGGATTCGTGGAACGGTCTGGTATATTTCGTGAAGTTTTATATTCCATATCTCTTTTGCATGAGACTCTCTGAGGTGTTACATGTCACCGAGTGGTGGAATTGTTTCTCGGATAATTAATCAAAGCGCACTCTGGGAGCAACTCGTATCTGCCCAGAGAGAGGATATTTAGACACTCTTAACATTTATTTTGCATGTTGTTGTTTTGTTGTTATTATTATTATCACTGTTTATTTTATTTTCCTGATTATTATTATTATTATTATTATTATTATTATTATTATTATTATTATTATTATTATTATTATTATTATTATTATTGTTAATTTCTTTTTGCTAATATTTCCGTGGCCTAGTTGTAATTTGATCATTTGTAAGCTTCTCTCACTTTAGATATTGATATTTATTCATTTCGGCACACACACACCCACACACCCACACACACACACGCAAAGGTACGTGATGACAACCTAAAAGATTTCTTTATTTGTCTGTCGCTCGCTCTCTTTAAGTCTTTCTCTCTTCCTGTCTCTCTGTCTCTCTATGTCTGCCTTTCTTTCTCTCCATGTCTGTGTCTGTCTCTGTCCACTCATGCCATCTATCTTGAGGACACATATTTATTTCATCATTAATGTTGTTATTACAATACCGTTAGCCTTGGTTTGATTTCTGGTTTACTTTTATTTTTTTCCCTAAACATAATATTATTTTCGTGACACTCTCAATCATTAAACCACACGTCTACTGCCTGTGTAAGCTCTGGCACACATACAAACATACACACATAGAGTGATATACCCTCTTAATCATAAACACACGTGTCATCAACAATCAGCCTCACTCTGTCTCTGTCTCTCCCCTCTCTTTGTCTATCATTATGACTTTCTCTCTCTCTCTCTCTCTCTCTCTCTCTCTCTCTCTCTCTCTCTCTCTCTCTCGCTCGCTCTCTCTCTCTCTCTCTCTCTCCCCCCCCCCAACCAACATCGTTGATAATTCGGAGAAAATGTCATGACGTCTTTTCTTAGCCAAGGTTAAGTATTGGATCTGAAGAATAAACAATCATCTTCTCTAAACAAAAAAACCAGCAACCATCAATAGTATTCCAAAAGCTTTGGAAAGATTTTATCTTAAAGGGATCTGGTTTCACTCACAACATAATGATGATAAACATTCTTTAGAACCACAAGTGACGTCACGCTTTTTCTTACTATGATTGTCAAAAAAAAAAAAAAAAAAAGGAAGAACCAAACACACAAGATACAACAGTAACGAGCTACTCTAAACCCATTCCATGTATTACGGCGACATTCACAATCCTCTGGTAGTAGATTGAACCACGCGTTTCTTGATAAACTGACAGGGAATTCCCGACCGCACGCTTCCCTCTTGTTTCAACATAGAGACATAGACTGATCTCCCCTAGCGCTGCTCCACTGTGGAATATCTTGGTGATATTCTCTCTTCAGTAGAGACCCACACACGCCGCGGATTATTTCCTCTTGTTTCAACATAGAGACATAGACTGATCTCCCCTAGCGCTGCTCCACTGTGGAATATCTTGGTGATATTCTCTCTTCAGTAGAGACCCACACACGCCGCGGATTATTTCCTCTTGTTTCAACATAGAGACATAGACTGATCTCCCCTAGCGCGCTGCTCCACTGTGGAATATCTTGGTGATATTCTCTCTTCAGTAGAGACCCACACACCCCGCGGATTATTTCCTCTTGTTTCAACATAGAGACATAGACTGATCTCCCCTAGCGCTGCTCCACTGTGGAATATCTTGGTGATATTCTCTCTTCAGTAGAGACCCACACACCCCGCGGATTATTTCCTCTTGTTTCAACATAGAGACATAGACTGATCTCCCCTAGCGCTGCTCCACTGTGGAATATCTTGGTGATATTCTCTCTTCAGTAGAGACCCACACACGCCGCGGATTATTTCCTCTTGTTTCAACATAGAGACACAGACTGATCTCCCCTAGCGCTGCTCCACTGTGGAATATCTTGGTGATATTCTCTCTTCAGTAGAGACCCACACACCCCGCGGATTATTTCCTCTTGTTTCAACATAGAGACACAGACTGATCTCCCCTAGCGCGCTGCTCCACTGTGGAATATCTTGGTGACATTCTCTCTTCAGTAGAGACCCACACACCCCGCGGATTATTTCCTCTTGTTTCAACATAGAGACACAGACTGATCTCCCCTAGCGCGCTGCTCCACTGTGGAATATCTTGGTGATATTCTCTCTTCAGTAGAGACCCACACACGCCGCGGATTATTTCCTCTTGTTTCAACATAGAGACACAGACTGATCTCCCCTAGCGCTGCTCCACTGTGGAATATCTTGGTGATATTCTCTCTTCAGTAGAGACCCACACACGCCGCGGATTATTTCCTCTTGTTTCAACATAGAGACATAGACTGATCTCCCCTAGCGCTGCTCCACTGTGGAATATCTTGGTGATATTCTCTCTTCAGTAGAGACCCACACACGCCGCGGATTATTTCCTCTTGTTTCAACATAGAGACACAGACTGATCTCCCCTAGCGCTGCTCCACTGTGGAATATCTTGGTGATATTCTCTCTTCAGTAGAGACCCACACACCCCGCGGATTATTTCCTCTTGTTTCAACATAGAGACATAGACTGATCTCCCCTAGCGCTGCTCCACTGTGGAATATCTTGGTGATATTCTCTCTTCAGTAGAGACCCACACACCCCGCGGATTATTTCCTCTTGTTTCAACATAGAGACATAGACTGATCTCCCCTAGCGCGCTGCTCCACTGTGGAATATCTTGGTGATATTCTCTCTTCAGTAGAGACCCACACACCCCGCGGATTATTTCCTCTTGTTTCAACATAGAGACACAGACTGATCTCCCCTAGCGCTGCTCCACTGTGGAATATCTTGGTGATATTCTCTCTTCAGTAGAGACCCACACACCCCGCGGATTATTTCCTCTTGTTTCAACATAGAGACATAGACTGATCTCCCCTAGCGCTGCTCCACTGTGGAATATCTTGGTGATATTCTCTCTTCAGTAGAGACCCACACACGCCGCGGATTATTTCCTCTTCAGGACATGTGGAGCGTCGAGTGTTCTAGTGAAGCAAACTTTATGAACGCGCACCTCGTGTGATTTGGTTGTGTGTAGTCGCTGAACTAAGTTGACCACAAGGGTCAATAGCTCTAACTATATTGGAATTTATTAAATTAAATTAAGAATAGTTACTTTCCAATAGTTCACTAATTGTGTGTATTGCAGTTTGACAAGTTTTCACAGTGCGTTTACAAGTGCTTGTCTTAATAGAGAGTATAAAGTTACCCCTCAAACAAAACAAAAACACAACAAACAAACAAAGTGTCTTTTCAATTGTTAGTCCTAGCTCTTCTTTGATGAGGTTACGCATACCAATAGAAGAGGATAATTTCAGAATTTCACATAATTTAGCATCATAATTTTTTAAGTTCCTTTCAGGTTTCATTTCTTTGGAATTTGTCGATTCAGTCTAGACTGCAAGCGTCATAAAAGTTTCTTCTGAAGCAACCAACTTAAACAGACAGACAGACAGACACACACACACACACACCTTAAGAAAATCTTACCCTCTGCCTATTCCTTTTCGGTTCCCTCCGTTTCAAACCCTTCTCAAGAATTTTCTTTAAGGTTAGCTGCTTGTCTGATTTCTGTATTTTAACACAACAATCGCTCAACACAATAGAATTCACACAAAATTTGCTATGAATATTTCTATAAATATAGATCACACCTTTTACCCTTACAAGAATCTCACAAATTTACATTATTGTGACTCTACTCACTGTCTCTGCTTCCTTGGACACAGGTCTGAGTGTAGAAAACAAGTTTCTTGTTTATTTAAATTTTAAAGATTATAATATCTTAGAGAAGTAGCTGGACCCCATCAGCGTTTTTTTTTTTTAAAAGTTGAGGAAAAACCATTCGTGGGACCATTATTTCCGGAGTTTCACTTCTGTAAAACAAGAATCGAGATCTGTGTAGATTATATATATATATATAGTGCAGCTAATTTATCTTCAATTCAACTTAAATCTAGATCAAATCGGGGAAAAAAAATTCAGCCTTGTAATAAGAATAACATGAATTCTAGAAAGTTAAAATGTAGGTTGAATAAAAAGGGTTAAACAGTTAAATTTTGAACAAGAAAACCTAGATCATAAAACTTATGAGATATGAAGCAATCCAGCCTCAAACGTTAAGGCCTGGATAAAAACAGTATAGATTCTTGAAAGTAAAATGTAGGTTGAATAAAAGGTTTAAACAGTTACAATTTGAAGGAAAACCTAGATCATAAAACTTGTAGTAAATGATACATCCTAAATCATTCTGATAGCAAAGA